>CM033644.1:111313295-111328468 GCA_019512145.1 Engystomops pustulosus | reverse complement strand
ATCAGCTACAGTATATGAAATGACCCGTTATATAAGAAGCTATACTACAGACACCGCGCAGTAAGCGCAGGCCACCAGCCTGTAAGCAGTTACCCTTGTAAGGTCCCTGGTCATCACAAGTGTCCACTTCCCTCCAGAAGAAGGAGGCCGCACTCCGCAGAAGGCTCAACATGTCCTCCGACCTCCGTCTACCAGCTGCGGAGCAGGAGAGATGGTCACTATTTACAAGCAGGGTGAAGGACCTCTGCTGACATCATGGGACGGGGAGGAGCTATGCTAATGCACAGGGCTAGGCTTCCCGCGCTTACTGAGGAGCACCTCGAACTATGTGAGAAGTTTTGGGGTTTGAAGGAAAGGCTGTCAAAACGTATGGGTGTGCAGCACAAGAAATAAGGCACATCTAGTCAGGAATACTAATTCTGAAGGGACCTGGGAATGTGGGTGATAGGTTACAGAGTGAGGTAATCCGCAGGTGAGATGCTCTGCAGGGGCAGAGTGTGGTACTCTCTACAACAGGGGTGGGCAATTATAATACTAAAAAATAATCATCTTTGATATATAGCACCATCAAATTCCATAGCGCTTATTCATTTTTCCATGGTGCCACATGAAAAATTGGAATGGTTTTAGAGGGCCAGGCTAATATACTTAACCCCTTAAAGACATAGGATTTGTTCACTGCGTTCTCGCTCTCCAAAATGCATTACTGTTTCATTTTCCACAGAGTTGTGTGGGGCTTATTTTGGGTGTAACAAATTTTACTTTCCCTCCGTGATTTATTTATATTCCATGCTGGTACTGGGAAGCTGGAAAAAATTCCAATTGTTGAAAAATGGAAAGACAATGTGTCTGGATGCAATGTTCTTGTGGGCTCAGTTTTTACGACTTTCACTGTGCGCTCCAAATAACACATCTGCGCTATTCTTTGGTTCGGTACAATCACGTTCATACGAAATTTATACAGGTTTTCTTTTGTTTTCATACTTTTTCAAAAATTAAACGAATGTGTACAAAAGAGAATTTTTTCTCCCGCCATCTTTTGACGCTAATAACTTTTTCATACTATGGTGTACGGAGCTGTGTGATGTGTCATTTTTTGCAAAATGTGCCGCCGTATTTCATTGCTACCATTTGTGGGACTGTGCAACATTTTGGCCACTTTTTTTACATTTTTTATGTCATGTAAAATGGTGTAGAGTCGCGTTTCGGACACTTGGGCGCTATTTTCCGTTATGGGGTTCACCGCCAACAATAACCATTTTCATATTTTGGAGGATCGGGCATTTTGAGACGCAGCGATACCTATTGTGTCTGTGATTTTTACTGTTTATTACATTTTATATCAGTTCTAGGGAAAGGGGAGGGAAGGGCGGGTTATTTGACGTTTAGGGCGTGGGTCACCCCATTGTGATTTTGGTTAAGCTCGGGGGGGGGTGGGTCGGGGGGGGGGGGGGTGGGGGTGGGGGGGGGGTCAGCGGCATATGCTTTTGAACAACACAAGCTGAACATACATGTGATTTGCCTATTAAATTAATTCACCAGGGACCGTCATTTTCACTAAAGACGCACCCCTAGACCCGGCCCGGCTGGCAGGGGCCTCCTGTACCTAACCGTCCCCTCGGCTCCAGAAGCTGGACTCGCGCAACTTTGTGGCCCCGTAAACCAAACAGACACGCTTCGAGTGCACCAGGAGGGGACCACTGAGGTAGTACGGTTAATTTTTTTTAAGCCCCCTCCCCCTCCCAGCCTTATAAGTTTTTGAAGAATCGCATACAACCCCTTACAACTCAGTTCTTCCTATACCTATATCTGTATTCTAGTATATATAACTATCCCTTTATACACAAAAAAAAAAAAAACCTATAATTAAAACTCCCATGGTTCATGGAATAAGAGAGCCTAAGTCTACCATTATTTAATGATGAGACTAGAGATCAATTTTTTAATGAGTTCATGGAGGGCCAGTTAGATGCCGGGATGTGGCCTGGGTGTCTACAATTGCCCAGGCTTTCTAGAGGTGGCCGTTTTTTAGTTTTCAGATCATAAAGAATGCAAGAGTTTGTTAGCCCAGTTGTGACCAACTTATCTAAATTGATACACCATTGTAATGAATGGGTTTTAACCCAGCGCCTCCCGTCTAGAGAAGACCCAAGGCTGCCATGGCACGGATCGCCGCTCCCCAATATGTCATGGGAAGCGACGATTGTCCAGAAACTGTCAAAAAGATCTTTTTTGAAGCTGCCCACATCTTTCCGGTCGGGTTCAGTTGGGAAAACCTGCAATCGGTGCTAGCAACATGCAGCAAAGCTTACCGGCTATGAGAAGGGCTCAGCCCTGACGCATGACGTAGTATTTACGTCACACGTCGGTAGCGTATTCTATACACACATGCAGTGCATGTATTTTTTACTCTGCAATTTCCATAAAAAGCTAGACCACATTCATTTTTTCACCACACTGTTTTTATGTGCATAAAGCCTTGCAAGGTCTTCTTTCTTCGTTGCAGAGGCAGTGTCCATGCACACAGCCGCGCAGGCTATCACGTCAGCACCGCTGACATCATACTGTGTCGCTGGCCAGCCGTGAGCATGGACCCACGCGTGACCTGGATCATAACAAAGAAGAGGACTGGCCCGGGCGTTGTGAAAAGGTTATTACATTTTGTTTTGGGGTTTTTTTTTGGTGCTGGGCAAACTGGGGGCTGCTATCAAACTATATACTACCGCGGGAATGACTAGATCTACTAAGGGGGCTGTCTATATACTACACAGGGCTGGCTTATACTAAAGGAGGGGGCTGGCTGATAGACTACCTCGAGAATGGCTATATACTGAAGGGGCCCGCATTATACTACACGCTGCTGGCGATAACTAAGGGGGTGTAATTATACAAAAGGGGGCTGGCTGGCTAATACACTACCCCCGGGGTTGACTATATACTAATGGGGCTGTGCTATATACTACTCAGGGCTGCTTTATCACTAACGGGGGCTGGCTATATACTACTCCGAGAATGGCTAATCTGAAGGGCCTCGCATTTACTACACGCTGCTGGTCTATACTAAAGGGACCTGGCATATACCGAGGGGGCGTGGCTATAATCCGCTATATACTAAGGGGGATTGCTGGCTATATCTACAGGGTGGATGGCTGGCTGCTATATATGTGTTTGCTGGGTTTTAGTATAGTTATTGTTGCAGTGCTCTCATTGGCTATAAAACCTGTTTTCCCTCCTGAAAAGCAAGGAATGGATCAATAAATGTTTATCACACTAATGTTTAACCGTGCTTACCAACCGCTTGGTGGACCTCGTTCTTTTATCATAGAACATTGATTTTTATTTTTAGAGTGCAAATAAGAATATAGCACACTGAGCAGTTTGGTCAAGATTAATAACGTCACCCAACCATTTTCCAGCTGTGTTCCCTCATTAAAATCCAGGAGGCATTTGTGTTCTCTGTCCCACGTACAGTTCTTCTCTGCTTTTGTCTGCATGTGAATAGTTAGCCGTCTTCTAGAAGAGCAGAGAACAAACTTTTCAAATCACATGATCTCTGAGTAGAGACCTTGCAACCCATTTCACGCATACAGCTACTAGTTGTCATCTGACAACATCCAAAGTTAGGTATTACATAATGGTGCTGATCCAATTTCAGCAATTTAGAGGGCTTTGATGAATATTCATATTTTTTATGACCATTCCAGTTTTATTTTATCTTCACTTCTTTTTATAGCACATCTGTTAAATGTTGTGATGTTCTGTGTTTTTACTTTTCTCCTAAGATTTGTCCCCATGTCATTTTGGCAGCCAGTGGTGTTCTAAGACGCTTTGGTTTAAGTTTTTACTAAACACAATGATGTGCAAAGTTTTGTGAAATTCTTTCTTCAGTAATGTTTAGCTAGGGACTAACTTGAAAATCCTCTGACACATTTCAATCATTATGACCAAAAAGAGAGATACATTGAAGAAATGGTTATGACGATGGCAACCTTTAGAACATGGTTGGAAAGAGTGTAGAAAGTACCAAGCAGATCTTCAGGTCCATCAGACAATAGACACCCCTGTGTTTAAATATAAACCTGATGTTTCGCTGCTAGTTGGGGTAGTATAAATATAGGATGGTCTGTAGGCTGGATGGTCTGTGTGTCTTGTTACGTTTTCAACATAGTTTGTTTTGTCGATTTTTCTCTTCTATTAAGTACGTCACTAGGTGACTTTTTTAAAGATTTATGTTTGACTATTGAACCAGTTTGTATATAATGTTGAAGGTTTTGACTGAGAGAAATTAAAAGTCACATGGAGGCAAGCAAAATATATCATTTGTATCTGCTTCCTCTAGGTAAACTTTTAATTGTTTTAGATTTTTCAAGCCACTTAATATTATTTATAGAATTCTGTTTTTCAGAATGTCCACACTTGGATATTTATCCGGACCTCTGCGCCCCCAGTGGCGCAGAGGCCCTGAAATAATCGCAAATGCAGCTTATTGGCTAGCTTTGGATTATTTTTTCACATCGCCCACCTTCACGCCAGTGGGGCGTGAAGTGGGGGAGCGGCCCAGCCGATAAGCGGGGGGTCGCGGCCGGACGGAGTGGCGCGGCGCGGGGCGTTGCGGTCCCCGCGCCTGCGCACTCGCTGCTGCTCGACGACTTTTCATACGTGAAAGTCGCCGGTTGCGTATTTTTTTTCCCTGCCTGGCTAGGAAAAACGCTGGCGCAGCTGGCGCCCAACATCAAACGGTAGACCATTCTTCTTATCTGAGCTTTACGAATTTGGCAGTGGTGGGCTATCATAACTGCTTGGCGCACTAGCGCCATGCGATGATAACTTTCCCCATTGTCTTATGTTTAAATCTAGCTTTCATGACTGCCTATCTAGTATTTACTGTGATACCATTTTCACACATTACATAGTGTAAGATCATGATACTGGTCATGGCAATGCGGACCATAACCCACAACACGCGGTACCGTGACCTACTAACAAACCGTTCTGGCATTGTAGCAGATTGTTGCGATTCTAATGTGCAAGAACTGGAAATATCCATTGTTTTAAAGCGAACCTGTGACCAGGAATGTCCAGTTTTTTGATGATGAAGGTTTCCAATGGCCTATGCTAGGCTGATTTAAAATCCTTTGTCAGCATTCTTAATTTTTCAAAAATTAATTAAAACACTTTTTACACACCCTGGCTCCACTGCTGGCAGCGTGTGTGGTTATGTCCTGGAGGGGAAGGGTTCAGCTACAGTAACCTTTTCTTAGTCTCAATGCATTATTCCTCACTCTACTCCACTCCTACCCTCTGCTGCCCCCTGGCCTGCCAATGCATATGAAAGGAAGTGGGGATGGCTTAATGGAGCTGGGATTAGTCGTGGATGAGAAGAGACTTAGACGCACGGCCCACACAGTCTGAAACCCCCCTCCAAGGACTTTAACACACCCTGCTGCAGGGAGCCAGGTATGTGAAATAAGATCTACTTGACCTTTTTTTCGACATTTGAAAATTTAAGGGTTATTCCCACAAAACACAAGATTCTTCAATTACTCAGGATAACAAAATTAAACTACTAAATAAAATAATTACATTTTAATTAACAAAATACAAGCATTTCACAGATATAATTAAAACCAGTCTCTGATAGTTCCTTGGTATTTAGAGTTTTGTTGTCCCTGATTCGACCATAAATCTTCTGACTATTGTCGAACATTCCCTTAGCTAATCTTGATTGCAGGAGAAGGGGGGGGGGGGAGCAAACAGCCACTACAGACGAGAGGCATTTCAACATAGCAACATAGGAGGGACACAGAGCAGCTACAGAAGCAACCCTGTACAAAACCCTGTACCCTGATACATCTTAACCATTGTCATCACGATCGCAGCACCTCAATAGCCAGACGAGAATCATAGATTGTATGCTTAGAGAGTCCAGGCAGCTTTTTATGACATCCTGGAGCTTTAACAGCCGATAACCTCTGAACTGAAGATTGGTCTGTTTCAGGACCCCAAAGGACATTGGTCTCTCCTACCCCCCTTCTGCATCAGATTTGGAAACAAAGAACTTTTAAAAGGAAACCTAACCACTTGTAGTGGGCAGGTTTCTGATGGAATACCGGCACCAGTACATCTCAGGGTGAGCTGGTGCCGGAAGCTTATTTTCGTTATGTTTTAAACCTCGTATTGCGGTTTAAAACCACTTTTTAAACTTTATAGCCGGCGCCAGGCAGTGTACGCCTCGGGCTTACCGTGCCCGCGCTCTCATTCACTCCTATTAGCCGTCGCGCATGTAAGTCGCCGAGCGCAGTACCTGCCTGTCGCCGGCTATAAAGTTTAAAAAGTGTTTTAAAAACCGCATACCGAGGTTTAAAACACATACGAAAATAATAACTCGGCCAGCTCACCCTGAAGCTAGTGCCGGATTCCCTCAGAAACCTGCCACTACAAGTGGTATGGTTTCCTTGAAATATTCCTGGACTCTCCCCCCTCATTAACACTAATGCCCAATCGTGAATGCCCTCTGGACTATTAATAGATGGGAGTTTCTTAAATCTGAACCAACTTAGAAGTTATAACACAATATGAAATCCAGAATTGGTGTTCACATTTTGGGGCGGCTTGACCAGGCTGAGGTGTTGTTCCTTATTTCTTCTCCACCTCCAGGATCAGGATTTACTTTACAGTTGTACGTTTCTGTTATTTTTCTCTTCTCTCCCCCCCCTCTTTTTATTTTATAACTGTTTTTGGGCCGTGTTGTGTGTCATTTTAATTTTGTAATTCTTGTGTTTTTAATATCTTTCCTTATGCACTGATCAACTTTTTGTAATTAAAGCTTTTCACTTTATTTTGGTTCCTGTCAGCTCTGCGAACTCTAGCCTGGTTTAGCTGTGTACTGCTAGAGGTGCTGTGTGTGCAGTCTAGTGGTGTGACAGGTGACTGCTTGAGAGCAAGAGTTTGATGAAGAGTGGGATACTTATTGGTCCCAGTATAAATGCAATAGTGGTGGCAAGCTGGGTCCTGGGGTGCTGGAGTCTGTATGAGTCTGATTTATTGCTCAATTTGTGCCTGAGTAAGGTGAGCGCAATTTGGTAGGCTAATTACCCGTACGGGACGTTGCACCGCAATCACTTGACTAGGCGGTGGCATCCCGCCGTGACAATATGTAAAATTGTTTCCAAGATATCAATATTTTTAAGACCGTCACCACATTTTCATCTAGAAATAAGTAAAGAGCTAGTGACGGTTCCAACCCTCTTCAAACTGAAAGCCACCCGTCATTTATAACTTTTGAACACTGTTACTTTCAAAGCATTCTGAGATAGTTTTTTCCCCCCTGTTGTACTTCAAATTTTAGTGGTAAATTTTTGAAAAAATTGCCATTTCGAATCTATTTGCTTTTTCAGGCAGATAGTATTACCACCTAACTAAGTTTGGCTGAATACATTTCCCCAGTGTCTACTTTACAGTTTTTCATATGTTCAGAATTGACTATTTTGGGGAGGATCCCGTTTGAATAAATTTTACATATTTAACTATCAACCCCCCCCCCCCTATATAACTCCATTTCAAAATCTGCAATCCCCTAAAACTATCAGAAACAGCTTTAAGGAGATTGGTTTACAACCAGCTGGACGTATGGAGTATATGATCAGGATCGGACATACCACATAGGTTAAAGAGGAAGTCTGAAAAATAGTACAGATAAAAAAAAACAGTGAAAGACAGATTATAAAACCTATACAAACGTGGTTCCCCATATTCCGTACACCCAAGAATAAAGGAACATTTGGAGTCATATTGGAGCATACAGTGAAATCCGTAAATCCAAGCCCACAAGATACAAACAATGCATTTTTTTTTAACCAATTTCAGTGCATGTTGAATTTTTTTTTTCCTGGTTCCAGGTACACACGGCATGGAATACTAAATACCATCTCTATGAAGTGTATATTGTTATGACAGAAAATAAGCCATAACACAAGCTCTGTACATGGAAAATAAAAGTTAGATTTTTGAAGGGTGTGGAGTGAAAAATGAAACTGCAAACGAAAAAAGGCTGCGGTGGGAAGGGGTCTTAAAACCCATGGTTGCTATGGGCCAAAAATGGCAACTTATGGGGACTGAGAGGCAAAATACATTAAGGAATGATATTCCCAGGACGCTTGAAGCAGAATTATGGTTTTTTATTTTTTTTCTCAAGTCATTGGTTACCCTTTAAAGGTCAAAGTTGTTAACAATCCAACCACTTTCTCTGCATACAAGCTGTTGACATAATATGTTACCCCCAACATATACCTTTATAATAATATTTGGTTGTACTGAAAATAGTAACACTGAAATAAGGAGAATTAAAGCTACATGATAGGGTAAGCATGACAATTTCTCAAAACATGAGTCCCTGGATCTCCTTTAGATGCCCAACCGCCATGGAGTTTGCTACAGGCTAGCGACCCACATCTTAAGCCCTATCCCTGGATTAAGATAGCCTCTTACAACCTCCCCCCCCCCCCCCTTCCCCCACCACAACCCCCCTTATCCCCTTCACTAACCCCCCATCCCATGTTGTCTTGCATCTCTATGTTTTCTGTGCATGTTATTGAGTTATGTTTCATGGTCTCTGTGTTCTGGAACCGTGATTGTTATTTTTCTGTTTAAATATAGTTCGAATCTCATATGCACTCAATTCTGATCGGGCATTTCTAAGTCATTCAGCATAATGATACTCTACTCTTGATTGCTTGTCAACACTTATTACCTTGGTTCATGTGGCAAATTAAAATAATAAAAACGTTTATTGAACGTTATTGAAGTGAGGTTGTGGCGGGCATTGCTTTTATTCCAAGAGCACCACTCTGTCTAAACCTTCTCCCCACCCTCCATCTTTGCCAACAGGACTCCGTTCTTTCTAATTCCCCTCTCTCTTTGCTGGTGACTCCCTCATTCACCTGCCTAAATCCTGCCTTGATCAATACACAACTCCCCAGTGAAAGACCCGGAAAAACCCTATCACGCAAATGCAAGGAAAAAGAGGGCCTCCAGGAGCGAAGCAACTACTAGGGTCACCTTAGCATCATTTACTTATGGATTTTTGTCTATGAAATTAAAATAAACGTAATGAAAAAAAAATTATCTTATCTCTTCCTTAGCACTCCCTTTGTCTCGGAAGACTCCTCTTATTCCCTGAAATTTCCGACTTTTTAACATACTCGTAGCTCATCGTTTTTACAGTTTTTTTTCTGCCACTGTCAATTTTAGCAACAGCAGCATTTTAATTTTCTATTGACACACGCGTTCTAAGGTTTTATTAGGTACAGTATTTCTAAGATTTTCTGTAAAAAGTTAAAACAACAGTTTACATGTGCTCTACCGTGTTCGTTTTAACAATGCTTGTTAAAAAAAAAAAGAAAAAAACTGGTTAACCTGCATTTATATTCCCTAATTTGACAGTACCATTGAACATTTTTGAAATTGTGTTTTGTTGCAGATTTGCCTTTTGCCTATCTGGATTTTGCACATCTACTAGGAAATGTATTCCCTTCTGATGGACTTACTGAGATGTGCAGCAGGATCGGTAAGTAGAATTTATATTAAAATGGGTTTTCCCACAGAAAGGAAAATTCTCACATTTTCATCCCTATTGATGTTTACCACAATAAACGATAATTTTAAAACCCCTCTACATTACATTTTTATTCAGTTTTATTGCAATTTTTAACTGCCTATCAATTCCTAGGCTCAGTGTAAAATCCCCGGGTGTGGGCGGGTACTCTCTAAGTGCAGACACATTGGGGTCATTTCTCAGGGCCCCGATTCGTCCATTTTCCCGACGTGTTACCCGTAATATTTCCGATTTTTGCGCCGATTGTACCTGATTGCCCCGGGATTTTGGCGCACGCGATCCGATTGTTGGCGGAATCGGCGCCGCATGCACGCGACGGAAATCGGGGGGGCGTGGGCCGAACGAAAAACCCGACGGATTCGGAAAAAACGCCGCTTTAGAACGGAAAATGTGTCGCTCGGGGCGCGCTTACCTTCACTCATCCCGAGCCGGTGAACTCCAGCGCGTTCATATGCTTTTCCGCGCAGGCAGCGCCACCTGGTGGACGTGCGGAGCACCCTACCTTATTAAATCCTGGCCGGACCCGAATCCAGCGCAGAGAACCCGCCGCTGGATCGCGAATGGACCGGGTAAGTAATCTTCCCCATTATGATCCATCTAGTTATGTGGGATGACAATGTGGTACATTATGCAGTGTCCCAGGTGAATGTACACTTTCATTACTTTCTCTGACATTGTACTAACACACTGACACAATAAAAAGGATGAGACAGATCCATGGACCCCCAGAGCATATTCATATAGGGCATACCCAGAAACACACAGATAATAATTGGAGAGAACCCAAGAGTAAACAATAATAACCCAAAGATCCAACAAATAATAACTGTAGCACCCCCAGAGGATAAAAAAAAATACTGTAGAGGCCCCAGAGCGGAAAAATATTAAGACACCAAGCAGGAAAAAATCCTCTCTCCCTAGGTGTCTTCTTCGGCTCCCTGCACCACAAAACTTCTTCTCATCCTCCATGTTGCTGCTCTGCCTGTGTCCTATTGCTGGTTGTATAGCTGGCATAAGGGAACCCTAGACAGAGCTGTTGCCAGGAAAGGTAATGATATCAAGGATCATACAGTACAGCTACAAGTCGCTTACCACCCTGTGTTCCTCTCCCGTTCCTGGGGCCGCTCGCTGTAGTCATTTGTTCGCTGCTACAAGCAGGAGAGGGGCAGCTGGAAGAGACCTGGGAGGAGTTAAGAGGCAGCGGAAGGATCCCGCGCACCATCTTAGAATTGCCTAGAACGAATTGGAAAACAGTGCTTTTTAGTCATAGTTGGTGACCATTTTGGTGGAGTCAGAGTTCGAGGAAACTGAGAGCCGGGGTGTTGAAATCGGTTGTTACCTTGATGACTCACCCCGTCACTGGCCATAGGTTGATTTAGGATAATTTAGATTTATAAGCATGTTCTGTGGTTATGTAAATAGCTGATTGCACATGTTTCTTTAAGTTTTTACCTTGTGCTGTTGTACATTTTGGCAGTGCTGAAGACAACTAGACAGGCTGATGTAGTACCCTACTCATATAACCTTAAAAAAATTTTTTTTTCTTTTATTAAATGCTGATTGATGGCAGCCTCTTTTCCCTATGACAGTGATGGCGAACCTTTCTGTGGGCACTGGGCCAATCGCACCAGACAGGACTCAAAGAATTTTCCTGCAGTTCCATGCAAACTTAAACATGCTGCCTCACCTATTAAAGAGGATACTTACTTTACCTACTTAGAATGTAGAAAGAGGCAAAAGCGGACCTCCTGCTGCCCTACAATTCTCTGTGTTCACAGGGAACTGGAAAGAAAGCTAAAATGATGCAAATTTTCCAATTTTTTTTCTACTGTGTTGCGTCCCGCCCAGGAGGCCAATATACCGTATTTCCAGGCTATAAGACGACTTTTGAAGACAGAAAAATCTTTCTGTCCTTCTCTGTGGTTGTCTTTATACCCGTAATCCCGACCGCCCGCCGTGTATTCACGCAGCTGGTCGGGTCCCGGTGCATGGAGGGGCTCACGGCTGAGTCCCTTCCATAGCCGTAAGTCTTTGCTGCTTTGGGCAGAAGGCTTACCGGTAACACCCGTAGCAAAGCTAGCACCGCTCGCTGGTTGTTTTCACAGCGTGCCGCTCCGCAAAGCTGCGATCACGTCCTCCATGGTAGCCCTCGTCTTCCGAAGATCCGAGGCTATTTCGTTTTACACCCTTCATTACAATGTGCGGATAGCACATTGTAATTTGCGAGGAAATCCCCATATACTTGCCATACTGTAGTATGGGCAGTATATGGTAGGATCATCAACAACCTAGGGTTAAAGTACCCTAGGATCTAAAAAAAGTATTAATGAAAAAAAAAGTTTAAAAAAAAAAATACTCAAAAACCCTAAATTTTCAATCACCCCCCCTTTCCCTAGCAACTGACATAATATAAATAAACATAAAAATCATAACACATTAGTGCGTCCGAAATGCCCGATCTATCAAATATGTTAAACGTTTTTCAATGTCATTAACCCGTACCGGAAAATAGCGCCCAAAGTCGAAAATGGCCACTTTTTGTGCCATTTTGAAATATAAAAAAATCTATAAAAAGTGATCAAAAGGTCGTAACGTCCTAAAAAATATAGTCATTGAAATATTTCAAATGTCGCACAAAATTGACACACCCCAGCTCTCGACACCAAAGTATAAAAAGATTATTAGCGCCAGGAAAGTGGCAAAATAAAAAAACATTGTTTTGTACATGAGGTTTTTCATTTTTTGTAATGTATAAAACATTATAAAACCTGTACAAATTTGGTATCGCCCGTAATGGGTACCAACCCAAAGAATAAAGTAGACATGTCATTTGGGGCGCTCAGTGAAATACTTAATATCCAAGCCCCCAAGAAACGGCGCAATGCGTTTTTCATTCCATTTTCCATTGCATTGGATTTGTTTCCCGCAAGTACATGGCATGGAATATGAATAAATAAAATTTTAGGTACAGTCTGGAACTTTACAGTAAATGGACGTGGTAATGTTGTTGTTGTATGATCCTTATGTTTAATGAGTGCAGTTTTTCCTGCTATATACCTGCATGTCATAAGATTTAAATTAAAAAAGGACCATTTAAATTCAAATCTGTTTTTTTTTTTAAATTTTTTACCGTGTGGTTTATATGCTGTTGGTCTCTGATACACCAGGTGTCGTCTTATACTCCGGAAGCTATACTGTAAGAAAGTGTTGAAGAACAGGGAGCAATAAGTTACTGCTTTAATTTTTGGTTGGCACCCTACACAATACAATAAGGGGGTGTTTTGGATTGCAGTTTGGTGGCACTTGCTGCATAAAGGTTTCGCCACTCACTGACCTATGGGGAGATTAATGGAAGTATTTGCGTGTCTTGCTATATGGGACTGTTACAAATGAATAAACTGTGCCGGCACAATCCTATCCTGTTTTCTCAATCTTCACATCCTTGGCTAGGGATATCTTTCAAATCTGATCACAGAAGGAACAATTGGAGCAGATTTATCAAGTGGTCTTAAAGTCAGGAATATTTTCCCCCCAGTTGCCCATGGCAACTATCACAGCTCAGCTTTCATTTTACCAGCACTCAAATGAATGATTTAAAGGTGAGCTGTGATGGTTGCCATGGACAACTGGAAATATTCTGACTTGTCAGACAACCTTGATAAACTGTCCCCCTGGGCTCATTTACTAAGGGTCGCGGATCGCACTGTTCGTTGGACTGTCGTCCGCTTTCAGGGATTGCACAACTTGTGACAGTATTTAGCAGTGGTCTGCGGACGCTGTTTTGCTCCAGTTGATCTGGAATCCACTGATTCGACTGACCGGGTAGTAAATGAGACCACATTATTGAGAGAATATTCAAGGTACAGGAATTTTGTGCCTATTTGACAAAAAAAAAATCCATACGGTTTGTATTTGTGTATTGCCCTGGCATCTTTTTACGTAGAAGAGCTTTAGACCAAGCATTCCCCAATAGACAATATTATATCATTTAATTTTTTTCTATATGGATCCTGACGATATTAATGTTATTTTGTTTATTTGTATCTAAAATCTTATAAACGTCATGTTTTTATCTTTTCTTGTAGATCCCACATTATCAAGATTTTATTTTGTGTCCACATTTGTTCCAATCCACTACTAACCTGCTATATGGGTTTGGATGTAAACTTGCAATTAATCCCACAGCAATAAATGTAAGTAGCCGTAGGATTTCTATTTATCCTCTTTCACAGAAACAGAATATATACCGTAATGTTCAATATATATTAAACATAAATTGTATTGTAATACAGTGAATAGTGTATTTAATCACCTAAGAATATATTGTTTGCCAATGGAGTGTAAACTAAGTGAAAGGTCAATCTGACAATTTTTTGTGCCACTTAATGGTCTTCAACCATTTGGAATACCAGATCTTAGGCTAAAAAGCCTTGTTGAAAGGTTTTTCTTCTTCTTTTTCTGTTTTCTTTAAATGGTTTGGATGTATTAGTTGTATTCCTAGACAGACAAACCATTTGTAAAAGAACAATGGTTACCTACCTTACATTATTCTTCATTTCTTTGTAGAAAATTTAATGTGATTCTTCTTATACCATTCGGAAATTTTTATGGCAACAACGTAATTGTTTCACGCAAATCAAGTTAGTAGACCTGTTGTGCAGTGAATAAGAGAATCTGATTTTTTTTGTAATATCAATTTTTTAAAAAAGCCCAAAATGTATCTAAAACTCCTTGTGACCTTTATTCAAGGGTGTATGACATTCCAAAGTATGACAAAAAGGGGGAGTTGCCTCATCCCAGACATCGCTGTGCTCCAAAATGATGCTAAAACTCAAACACTATTAGATCAGTGGTGGCGAACCTATGCCACTGGTGCCAGAGATGGTCACCTTGGATGACCTCTCTGTTGTGCACACGGGCCTGGCTCCCAGGCACCATAGTTTTGCCTGACTACACCTTCCTGCAGTCTCCAGCCAAGGTCCAAGTATTTACGCATCCTGTCTCTTAGTCCTTTCTGAAGATGAGAAGTTGTGGACATGTTCGGATTGTAGCATCAAAAGATTCTGGTAGCAATAACTTGTTACTGTCTACATTGCCGTGTTTGGCACTTTGGGAAAAGCTGTGTGTTTTAGGTCTCCATTTTGGGCACTCAGTTCCACTCTAACATGTTCGCCATCACGGTATTAGATCTTACGGGGGTTACAAATGAGTTCTTAGGCTACACCATATTTAGCATCCATTATCATACACATTGATATCTAGGTGCAACGGGGTGATTTTTACTGTTTATTACATTTTATATCAGTTCTAGGGAAAGGGTGGGTTATTTGAACTTTTAGGGCGTGGTCACACATTGTGATTTGGTTACCTTTTCATTGCGTTTTGAAACAAATCACAGCTGAACAGACATGATTTGCCTTATTACATTAATGTCACCAGGGACCTCATTTTCACTAAAGACCCCCTAACCCCCTGCACCTCTGTACATAACCGTCCACCTCGGCTGGCCAGAAGCTGGACTCAGCGCAACTTCTGTGCCCCTGTAAACAAACACGCGGCG
>CM033644.1:110948496-111302935 GCA_019512145.1 Engystomops pustulosus | reverse complement strand
CAAATCACCCCCCTTTCCCTCGAACTGATATAAATATAAATAAACAGACAAAAAAATCATAAACACATTGGGGCTTTATAATGAAGACATTATAAAACCTATACAAACGTGGTATCCCCATATTCGTACCAACCCAAAGAATAAAGTAGACATTTGGAGTCATTTGGAGCATACAGTGAAATCCGTAAAATCCAAGCCCACAAGAATACGGAACAAATGCGGTTTTTTACCAATTTCAGTGCATTTGGAATTTTTTTTTTCCCGGTTCCCAGTACACGGCATGGAATACTAAATACCATCTCTATGAAGTGTAATTTGTTATGCAGAAAATAAGCCATAACACAGCTCTGTACATGGAAAAATAAAAAAGTTATAGATTTTTGAAGGTGGGGAGTGAAAAATGAAACTGCAAAAACGAAAAAGGGCTGCGGTGGGAAGGGGTTTAAACCATGGTTGCTATGGGCCAAAAATGCAACTTAATGGGGACTGAGAGGCAAAATACATTAAGGAATGATTCCCAGGGACGCTTGAAGCAGAATTATGGTTTTTTATTTTTTTTTCTCAGAATTATGGTTACCCTTTAAAGGTCAAAGTGTTAACAACCACTTTCTCTGCATATAAGCTGTTGACATATATGTTACCCCAACATATACCTTTATAATAATATTTGGTTGTACTGAAAATGAGTAAAAATGAAAATATGAGAATTAAAGGCTAATGATGAGGGTAAGCATGACAATTTCTACAAAACATGGAGTCCCTGGATCTCCTTTAGATCCCAACCGGCCATGGAAGTTTGGCTACAGGCTAGCGACCCAGCATCTTAAGGCCCTAACCCTGGATATATTTATTCCAAGAGCACCACTCTGTCTACCTTCTACCTCTACATCTTTGTCCAACAGGACTCCGTTCTTTCTAATTCCCCTCTCTCTTTTGCTGGTGACTCCCTCATTCACCTGCCTAAATCCTGCACCTGAGCAATACACAACTCCCCCAGTGAAAGACCCAGGGAAAAACCTATCAAGCAAAAAGGCAGGAAAAAGAGGGCCTCCAGGAGCGAAGCCAACTACTAGGTGCACCTTAAGCATCATTTACTTATGGTATTTTTCTAGGTAAATTAAAATAAAGTGTATAACTAATAAATTATCTTATCCTTTAGAATTGTACAAGAAGTTTTATGAAAATTAATTTCCGTAGCTCATCGTTTTTACAGTTTTTTCTGCCACTGTCAAATTTTACAGCAGCAGCAGTTTAATTTTCTATTTGACACACTGCATGTCTAGGTTTTAATTAGGTACAGTATTTCTAAAGATTTCTGTAAAAGTTAAAACAACAGTTTACATGTGCTCTACAGTGTTAGTTTTAACAAATGCTTGTTAAAAAAAAAAAGAAAAAAAACTGTTTAACCTGCATTTATCCATTTAGACAGTACCATTGAACATTTTTGAAATTGGTGTTTTGTTGCAGAGTTGCCTTTTTGCTCTATCTGGATTTTCACTCTACCTAGGAAATGTATTCCCTTCTGAAATGGACTACTTGAGATGTGCAGCAGGATCGGTAAGTAGAATTTATATTAAAATGGTTTTCCCACGAAAGAAAATTCTCACATTTCAATCCCCTAGTGATGTTAACACAATAAAGATAATTTTAACCCCTTACATTACAATTTTATTCAGTTTTATTGCAATTTTAACTCCTATCAATTCCTAGGCTCAGTGTAAAATCCCAGGGTGTGGGCGGGTACTCTCTAAGCAGACACATTGGGGGTCATTTACTAAGGGCCCGATTCGCATTTTCCCGACGTGTTACCCGAATATTTCCGATTTGCGCCGATTGTACCTGAATTGCCCCGGGATTTTGGCGCACGCGATCCGATTGTGGCGCATCGGCGCCGGCATGCACGCGACGGAAATCGGGGGGGGCGTGGCCGAACGAAAACCCGACGGATTCGGAAAAAACGCCGCATTTAAGAACGGAAAATGTGTCGCTCGGGGCGCGCTTACCTTCACTCATCCCGAGCCGGTGAACTCCAGCGCGTTCAGATGCTTTTCAGCGCAGCAGCGCCACCTGGTGGACGGCGGAGGAACTACCTTATTAAATCCTGGCCGGACCCGAATCCAGCGCAGAGAACTCCGCCGCTGGATCGCGAATGGACCGGGTAAGTAAATCTGCCCCATTATGATCCATCTAGTTCTGTGGGATGACAATGTGGTTACATTATCAGTGTCCAGGTGTATGTACACTTTCATCTTTCTTCTGACATTGTACTAACACACTGACACATAGAAAGAGAGATGAGACAGATCAGAGACCCCCAGAGCAGATTATAATAGTGCATACCCCAGAACACACAAGATAATAATGGAGAGACCCCAGAGTAAACAATAATAATACCCAAAGATCAGACAAATAATACTGTAGATCCCCAGAGGATAAAAAAAAAATACTGGAGGCCCCCAGAGCGGAAAAATATTAAAGACACACAAAGCAGGAAAAAAAATCCTCTCTCTCCTAGGTCTTCTTCGGCTCCCTGCACCACAACAACTTCTTCTCTCCTCCATGTGCTGCTCTGCTCTGTGTCCTATGCTGGTTGTATAAGCTGGCATAAGGACCCGAGACAGAGCTTTGCCAGGAAAGGTAGATGATCAAGGAGCAGTACAGTACAGCTATCAAGCGCTTACCACCCCTGGTTCCTCTCCCGTTCCTGGGGCAGCTCTGCTGTAGGTCATTTGTTGCTGCATACAAGCAGGAGGAGGGCAGCTGGAGAGCACCTGGGAGGAGTAAGAGGCAGCGGGAAGGAATCCCTGCACTCATCTTAGAATTGCTAGAACGAATTGGAAAACAGTGCTGTTGAGTCAGAGTTGGTGACCATTTTGGTGGAGTCAGAGTTAGGGAAACTGAGGAGCCGGGGTTGGAATCGGTTGTTTGACTTGATGACTACACCCCCGTCACTGGCCATAGTTGATTTAGGATAATTTAGGATTTATAAGCATGTTCTGTGGTTATGTAAATAGCTGATTGCACATGTGTTTCATTTATAGTGTTTACCTTGTGCTGTTGTACATTTTGCAGTGCTGAAGAACAAAGACAGTGCTGTAAGTAGTACCCTACTCATAATAACCTTAAAAAAATTTTTTTTTTCTTTTATTAAATGCTGATTGATGGCAGCCTCTTTCCCTATGACAGTGATGGCGAACCTTTCTGTGGGCACATGGGCCATCGCACCAGACAGGACTCAAAGAATTTTCCTGCAGTTCCATGCAACTTAAACGATGCTGCCTTCAGTCATATTAAAGGGATACTTACTTTACTACTTAGAACTGTAGGAAGAGGGAGAAAGAGGACCTCCTGCTGCCCTACAATTCTCTGTGTACACAGGGACACTGGAAAGAAGCTAAAATGATGCAAATTTTCCATTTTTTTTCTACTGTGTTGCTGTCCTCCAGGAGGCCAATATACCGTATATTCAGGCGTATAAGACGACTTTTGAAGACAGAAAAATCTTCTGTCTTCTCTGGGGTTGTCTTATACGCCGGTAATCCCGACCGCCCGCCGTGTATTCACGGCAGCGGTCGGGTCCCGGTGCATGGAGAGGGCTCACGGGCTGAGTCCTCTCCATAGCCGGTAAGTCTTTGCTGCATATTGCAGCAAAGGCTTACCGGTAACACCGGTAGCAAAGGCTAGCACCGATCGCGGGTGTTTTCACAGCGTGCGCTGCCGGCAAAGCTGCGATCCGTCTCCATGGTAGCCTCGGGTCTTCCGAAGATCCGAGGCTATTTCGTTTTAACCCCTTCATTACAATGTGCTGATAGCACATTGTAATGTATGAGGAAAATCCCCATATACTGCCATACTGTAGTATGGATCTATCAAAATATGATAACGGTTTTTCAATGCGTTTAACCCTGTAAGTCGAAAATGGCACTTTTTTGCCATTTTGAAAAATATAAAAAATTCTATAAAAAGTGATCAAAAGGTCGTACAGTCCTAAAAATGATATAATTGAAAATATTATCAAATTTTGCAAAAAATTACACAACCCACAGCTCCGTACACCAAAGTATAAAAAAGTTATTAGCGCCAGAAGTTGGCAAAATCAAAAAAATAATTTTTGTACAGGAGGTTTTCATTTTTGTAAATGTATGAAAACATTATAAAACCTATACAAATTTGGTATCCCCTTAATCATACTGACCCAAAGAATAAAGTAGACATGTCATTTGGGGCGCACAGTGAAAGACGTAATATCCAAGCCCACAAGAAAATGGCGCAAATGCGTTTTTTCACCATTTTCATTGCATTTGGAATTTTTCTGAGTACATGGCATGGAATATTTAATAAAATAAAAATGTAAGGTACAGTATGGTAACCTTTACAGTAATATGGACGATGGTAATGTTGTTGTTGTATGCCTTATGTTTATGAGTGACAGTTTTCCTGCTATATACCTGCATGTCATAAGAATTTAAATTAAAAAAAGGACCATGTTAAATTCAAATCAGTTTTTTTTGTAATTTTTACCGGTGTTTTGTATGCGTTGGAAAAGGGGTAGTCTTATACGGCGAATATATCTTAAACTCTATATTTTAAACAGTAAAGTAGGGGGGTCGTCTTATACACCAGGTCGTCTTATACGCCGGAATATACGGTATATTAAATAGTAGCGGGCCAAGCACAGAACCCTGGGGTATAAAACTCATAACTGGTGACCATTCCAAGTAGGAATCATTGACTACAACTCTCTGGATACAATCCTTTAGCCATTTTTAATCCAATTGCAAATGATTTCTGCCAAACCAATAGACCAGTTGTGGCGAACCTATGGCACTAGTGCCAGAGGAGGCACTCGAAGCCCTCTCTGTGGGCACCAGGCCATCATCCCAGCATGAAGTTCACCAGGCGTTGTATGCAGGTCATACAGGAACATGGAGGCCACAAATAATACTGAGCCTTATTTTAACTTGTTTTACGGACATTACATCAAAGTTGGATCAACCTATGGAAGGTCTGTTTTTAGTCCCTAGGATTTTTAACCCTCAGGAGTCAATGTTCATACAAATACTGATTCCCCATTACAGGTGTAATCTGAATTTAACACATATTATATTATAGTGAGTTTTGCCAGTTATGGTATTTTCTAAATGATTCTAAACTCTTTTTTTTTCCCTAGGGTTTGCGTGGAAGTTCAAGCAACCTACGCAATGTCCAGTTTCCCTACTCGTACCATTAAGTCCTACTCAGTAAGACAAATCATTATAATGTTTTTCCTGATGCCATTTCTGGAAATTTTTCTTTATTTATTGTTCTATTATTATGAATATTTAGTAAATATGTCCCATTATTTGCCATTGCAAATTTTTAAGTTTGACTTGTAATAATAAATTAGAAATTAGAGAAATAAGAATTACTTAACCCCGACAGCCATTATTTTCTGAAAGCAGACACTTGCAACCATTTCAAAATTTACTTTGATTTGCAAAAAATGGTGTCCCAAACAGAAATATATGTAATATATAACATGTTGGATTTCATAAATACCTCATATTTATATCTTCCATGAATAATCATCATAAACTACTAAACTTGAATAACCAAATTGCTTCTCAGCTGGTAATTTAAAATTTTTGCGATTAAAAAGTAAAGGCACCACAAAAACCTATCTAGTTTTTGAAAGCAGACGGGCTGGTCATTGCATTTGTTAACATTGACTTGTTATGACTACCTTATCAGATCATGCAACTTTGTGACAACACAAAATTATTTCTAAAATGCATGAAACATACTTTTACAATACTGGAGACCCCTAGAGCATAAAACTATAATACTGGGACAAAAAATAAATAAATCCTCTCCTTTCATGGCTCTTTTTCTGGTCCCTACATCACACTGCAGCTTCTTCTCTTTTCCATGTGCCGCTCTCCGACCTGCGCTAGGAGCGGAGAGGACCCTGGAGCATGCATTACTGCTAACATTACTTACCACTCCTGGTTTTAACCAAGGGAACATAGCATCAGCTCACTCAACACTCCTAAAGGACACTTTTCCTTAGACCGCAGGTCAGAGAAGAACGCCCAGAGGAGGAGCCTTCCTTTATTCATAGTATAAAAGCACATGCATTTGGATAGTACAGTTGTTCTGACTAAACTCTGGGAGGTACTTCTCACTGCACTCACCGCTACCTTCCTTCTGCAGCATGAATGCATCCATCATTTATGTTACATCATTATGGAAGTGCTCATCGGGATGCGGACCGCGCTCATGCTTAAGAGGCTTTATGTGGCCTGTGGGCATAGCTTGTGCACTCCTGATTTCCCATTTTGGTTAAGGGGTTGGCCACCTTTCTACTAAATATTTAAATACACCTTTCCCATATCTGCCACACCATGTGATTTGCCCCAGTGGCTTGTAAGTGTTGCCAAAGATCTGCCATTGATGTGTAGGCACCATAAAAACTAACCTGCCAGCAGTGAATTCGGCCCCCTTTTTGCAAAATGTCTGTTACAGGGGAGACATGTGACCACATGGTCCAAGCGCGGTCACAGTGCGCGTTCCAGCCGCGCACCACCCGTCCCATTTACATATTCATTACCTCAGATGGGAACAGTGAAATATAATAAAATAAATTAATACGCCTGTTTATACCTGTACTAGGCATACGTCAGTTCATACGCGTGATTAGGAATAATGTCGGTTTATACCCATGCGAGGAATACGCCGGTATAACCCATGCGTATCACCAAGCATAGGGTCTACATACATGACAGGATATGCTGAACTGTGTATTTCTAGTATGCATTATTCCATTATTGCAGTAACAATCCCTTCTTACACCCATGCGTAGCGCATCACCAGTAACTAACCTGCGTAGCAACGACGGTATGTAGCCGTGCATAGACATACACCGGATGTACCTGTCTAGGCAACGCGGTATGTACCTGTGCGTAGGCATGCATCGGTATGTACCTGTGCGTAGCGTGCAACAAGGAGACGTGGACGGGGCCATAGGAGGGCAACACCCAGCAGCTGACTGCTACCTCCACCTTTTTTCAGGAAGAACAAGAGGAGCACTGCCAAACTCCTTGCAAATGACCTCCACAGGCAACAAATGTGCAAGTTCTCACAAACGGTTAGAAACAACTCCATGAGGATTGAATTAGGGCCGGACGTTCTCAAATGGGGGTTGTAGTCACATCCCTACACTTTATAGAACACTTGGATTGGCTAATTCGCCGTTGGTGCCCGGTGCTCTTCACATATGTAAGGTCACATTGAGCACATGTGACAGACGTGACAGAGTCTGGTGACGCCGTGGAGAGCAATCTAACTGCCTGCATCTTTCTTCAGCATGACCGGTTTGGCAGTGGGTCAGTAATGGTGTGGGGTGGCATTTCTTTGAGGGCTGCACGCCCTCCATTTGCTCGCCAAGGCAGCCTGACTGCCATTAGTGTATTGAGATCCTCGACCCTTGGTGTGAACCAAGATGGCGAGTGTGATAGACGTGACCTCGTGTAAGCAGTGCTGGATCAATGCTGCCATCATGGCTGAAGATAGATATGTAGGTTACATCCGCAACAGCTATGAAGCATTGAATTATGACGGCCCACTGTTCCTCAGACCTGAATCCAATTGAGCACATCTGGACATCATGTCTCACTCCATCCACACGTCATGTTTGCACTACAGACTGTCCAAGAGTTGGTGATATTTTTAGACAAGGTCTGGGAGAAGATCCCTTAGGAGACCACTGCAACCTCATCTGGAGCATGCCGAGGCGTGTATGCAGTGTCATACAGGAACATGGAGGCCACAAATATACTGAGCCTTATTTAACTTGTTTTTACGGACATTACATCAAAGTTGGATCAACCTATAGTATGTTGTTCCACTTAATTTTGTGGGTGACTCCAAATCCAGGACTCATTGCTTAAAAAATTGCATTGCCATTGATGATTTTTTAGGGATTTTGTTATCAGCACATCAACTTAGTACAGCACAAAGTCTTCAATGAGAATATTTCATTCATTCAGATCTAGTGGTCATTGAATGTTCCCTTATTTTTTTCTGAGCAGTGTGTATTTTGTGTGTGTATATATATATATATATAGAATATATATAGCACGGAGTGCTGCACGTTTTCTTCATATCTCTAGATAGATAGATAGATAGATAGATGGAAAGTAGATTGCAGGAAGCACTCCAAAGTCCAAAGATTATTTAAAGATGAAGTTTATTGTGGATGTTGTAGATAGATATGAGATAGATAGATAGATAGATAGATATGAGATAGATATGAGATAGATAGATAGATAGATAGATAGATAGATAGATAGATAGGAGTTAGATATGAGATAGATAGATGATAGATAGATAGAAAAAAAGAATTCCTTATCGGCACTGCAATAGAATAAAGGATGGGTGCACGCTACAACCGGACATCCATGTCCTTCCAAATATAGAAAAACAAAAACGAACGGCACTCCAAAATAGTGGAATAATTCAAGTAACGTAGCAGTTTGGGAATAAACTACACTTATTTTTAATAATAATTCCACTGTTTTGGAGTGCCGTTTGTTTTTGTTTTTCTATAGATAGATAGATAGATAGATAGATAATAGATTAGATACTTTCTGTCATTCTACAGAAAGCTTCTAAGCTTACTTCCAGTGGATAGAGATCTGTCCATGGTCTTGTGATAGACACACAGGTGCGGGAGTCATTATCATTGTCAGGCTTGCGGGATGTGGATCCGGTGGACCACTGCAGACGATGACTCAAGCCACTACCTGGGACCGGAGTCTAAGTGGTACCCGGTTTTCACCAGAGCCCGCCGCAAAGCAGGTTAGACAAGCTGCGGCGTGGTACCACCAGGTCGTTCCTCAGGCGTGACTTGTCTGCAGTGGCGGCCAAGGTTGAGGTACAGAAACAGCAGTCAAGCTCGAGGTCACAGTCCAGGCACAGGGTCAGGGCAGGCGGCAGAGATGCAACGTCAGGATCCAAACCGGGGTCAGCAACAGGAGGTCCAAGCAGAAGGGTACGGGAACACAGAACTCACGACAGCAATACGGAGGGACACTGGTACACGGGAAAACGAAGGTAGTCAGGTAACAAAGGAACACAGAAGGAGTCAGGCACGCAGGAAACACAGGAACGCAGAAGACACTGGAACGCAGGCAAATCGCAACAGAGCTTTCTCTAAGGCTGTGAGGCACAAAGATCCGGCAAGGTAGTAAGGGAGGTACTTGCCTTTTAAAGGTGAAGTGTTCAGCCAGCGCACCAATCAGCGGTGCGCTGGCCCTTTAAATCTTCTGAAGGTGCCACGCGCGCGCCCTAGGAGATGGGGACGCGCACGCACGGAGCCAGATGGAGACACAGGAACGGGGAGAGGTGAGCTGCGCCGGCTCTGCGCCAGCGAGCCCCGGGGAGCACGGGTGAGCCCGCGACCTGCGATATGAGTCGCGGGACCACCCGTGACAATAAGCGTTAGCCTGTCAGTGCTGTCAGTCGACAGGCGTGCACGCATATCGGTGATGCCACCAGCTGCACTGAAAACACGCTCTGACAACACGCTAGCTGCAGGGCAGGCAAGAACCTCCAAGGCGATATATGTATGTATGTATATGTTAAGTTGTGTTTATACCATGTGTGCAACATACACGAATGGGAGGACAACTCCAAGTACATTAAACATCCAACAATTTCACTGGATAAGGAGCACACTAGAAAATGGTTAAAAAAATCGACTCCATATTTAAAATTAAAGAAGATTGTCAAAAGTCCATTCCTCCTGGCAGATTTAAAGGAAACCAGGAGACCCATTTTTAGCACTCCCCCAGTCCCAACAGAGCATAGTATATACTCTGCCAAAGTGTTTTTGTATAAAAAATAGGTTTTACAGAAAAAAAAGATATGCTATATTGTACCTTTCAATACCATCTGTGGTGTGACTAGGCACTCCTCCACTGGGAGTGGCTGGAAAGGAGCAGTTTCCCCCCCACCCTTGGTAAACCACTCCTCCATGTGTCCTTTTCAAATATATGAAAACACCCATCACTTTCTTAGCAACGCCCCCTGCTCCTCTACAGCCAATCCCGAGTGAGGGGAGTTATTCATATATTTAAAAAGGTCCACTCCCAGTGGACAACTGCCTAGTCACACAGCAGATGCTAATGAAAGGTACAATATAACATATCTTTTTTTCTGTAAAACCTATTTTTTATACAAAAACACTTTGACAGTGTATGTACTATGCTCTGTGGGGACTGGGGGAGTGCTAAAAATGGGTCTCCTGGTGACAGGTTCCCTTTAAAATAAATTTCCAATTTCTGCCACACATGTGAATTAGAGGTATATCACAGCTTATGCCTCAAATACTGACCCAAAAGATTGCACTTTAAGATGGATGCCATGGTGGCACTAGATCATAATGTCAACATTAACAGGATTGAAACACCCAGATACAGAACCCTGCCACAGGAAGACCATCACGCTTTGCGTCAGGCTCTGGTGAAGACCAAGTGCCACTTAGACTACAGTCCCGGGTGTCGGCTAGTACCATCATCATCTCCCGCAGTGGTCCAGAGGGTCCACAGACTCTTCCCTAAGAGACTCTCTGACAGTTCGCCCTTACGAACTGTGACATGCTGGTTGTTACTGGGGCCATAACAGGGGGTGACCGCTACTCACCATTATCGAACAGATGCCAGTGGCCAGATAAACCTTATCGGGAACGTGCACAGTGGTCAGGTAGGAAGTAGTGTGTGTAAGTGGTGCTGGAAAAAGGAGCACCTCTTGGTCACACCCACTCCACAGCCATTTTAGGAATTTTTTCTACTGAACCGTTGGTGCTATATTCAAATATTTAGTAGACAGGAAGCCAACCCCTTTAAGATGAATGAGTGCTGCACTTTATGTGCGTTCTCTGTATTGAAGCTCCTATGCTATAGATTAGAGGAATAAGGCACTGGGAAATATCACCATTTATCTCAAGCACTACTAATGTGACTAGGAAAACAGGACTGTGGAGTCAGAGTCGTGGAGTTGGTGATTATTTTGGTGGAGTCTGAGTCGAAGTTTTCAGGAAATTGAGGAGTTGGAATTGAGGGTTTGGCTTACCGACTCCACAGCCCAATTTGCAAGGTCCCCCTGGTCATGCCAAACTAGTTTGTAGTCTCCCACTAACCATCTGGATCATCCAGAGGAGGCCTGGGAGAATGTCAACAGTGTCAGGCTTGCGGGATGTGGATCCGCTGGACCACTGCAGACGATGGCACAAGCCACTACAGGTTTGAGGCAGCCCCTTTTTCAAGTGGATTTGACATATCCTTCAGTCTGGAATGGACCAAATATCGAAGATGCAGGAGTGTGAGTGCTGGTTCTTACAAAAAAAACCTTAGCTGCTGAGGGAAGTTGCTTAATTCCTGAGTTAATGCCATCACAATACTGTACAACTGTCAGGCTTGCGGGATGTGGATCCGCTGGACCACTGCAGACGATGACTCAAGCCACTACCTGGGACCGGAGTCTAAGTGGTACCCGGTTTTCACCAGAGCCCGCCGCAAAGCGGGTTAGACAAGCTGCGGCGTGGTACCACCAGGCCGTTCCTCAGGCGTGACTTGTCTGCAGTGGCGGCCAAGGTTGAGGTACAGAAACAGCAGTCAAGCTCGAGGTCACAGTCCAGGCACAGGGTCAGGGCAGGCGGCAGAGATGCAACGTCAGGATCCAAACCGGGGTCAGCAACAGGAGGTCCAAGCAGAAGGGTACGGGAACACAGAACTCACGACAGCAATACGGAGGGACACTGGTACACGGGAACACGAAGGTAGTCAGGTAACACAGGAACACGGAGCAGAAGGGTACGGGAACACAGAACTCACGACAGCAATACGGAGGGACACTGGTACACGGGAACACGAAGGTAGTCAGGTAACACAGGAACACGGAAGGAGTCAGGCACGCAGGAAACACAGGAACGCAGAAGACACTGGAACGCAGGCAAATCGCAACAGAGCTTTCTCTAAGGCTGTGAGGCACAAAGATAGACACTGAAACGCAGGCAAATCGCAACAGAGCTTTCTCTAAGGCTGTGAGGCACAAAGATCCGGCAAGGTAACAAGGGAGGTACTTGCCTTTTAAAGGTGAAGTGTTCAGCCAGCGCACCAATCAGCGGTGTGCTGGCCCTTTAAATCTTCTGAAGGTGCCGCACGCGCGCCCTAGGAGACGGGGACGCGGGGGCACGGAGCCAGACGGAGACACAGGAAAGGGGAGAGGTGAGCTGCGCCGGCGCTGCGCCAGCGAGCCCCGGGGAGCACGGGTGAGCCCGCGACCCGCGATATGAGTCGCGGGACCACCCGTGACAATAATCTGTCATAAAATAAATATAGACAATGTCCATGTAAAGCATCAAAGTATTTTCAAGTTTTCAAACACAATAAGCAAGAGGACTTCCCCTTCCCAAAAAATGTTATGAGCTGATTCACTGTCTAGGTCTGAAGCAGTGTCTAATGAATAGGCAAAAATGTTAATTTTGTGTTCATTTCGTTTATTTGTGCACCTTTAACATAGGGCCTGTGACGCAATTCTGTTGGACACTGCATGATAAATGAGTCGCACAAGAACGCCCTTTATGTGCAGAATTTTTTGTCACATTGGGTATAGAGGATTTATTTTACTTTTGGGACGGGGGTGTCCATGGTGGACTTTACAACTACATGGAAGTCCAGTTGTGATCAGTGGTGTAACTAGATTCCTCTAGTTTCCACTATATTCCTCTTGTGATCAGTAATTTAACTAGATTCCTGGGGCCCCCAGCGCAATACAGGTCGTCCCCTACTTAAGGACACTCGACTTACAGACAACCCCTAGTTACAGACAGACCGCTATGATCACTGTGACCTCTGATGAAGCTCTCTGGATGCTTTGCGATTGTGCCGGACTGAAATGATTAGCTGTAAAGTGTCTGTAATGCAGCCTTATTGATAATCCTTGGTCCAATTACAGCAAAAAATTTTGAAACTCCAATTGTCACTGGGGCAAAAATTTTTTTTGTCTGGATCTACAATGATAAAATATACAGTTACGCTTACATACAAATTCGACTTAAGAACCAGGGGACTGCCTGTATTTATAACTGCCCCTCCCTCCTCCATCATTTACAATAGATGTATTGTATCTACCTTTTATCATGCATCTACTATTATATACAGAAATAAAGCTACAGTCTATAATCTTTTACATTATAATTGTCAAGGTAAAGAAACGGCTATAGGTCCTAGACACACCCACAACCCCTGTCATCTACCTAATAAGCAGTCCAAACCCTAATAGTTAGGGACAGGAAAGATGAGCACACACAAAGGGACCGACAACAGACAGACAAAAAAAGTCAGACAGAACTGGGTCAAACGCAAGATGGGGGCAAAGCACAGAATCAAATAGCAAGGAGAATGGTCAAACAACAAAGCAGAATTTGGATACACAGTATATCAAAGGAATAGAAATCAGAAATAGGGAAATGTAGAAAACTAGTAAAACCAGTAAAATGTAATGGAACCAGGCAGATATATAAAGGAGTTCCTGGATGCTGCCCCCAGCAGCTGTTGCGACTGGCTGTACATCACTCAAGTTAAATATGACCTTTTACCAGAATTTTACTCCTCACATCAGTAATACCTGCTGGTAAAGCATCAAAAGCCCTCCCCAGACAACCTTAAATAATCTGTACCTTAATTACAGCCGATTTTCTGATAAAAGAGTCAATTCTGTGGAGAAGAGTAATGCTTTTTCCAGGCTGCTGGTGAACCACGCATCTTTCTTTTGATTGACAACTCTTTGTCTCTTCAGATCTTAACCTTAGTCTACTCCATGTCCCCTTCCTGACCTTTCTAGAACGTGCTCTCTTACTTCACAATACTAATTACTAGCAATGTCACATACATTGAGAGAATAGCCAATGGCTAGATTACAGATCTAGTTACTTACAGGTGATAATCTGCTCCTTTGGGGACAGAACTTGGTGATCTCTTCCAGCTGTGACTTATTGCTGCTGTATTTGCCCCATGATGTCTTCAGATGCATGCAGAACATCATTCACCCTGTGCAACTAAAAAAATTAGTCAATTAAAATATGGTATCATCAGGATAATAATACTGTGACTCTAAATGATGCAACAAAAAACCTTGTTTTATGCATTACCCTCGAATTACATTATAGATCACAGGACCTTTAATTAATAATAATACAATTTACACATTGACCCCTAAAAAAGCTTATATTGTACTCCTAATTAAATATTTTATACATCAGTATAGTTCCAATATTATCTAGGGCCCTGATTATGAATCATAATATTATAATGTGCTTTTCCTCCATTCTCCTGCTGCCCCCAGCATGATTATTCTTGACACAAGCCACGTGATGATTCCATCCTGTGTGTTGAGTATTAAAGCATCAGCACTGTAGTTTATTATCAGCTGCATAAGTTTCTGAAAGATATGTAAACACATGATATTATTGGCTCCGGTAGTTTAGTACTCAAGTAGCCTGCTGTGGCCTCATCGAGTACTAAAGTAACAGTTCACAGCACTAAGAGGGGACAGCAAACCCCCGCAGATGCAGGACCCTCTCTCCAAATGGACCCGGTCACAGTCGCACCCCTGCCACCACAATTATTAAACCCCTGGTTTGATTCTTTAGAGCTTGTACACCAGAAAGCTTGTGCCCAAGGCCTGATAAATCCCCTAGTGCATCTATGTTTTAATAAATTAAAATAATCTTTATTTACATAGCGCCATAGCACATTAAAAATATTCCATAGCACATTACAAATCTATAATACCGTATTTTTCGGACTATGAGGCGCACCATCAATAAATGCCTGCTATATGAAGCACACCAGCAGGAGGCGGACCTGTGCACAGTTCAAGGCAGCTGCTGGTAAGTGTGGTTCATATATAAGGTGCACTGGACTATAAAACGCACCTTTAATTTCTGAGAAAATCAAAGGATTATTTGTGCGCCTTATGGTCCGAAAAATATGGTAATCCTAATATTTTATAAATATTTTTAAAATATTTTTTATGGCTCCAAAATAATTGATGACCTATCCAGAAAAGATTCATATAAAATTATTGTTCCCTCATATAATTATGGAAGATTAGCTTTCAAAACTGCTCCAAAACACCTGTATTATATCAATTACATTGCATCAGTTGTATCCAAGGAGATGATATTTGTCAGACTAGAGGGATGTGGATCCTCTGGACCACTGCAGACGATGACACAAGCCACTACCTGGGACCGGAGTCTAAGTGGTACCCGGTTTTCACCAGAGCCCGCCGCAAAGCGGATTGGACTTGCTGCGGCGTGGTACCACCAGGTCGTTCCACAGGAGTGACTTGTCTGCAGTGGCAGCCAAGGTCGGGGTACAGAAACGGCAAACAGTCTCTTGGTCGGATCCAGGCACAAGGTCAGGGCAGGCGGCAGAGATGCAACGTCAGGGTCAAATCCGGGGTCAGCAACAGGAGGTCCAAGCAGATGGGTACGGGAATACGGCACACGAACAACAGCACGGAGGAACACTGGTACACAGGACAGCAGCACAGAGGGATTTGGGTAGACACTGGAACACGGAAGGACTCAGGAACGCAGGAGACACAGGAGACACAGGAGACACTGGAATGCAGGGAACACAGGAACGCAGGCAAATCGCAACAGAGCTTTCTCTCAGGCTGTGAGGCACAAAGATCCAGCAAAGGTAGTAAGGGAGGTACTTGCCTTTTAAAGTTGAAGTATTCAGCCAGCGCACCAATCAGCGGTGCGCTGGCCCTTTAAATCTTCTGGAGGTGCCGTGCGCGCCCTAGGAGACGGGGACACACACGCACGGAGCCAGACGGAGACACAGGACCGGGGAGAGGTGATCTGCGCCGGTGCTGCGCCTGCGAGCCCCGGCGACCACCCGTGACAGTACCCCCCCCTTCGGCCTCCCCCTTCTCTTGGGCTGTAGAAACCTCTGTAGGAGGTCATGGTCCAGGATGTTATCTTCAGGCTCCCAGGATCTCTCTTCTGGCCCGAACCCCTTCCAGTCAACCAAGAAGAACCGCTTCCCTCTCACCATCTTCATGTCGAGGATCTCCTTCACCTCATAAACGTCCGAGGAGTCAGCCACCGGGGCAGGAAGAGGTACTTGCCGGGAGAAGCGGTTCAGGATGACAGGCTTGAGTAGGGAGACATGGAAGGAGTTCGGATGCGCATGGTGGAGGGAAGGCGCAGTTTATAGGAGACTGGATTTATGCGGGAAAGAACCACGAAGGGACCCAAGAAATGCTCGAGTGCTCGTCTCGAATAACGAGCCCCATTGAAGTCAATGGGAGACTCGAGCATTTTTCAAGGGGACCAAGGCTCTGCACAGGGAAGCTTGGCCAAACACCTGGGAACCTCAGAAAAGGATGGAAACACCATGGAAATGGACAGGAAACAGCATGGCCATGACAGAGTGACCGAATGAGGCTAGATAGCATCTAAAACATGCAATAATTGACCCTGACACTATAGGGGACGGCATGCAGAGCCAGCGGCAGCAGTGGCAGTCTAGAGAGTGTCATGGCGACATACCCTAAATGGACTCAGGTTTCACCAAAGGAGGTGAAATGATTTCCTATGTGAACAAAAGGTTGACGGTATATTTAGTCGATAACACAGCATGGTGGCGACATAGTGACCAAGTTCCATAACGTATCTGGTGAAACACCCGAAATATGAGCCTGACACAGCTCTTTTGATAAGGGGACGACATGTGGAGGCAGCCATGGAGATGACTTCCATGATTAAGAGCGACAGTATGGGGCATTCATATTGCGCTGCTATGATTGCAACTTCAGGTCTCCAGCATGGCGGCGACAGATAGACCGAGTTCCACTATGTATCTGGTGAAACACCTGAAAATTCTGCCTGACACAGCTCGTTTGATAAGGGGATGATGTGCTGCATATCCTCTCGTGCTCCAGCGTCTGGGGTATAGAGAGTTGAAATGAGACATTGGTGGACGCTGTTGAGGATCGTGGAGGCAAAATGGACAGGAAACAGCAGGGGCAGCATGCATGGATGCATCTGAGTGTCAGGCTTGCGGGATGTGGATCCGCTGGACCACTGCAGACGATGGCACAAGCCACTACCTGGGACCGGAGTCTAAGTGGTACCCGGTTTTCACCAGAGCCCGCCGCAAAGCGGGTTAGACAAGCTGTGGCGTGGTACCACCAGGTCGTTTCTCAGGCGTGACTTGTCTGCAGTGGCGGCCAAGGTTGAGGTACAGAAACAGCAGTCAAGCTCGAGGTCACAGTCCAGGCACAGGGTCAGGGCAGGCGGCAGAGATGCAACGTCAGGGTCCAAACCGGGGTCAGCAACAGGAGGTCCAAGCAGAAGGGTACGGGAACACAGAATTCACGACAGCAATATGGAGGGACACTGGTACACGGGAACATGAAGGTAGTCAGGTAACACAGGAACACGGAAGGAGTCAGGCACGCGGAAAACACAGGAACGCAGAAGACACTGGAACGCAGGCAAATCGCAACAGAGCTTTCTCTAAGGCTGTGAGGCACAAAGATCCGGCAAGGTAATAAGGGAGGTACTTGCCTTTTAAAGGTGAAGTGTTCAGCCAGCGCACCAATCAGAGGTGCGCTGGCCCTTTAAATCTTCTGAAGGTGCCGCGCGCGCGCCCTAGGAGACGGGGACGCGCGCGCACGGAGCCAGACGGAGACACAGGAACGGGGAGAGGTGAGCTGCGCCGGGGCTGGTCCAGGATGTTGTCTTCAGGCTCCCAGGATCTCTCTTCTGGCCCGAACCCCTTCCAGTCAACCAAGAAGAACCGCTTCCCTCTCACCATCTTCATGTCGAGGATCTCCTTCACCTCATAGACGTCCGAGGAGTCAGCCACCGGAGCAGGAGGAGGTACCTGCCGGGAGAAGCGGTTCAGGATGACAGGCTTAAGTAGGGAGACATGGAAGGAGTTTGGGATGCGCATGGTGGAGGGAAGGCGCAGTTTGTAGGAGACTGGATTTATGCGGGAAAGAACCACAAAAGGACAGAAGAATCGAGGACCTAGCTTGTACCCAGGAATCTTCAAGCGGATGTATCTAGCGGATAACCAGACCTTGTCACCAGGAGAAAAGACTGGAGAAGGCCTGCGTTTTTTGTCGGCCTGGAGTTTAGTGCGAGTAGAGGCCCGCAGCAAAGAAAGGCGAGTCTGCTCCCAGATGGTCTTCAGATCTCGTATCAGCACATCAGCAGCAGGAACATCAGTGGGCACAGGTAGAGGAAGAGGAGGACGTGGATGCTGTCCATACACGATGAAAAAGGGAGAAGAACCAGAAGTCTCAGAGTTCAAGGAATTGTATGAGAACTCCGCCCATGGCAATAAAGCGGACCAGTCGTCCTGGCGGGTCGAAACGAAATGGCGAAGATAGCAGCCTAGAGTTTGGTTGACTCTCTCTACTTGTCCATTAGACTGTGGATGGTATGCAGAGGAAAAGTCCAGTTTCACCTGTAATTGGCTACACAGCGATCGCCAGAAGCGGGAGACAAACTGAACCCCTCGATCCGAAACAATGTGTAATGGCAATCCATGTAGTCGAAAGATGTGACTGAAGAATAAACTGGTGCAGATGGCAGTCCAGGCAACGGGATAAAATGGGACATTTTAGAGAACCGGTCAGTTACCACCCAGATAACAGTATTCCCAGAGGACAAAGGAAGGTCTGTGATGAAGTCCATGGCCATGTGTGTCCACGGGTGGCTGGGTATCGGCAACGGCATCAGGAGAGCAGGTTTAAGGCGAGAGGGCTTATTACGAGCACAGGAAATGCAGGAACCCACAAAATCCCGCACATCTTTGGCCAGGTCTGGCCACCAATAGTAACGGGAAATGAAGGCTATAGAACGCTGCACTCCAGGGTGCCCAGCCACACGAGAGCAATGTCCCCAAGTTAAAATTCTCTTCCGAAGAGCAGGTCGGACATACGTCTTGCCTGGTGGAAGCTGCCGGAGATCAACTGGAGCAGCCTGAACCAGTCGTTCCGGAGGAACAATATGACTAGGAACGGGATCTTCTCCAACCACATCTGAAGCACGAGAGAGGGCATCGGCTTTAACGTTCTTCTCTGCAGGACGTAAATGTATTAAATAATCAAATCGGGAGAAGAAGAGAGACCAACGAGCCTGTCGAGGATTAAGACGCTGAGCGGTCTGGAGATACAGGAGGTTCTTGTGGTCGGTATAAATATGAACCGGATGACGAGCTCCCTCCAGTAGATAGCGCCATTCCTCCAGAGCTAACTTTATGGCCAAGAGTTCCCGATCACCAATGGAGTAATTTCTTTCGGCAGGTGTGAAAGTCTTTGAAAAAAAAACGCAGGTGAGGGTACGACCCTTGGGCCCCTTCTGAGTGAGGACGGCCCCAGCACCCACGGATGAGGCGTCAACCTCTAATTGGAAAGACCTCTCCGTGTCAGGCCTTGTGAGTACTGGTGCAGAAGCAAAGGCAGACTTCAACCTAGTGAAGGCCTCTTCAGCAGCCGGAGGCCATAGTCTCGGGTTGGCATCCTTCTTAGTCAATGCCACGATGGGAGCCACCAGGGAGGAGAAGTGAGGAATGAATTGTCGATAATAATTGGCGAAGCCCAGAAATCTTTGTATGGCACGTAACCCGACTGGGCGAGGCCACTGAAGTACAGCTGCCAACTTGGAAGGGTCCATCTGAAGTCCTTTATCCGAAATGATGTATCCCAGAAACGGAAGCCTACTCTGGTGAAATAGGCATTTCTCGAGTTTGGCATATAAACGGTTGGTCCTCAAGCGTCGGAGAACCTGTCGGACGTGGGTCTGATGAGACTGAAGATCTGGGGAAAACACCAAAATGTCGTCCAAGTAGACTATGACACAAAAGTAGAGCAAGTCTCTGAAAATGTCGTTAACAAATTCTTGAAAAACCGCTGGAGCATTGCAGAGTCCAAAGGGCATCACCAAATACTCAAAATGGCCATCACGGGTATTGAAAGCTGTCTTCCACTCGTCGCCTTCCCGAATACGAATGAGGTTGTATGCCCCTCGCAGATCCAGCTTGGTGAAAACCTTGGCACCCCGTAGGCGGTCAAAGAGTTCGGTGATGAGAGGCAAGGGATAGCGGTTTTTTATCGTGACTTTATTGAGGCCGCGGTAATCAATGCACGGACGGAGGGACCCATCCTTCTTGGATACAAAGAAGAAACCAGCTCCAGCGGGGGAAGAAGACTTCCGGATGAATCCTTTCTCCAAATTTTCCTTTATGTAGGCAGACATGGCTTCGGTCTCAGGCACTGATAACGGGTACACTCGTCCTCGAGGAGGAGACGTACCCGGTAGCAAGTCGATGGGGCAGTCATAGGCACGGTGTGGAGGCAGAACCTCCGCTTGCTTCTCAGAGAAAACGTCGGCATAGTCTCGGTAGCACGCAGGAAGGTTCTTCAGAGACTTGTCGCCCAAGGTAGTTGGCAAATCAGGTACAGGGTGAGGAACTTCTAAGCAACGAGACCGACAATCCGGACCCCAACGAAGAACTTCTCCCGTCCTCCAATCAAGAACTGGTGCGTGGCTCTGCAACCATGGAAGACCTAGCAGAAGAGACGAAGTAGAGCGAGGTAGCACCAGGAAGGACAACTTCTCCTTGTGTAGAGCACCGACTTGCATAGTTAAAGGCTTAGTGCGATATCGCACCGGATCAGAGAGGACTTGTCCGCTAACTGAGGAAATAACCAGTGGCTTGTCAAGTAGGACCACTGGAAAGTGATACTGGGAAACCAGTTCGACATCCATGAAGTTCCCCGCTGAGCCGGAGTCCAGGAAGGCAGAAACTTGGGTCTGGTTGCCGGTACCAACACTGAGAAGCACCGGAATCAACAAGCGTGGAGAAGCACTGCTCACACCTAGGGACGCTTCTCCTAAGAACCCTAGGTGCTGGCATTTCCCGGACGTTGGGGTCGAATGGGACAAGACCCAAGGAAATGCTCAGGACTAGCGCAGTAGAGGCAGAGGTTTCCTTGGCGTCTTCTGGTACGCTCCTGCGGTGACAATTTGGCTCTGTCCACTTCCATAGACTCCTCTGCAGGTAGTGTGACCGGAGGCTGGAATGGTCTTTGGAAGGTAGGAGCTAGGCGAGGGGGGCGTCGTGGATGGAGTGGAAGTTGTTCAAAACGTGACTCTTCAGCACGCTCTCTGAACCGCACATCAATTCGGGTGGCCAGAGAGATGAGGTCACTCAGAGAGGATGGCAGATCACGAGCGGCCAGTGCGTCCTTAACCTGAGAAGATAGACCCTTCTTAAAAGCTGCCGACAAAGCCGCGTCGTTCCAGGAGAGTTCTGACGCCAAGGTGCGGAACTGGACGGCGTACTCTCCGACGGAGGAAGTCCCCTGACGTAAATTCAGCAAGGCAGACTCAGCGGAGGAGGCCCGAGCCGGTTCCTCGAATACAGACCGGAATTCAAACAGAAAGGCCGCAAGGGAAGCCGTGACTGGGTCGTTCCGGTCCCAAAGGGGAGTAGCCCAGGCCAGGGCTTTCCCAGAGAGAAGGCTGATTATAAACGCCACCTTGGCACGCTCCGTGATAAATTGGCTTGGCATAAGTTCTATGTGCAGAGAGCACTGAGTTATAAAGCTCCTGCACATCTTGGAATCGCCATCATACTTGGTGGGCATGGACAGCCGCATTCTGGGTTCAACAGCAGGTAGAGCAGTCGGTGCAGAAGGAGTCGCAATAGCAGCCTCAGGAACCTGTTGCTGGTTAGCTAGCAGTTGTTGCAGCATGGCGGTGACTTGCTCCAATTGATCACGCTGTGCAGCAATCTGCCGGGATTGGTGGATTACAAATTGTCACCAATTTTACAGAAATTGTTCACTTGAAAAAGGGGACCTGTGTTCCCCGAAACGCGTTGTGATGACCTGTAACCCATTCCCTTCATCTTAAATAAATCCTTTTGGAGAACACCCAGATCCAGTCTTGTTGTGCGCCTACCGCTTCCACCCCACCTTTGTACCACATTCAGACTCCAACCGGTTTAGTCCCCTGTGTTTGGAGATCACATTGAAGCACCGGCTGCCACAGACTTTCGTCATTGCATACCTACACTGGAGTTGTGCCCTGCTGAGCACAACTCGACCAGGTGAGCAAATTACTCTACCATACCAGTATACTCACAATTCAACAATACTACCCTATGAGCGCTTCTTGTCTTCACTACTACCTTCTATTCCTTAACCTGAGAAGATAGACCCTTCTTAAAAGCTGCCGACAAAGCCGCGTCGTTCCAGGAGAGTTCTGACGCCAAGGTGCGGAACTGGATGGCGTACTCTCCGACGGAGGAATTCCCCTGACGTAAATTCAGCAAGGCAGACTCAGCGGAGGAGGCCCGAGCCGGTTCCTCGAATACAGACCGGAATTCAAACAGAAAGGCCGCAAGGGAAGCCGTGACTGGGTCGTTCCGGTCCCAAAGGGGAGTAGCCCAGGCCAGGGCTTTCCCAGAGAGAAGGCTGATTATAAAAGCCACCTTGGCACGCTCTGTGATAAATTGGCTTGGCAAAAGTTCTATGTGCAGAGAGCACTGAGTTATAAAGCTCCTGCACATCTTGGAATCGCCATCATACTTGGTGGGCATGGACAGCCGCATTCTGGGTTCAACAGCAGGTAGAGCAGTCGGTGCAGAAGGAGTCGCAATAGCAGCCTCAGGAACCTGTTGCTGGTTAGCTAGCAGTTGTTGCAGCATGGCGGTGACTTGCTCCAATTGATCACGCTGTGCAGCAATCTGCCGGGATTGGTGGATTACAATAGTGGCAAGATCTGGCTTGCTGGGAGGCGAAACCTCGGCGGGATCCATGGCCGGATCTTACTGTCAGGCTTGCGGGATGTGGATCCGCTGGACCACTGCAGACGATGACTCAAGCCACTACCTGGGACCGGAGTCTAAGTGGTACCCGGTTTTCACCAGAGCCCGCCGCAAAGCGGGTTAGACAAGCTGCGGCGTGGTACCACCAGGTCGTTCCTCAGGCGTGACTTGTCTGCAGTGGCGGCCAAGGTTGAGGTACAGAAACAGCAGTCAAGCTCGAGGTCACAGTCCAGGCACAGGGTCAGGGCAGGCGGCAGAGATGCAACAAAATTACTTTGATTGCCCAAAAAAGTGTCCAAACAGAAAATAATGTATATATGAAACATGTGTGGAGTGATTAAATACCTCAGATTTAGATTTAAATGAATAAATCATCATAAACTACTAAACATTGAAAATAAATAACCAAAAATTTGCTTAGAGATGGTAATTTAAAATTTTGCGATTAAAAAGTAAAGGCACCACAAAAACACTATTAGTTTTTGAAGCAGCCGGGCTGGTAATGGGCATTTGTTAACATGGACTTTGTTAAATGACTACTGTATTTCTACAGATCATGACTTGTGAAAAACACAAATATTTCTAAAAAAGGCATGAAACATACTTTACAATACTGTAGACCCTAGAGCATAAAACTATAATATGGAGACAAAAAATAAATAAATCCCTCTCCTTTCATGGCGTCTTTTTCTGGTACCGACATCACACTGCACTTTCGCTTTCCATGTTGGGCCGCTCTCGACCTGCGCTAGGGAGGAGAGGACCCTGGGGAGCAGTGCATTACTGCTAACAATTACTTAACACTCCAGGTTTTAACCAAGGGAACTAGCAATCAGCTCACTCAACACTCTAAAGGACACTTTCCTTAGACCGCCAGGGGGGGTCAAGAGAGAACGCCCAAGAGGAGGGAGCTTCCTTTATTCATAGGTATTAAAAAGCACATGCATTTGGATAGCTACAGTGTTATGAATTAAACTCGGAGGAGGAGGAGAGACTTCTCAGTGCACTCACCGCTACCTTTCCTTTGCCCTGAATGAAGGATCCATCCTTTATGTTAATCAGTTAGGAAGTGCTCATCGGGATGCGGACCCGCAGCTCATGCTTAGAGGCTTTATGTGGCCTGGGGGCATAGCTTGTGCACTCCCGATTCCCCGTTGGTTAAGGGGTTGGCCACTTTCTACTAAATATTTTAAATACACCTTCCATATCTGCCAACTATGCGGATTGCCCCAGTGCTTTTTAGGTGTGCCAAGATCGCCATTGAGTGTAGGCACATTAAAACCTTAACATGACCAGCGTGGAATCGGCCCCCGTTTGCAAAAGTCTGGTACAGGGAGACATGTGAACCACATGGTCATAGCGCGGTCACAGTGCGCGTTCCAGCAGCCAGCACCGTCCCATCTACATATTCTTACCTCAGATGGGAACAGTAAATATGAATAAAATAAATTAATAGCGTTTATACCTGTACGTTAGGATACGTCAGTTCATACCGTGATAGGGAATATGTCGGTTTATACACCATGCGTAAGAATACGCATGGTATATACCCATGCGATATCACCAAGCATAGGGCTACATAAACATGAAGGATATGCTGAAGTGTATTGTAGTATGAATTATCCTTTATTGGTAACAATCTTTCTTACACCCATGCGAGGCATACACCAGTACTAACCATGCGTAGCATTACGACGGTATGTAGCAGTGCCATAGAACTACACGGTATGTACCTGTGGTAGGCATAGACGGTATGACTGTGCGGAGCCATGGCATCGGTATGTACTGGCGTAGGCGGGCCACAAGGAGACGTGGACGGGGCATAGGAGGGCAAAGCCCAGCCGTGGACTGCTACCTCCCACCTTTTTAAGGAAGAACAAGAGGAAGCACTGCCAATCCCTGCAAAAATGACCTCAGCAGGAAAACAAAGTGCAAGGGTCTGCACAAACGGTTTAGAACAGGACTCCATGAGGAGTTGGAATTAGGGCCTGACGTTCTCAATGGGGTTGTAATACATCCCTACACTGTATAGAAACATTGGATTGGGCTTAATTCGCCGTTGTGGTGACCTGTGCTCTTCACATTATGTAAACAGTTCACATGAGCACATGTGACAGACGTTGACAGAGTTTGGTTACGCCGTGGAGAGCAATCTACTGCCTGCATTCTTTCTTCAGCATGACGGTTTGGCAGAAGTGGGTCAGTATGGTGTGGGTGGCATTTCTTGGGAGGGCCTCTGCCAACGCCATCCATTGCTCGCCAGAGGGAGCCTGGCTGCCATTAGGATGAGATCCCGGACCCCTGGTGAGACCAATGCTGGTGCGGTTGAAATCTGAATGATGAAAATGCTAGACCTCATGTGGCTGGAGTGGTGTCAAGAGTTCCTCAAGATGAAGGCATTGAAATTATGGACTGGCCACTTGTTCCTCAGACCTGAATCCAATGCGCCACATCTGGGACATATGTCTCAACTCCATCACCAACGTAATGTTGCCCTACAGACTGATCCAAGGTTGGTGATATTTTAGACAAGGTCTGGAGGAAGTCCCTTCGGCGGACCATCTTGCAACCGCATTGGAGCATGCCGAGGCGTTGTGATGCAGGTTATACAGGAAATGGAGCCACAAATAATACTGAGCCTTATTTTAACTTGTTTTACGGACATGACAATCAAAGTGGGATCAACCTATAGTCTGTGTTTCCACTTTAATTTTGTGGGTGACTCAACTCCAGGACTCCATTGCTTAAAAAATTTGATTTGCCATTGATGATTGTTTTAGGATTTGTAGCAGCAAATAAACTTAGTAAGCACAAAGTCATTCAATGAGAATATTTCATCATGCAGATATAGGATGTGTATTGAATGTTACCTATTTTCTGCGCAGTGTGTATTTGTGTGTGTGTTATATAATATATATATATATATATATATATATATGTATGATGTATTATGTTAAGTTGTGTTTATACCATGTGTGCAACATACAACGAATGGGAGGACACTCCAAGTACATAAAACAGCCAACAATTCATGGATAAGGAGCACATAGACAATGGTTACAAAACATCGAACTCCTATTAAAATTAAAGAAGATTGTCAAAAGTCCATCCGCCTGGCGTTTAAAGGAAAACCAGGAGACCCATTTTTAGCACTCCCCGCTCCCAACAGAGCATAGTAGTATATACTTCCAAAGTGTTTGTTGTATAAAAAATAGTTTTTACAGAAAAAAAGATAGCTATAGTTACCCGACTCTCGTTCAATACATCTGTGGTGTGACTAGGCACTTCCTCCACTGGGAGTGGCTTGAAAAGGAGGCAGTTTCCCCCCCCCCTTGGTTTAACCACTCCTCCAGTGTCCTTTTCAAATATATGAAAACACGATCACTTTCTTAGCAACGACCCCTGCTGCCTCTACAGCCAATCCGAGGAGGGGCGGTATTCATATATTTAAAAAGTCCACTCCAGGGACAACTGCCTGTCACACAGCCAATGCTAATGAAAGGTGACAATATAAACCATATCTTTTTTTTTCGGTAAACCTATTTTTTATACAAAAACACTTTGAAAGTGTAATGTACTATGCTCTGTGGGGAATGGGGGAGTGCTTAAAAGGGGTCATCCTGTGGTGACAGGTTCCCTTTAAAACAAATTTCCAATTTCTGCCACACTGTGAATTAGAGGTATATCACAGCTTATGCCTCAAATACTGAACCAAAGATGGCCACTTTTAAGATGGAGCCATGGTGTGGTTCCATAACAAACTGGTGGCACTAGATCATAATTGTCAACCTTAACAGGATTGAAACACCCAGATACAGACCCTGAACAGAAGGACCATCACGCTTTGCGTCAGGCTCTGGTGAAGACAAGTGCCAACTTAGGACTCAGTCCGGGGTCGGCATAGAGTACAATCACATCTCCCGCAGGGTCAGAGGGGTCCCCAGACTATCCCTAAGGGACTCTTGACGCGCCCCTTACGGAACTGGGAAATGCTGGTTGTTATGGGGCCATAAAATGGGGGTTTGGGGTGACCGCTACTCACCATTATCGAACAGATGCCAGGGCCAGATAACCTTTCGGGAACTGCACGTGGCAGGGCGGAAGTAGTGTGTGTAAGTGGTGCTGAAAAGGAGCACATCTGGGCACACCCACCCACAGCCATCTTAGGAAGTTTCTACTGAACATTGGTGCTGTATTAAAATATTTAGGATACAGGAGCCAACCCCTTTAAGATGAATGAGCGCTGCAACTTTATGTGCGTTATCGTATTGAAGTCCTATGCTATTAGATTCGAGGAATAATAGGCACTGGGAAATATTCACCATTTATCTAAAGCACACTACTAATGTGACTAGGAAAAGGATGTGGAGTCAGAGTCGTGGGTGGTGATATTTTTGGTGTGCGTCTGAGTCTGAAGTTTCCGGAAATTGCGAGTTGGAATTGAGGGTTGGCTTACGACTCCAAGCCCAATTTGCAAGGTCCCCTGGTATGCCAAATAGTTTGTAGTCTCCCACTAACCATATGGTGATCATCAGAGGGAGGCCTGGGAGAATGTCAACAGGTCAGCTTGCGAGGATGTGATCCGCTGGACCACTGCAGACGATGGCAAAGCCACTACCTGGACCGGAGTCTAAGTGGTACCGGTTTTTCACCAGAGCCGCCGCCAAAGGGGTTAGACAAGCTGCGGCGTGGTACCACCCGATGTCCTCAGTGCGGAATGTCTGCAGTGGCGGCCAAGGTTGAGGTACAGAAACAGCAGTAGACTCGAGGTCCCAGTCAGGCACAGGGTCAGGGCAGGCGGCAGAGATGCAACGTCAGGATCCAAACGGGGTCAGCAACAGGAGGGTCCAGCAGAGAAGGGTACGGGAACACAGAACTCACGACAGCAATACGGAGGGGACACTGGTACACGGGAACACGAAGGTGTCGGTAACAGGAACACGGAAGGAGTCAGGCACGCAGGAACACAGGAACGCGAAGACATGGAACGCAGGCAATCGCAACAGAGGCTTCTCTTAAGGCTAGCGAGCGCACAAAGATCGGCAAGGTAGTAAGGGAGTACTTGCCTTTTAAGGTGAATGTTCAGCCAGCGCCACAATCAGCGGCTGCGCTGGCCCTTTAATCTTCGAAGGTGCCGCGTGCGTGCCCTAGGAGGACGGGATTGGGACGCGCGTGGCACGGACCAGATGGAGACACAGGGACGGGAGAGAGGTGAGCTGCGCCGGCGGGCGTGCGCCAGCAAGCCCCAGGGAGCAGGGTGAGCCCGCGACCCGCGAAAATGAGTGCCGGACCACCCGGGACAGTACCCCTCCCTCTTGGGTTTTAGACCTTCGTAGGAGTTATGGTCCAGGATTGTTTCTTCAGGGCTACCAGGATCTCTCTATGGCCCGAACCCCCTTACCAGTCTCAACCAAGAAGAACCGCTTCATTTCACCATTCTTCAGTCGAGGATCTCCTCACCTCATAGAGTCCCAGAGAGTAGGCACCGGAGCAGGAGGATGGGACTGCCGGAGAAGCGGGTCAGGATGAACAGCTTAAGTAGGGAGACATGGAAGGAGTTTGGGATGCGCATGGAGGAGGGAAGGCGGCAGTTGTAGAAGAATGGATTTATGCGGGAAAAGAACCCACCAAAAGGACCCAAGAATCGAGGACCAAGCTTGTACCCAGGAATCTTCACCGGCCGATGTATATAGCGGATAACCAGACCTTTCACCAGGAGAAAAAACTGGAGAAGGCCTGGTTTGTTTGTCGGCTGGAGTTTGGTGCGAGCAGAGGCCTGCAGCAAATAAAGGCGAGTCGGCTTCCAGATGGTCTTCAGATCTAGTATCAGCAATCAGAGCAGGCAACATGTGGGCACAGGTAGAGGAGAGGAAGACGGGCATGCTGTCCATACCCGATGAAGAAGGGGGAAGAAACCAGAATATCAGAGTTCAGGGAAGTGTATGAGGAAACTCGCCCATGGGCAATAAAGCGGCCCCAGTCGTCCTGCAGGCCGAGCCGAAATGGCGAAGATAGCAGCCCTAGAGTTTGGTTAACTCTCTACTTGTCCATTGACTGTGGATGGTTACAGAGAAAAGTCCAGTTTCACCCTGTATGGCTACACAGAGATGCCAGAAGCGGGAGGACAAAACTGAAAACACCTCGATCCGAAACAATGTGTAATGCAAAATCATGCAGTCGACAAGATGTGACTGAAGAATAGACTGGCAGGCGTGGGCAGATGCCAGTCCAGGCAACGGAGATAAACATGGGACATTTAGAGAAACCGTCCAGTGTACCACCCAAATGACAGATTCCCAGTAGGACAATGGAAGGTCTGTGATGAATCAGGCTATGTGTGTCCAGGGTGGCTGGTACGGCACCGGCATCAGGAGACAGCGGTTTTAAGGCGATGGCCTTTTACGAGCACAGGAATGCAGGAAACCACACAACATCCTCCCCTGCACACTCCTTGCCAGGTTGGCCACCACATTAACGAGAAATGAAGGCTATAGAACGCTGCCACTCCAGTGTGCCCAGCCACACGAGAGCAATGTCCCCAATTAAATTCTCTTCCGAGAGATCAGGTCGGGGACGATACGTGCTTGCCTGGTGGATCTACCGGAGATCACTGGTACACCTGAACCAGTCCTTATCGGAGAACAATATGCTAGGTTACGGGATCTTCTCCAACACACATTGAAAACCCGAAGAGGGGCATCGGCCTTAACGTTCTTCTTGCAGGATCGACAACTGTATTAATAATACAAATCGGGAGAAGAAGAAGAGGCCAACGATGCCTGTCTGGGATTAAGAGTCTGAGCGGTTCTGGATACAGGAGGGTTTCTTGTTGGTCGGTATAAAATGAGAACCGATGACGATCTCCACATAATAGCGCCTTTGCCTCCCAGCTACTTATGGCCAAGAGTTCCCGATCACCAGAATCATTTCTTTCGGTGCAGGTGTGAAAGTCTTTGAGAAAAAATGCACGGTGAGGGTACGACCCTTGCCCCTTCGTGAGGAACGGCCCAGCACCACACGATGACGGCGTCACCTTAATGGAAAGACCTCTCTGTGTACTGCCTTGTGAGTACTGGCGCGAATCAAGGCAAGACTTCAACCTAGTGAAGGTCCTCTGCCGCCGGAGGCGGGGGTAGCCATATTCTACGGTTGATCCTTCTTAGTTCACTGTCCATGCTTGGATGCCACGATGGAGCCACCAGGGAGGAGAATGAGAATGAATTGTCGAATAATAATGTGGCGAAGAGCCCGAAATCTCTTGTATGGCACGTAACCCGAATGGCCTAGAGCCATAAGTACATGCGTCCAACTGAAGGTCCATTGAAGTTTTCCCCCTTTATCCAATGATTATCCCATAAACGGAAGCCTACTCTTTGTGAAATAGCATTTCTCGAGTTGGAGCATATAACGTTGTCTTAAGACATCGGAGAAGAACCTGTCGGACGTTGGGTCTGATGAGACGTTTAGATCTGGGAAAAACAACCAAATGTCGTCCAAGTAGCATATGACCCAAAGATAGAGCAAGTCTCCTGGAAATATCGTAACAAATTCTTGAAAACCGTGGAAGATTGCAAGATCAAGGGCATCCACCAAGATACTCAAAATGGCCGTCACGGGTATTGAAGCTGTCTTCCCACTGTCCTATCAATCTCCCCTGTCCCCCTAATGACGAGTGTATGCCCCTCGCATATCCAGCATGGTTGTGTTTGGTAGGTAAAACCTTGGACATCCCCTTAGGCGGTCAAAGGAGTTCGGATGAGAGTGCAAGGTATAGCTGGTTTTTATGTCGTGACTTTATGAGGCTCCGCGGGTAACAATGCACGGATACGGAGGACCCATCTTCTTGGATACACCGAAAGAGACAACCAGCTCAGTCGGGGAAGAAGGACTTCCGATGAATCCTTTCTCCCAATTTTCCTTTATGTTAGGACATGGCTTTGGTCAGCACCTGATTAGAACGGTTACAACTCGTCCTCAGGAGGATACGTTACCCGTGTGGTTGTGTAGCACAGTCGATTGGGAAGTCATAGGCCGGTGTATGGAGGCAGACCCTCCGCTTGCTTCTCAGAAAAAAAACGTCGGCATAGTCTCGGGTAGCACGCAGAAGGTTTTCAGTAGACTTGTCGCCCAAGTAGTTTTGGTCAATGGTCAGGTAAGGTGAGAACTTCTAAGCAACGAGCACCGACAATCCGGGACCAACGAAGAACTTCCTCCCGTCCTCCAATTCAAGGACTGGTGCGGCTCTGCAACGCATGGAAGACCTAGCAAAGAAGAACGAAGCTAGAGCGAGGGTAGCAACCCAGGAAGGACAACTTCTCCTTGTGTGAGTCGCACCGACTTTCATAGTTTAAAGGCTTAGTGCGATATTGCACCGGATCAGAGAGACTTTGTCGCTAACTGAGAAATAAACCCAGGGCATTGTCAAGTAGGACCACTGGAACGTGATACCGGTTGACACCAGTGCGGCATCCATTAAGTATCCCCGCGGGAGCCGGAGTCAGGAAGGCAAAAACTCTGGGTCCTGGTTGCGGCCCAACACTGATAAGCAACGGATCTCAACAAGCATGGAGAACGCACTGCTCACAGCCCTAGGGACGCTTTTACGCAACAACCCTAGTGTCTGGCATTTCCCGGAGTTGGGGTCGGCATGGGACAAGACCCAAGAAAATGCTATGACTGCACGCAGTAAGGCAGAGGTTCCTTGGGCGTTCTTCTGGTACGCTCCTGCGGTTGACATTTTGGCTCTGTCCACTCAATAGACTCCTCTGTCAGGTAGTGTACGGAGGGCCGGAATGGTCTTTGGGGTAGGAGCTAGGCGAGGGGGGCGTGTGGACTGATGGAAGTGTTTCAAAACATGACTCTTCAGCACGCCTCTGAACCGCAATCAATTGGGTGGCGCAGAGAGATGAGGTGTACTCAGTAGAGATGGCAGATCACAGCGTGCCAGTGGTTCCTCAACCTGAGAAGATAGACCCTTCTTAAAAAAGCTGGCCGACAAAGCCGCGCCCGTCGTCCAGTAAGAGTTCTGACTCAAGTGTCAGAAACTGGACGGCGTACTTCCGACGGAGGAAGTCCCCGCGACATAAAGTCATCCCAAGGCAGACCCATCGGAGGAGGCCCTAGCCGGTTCCTCGAATACAGACCAACGGAATTCAAACAGCAAGGCCGCAAGGGAAGCCGTGACTGGGGCTTTCCGGTCCCAAAGGGAGTACCACAGGCCGGGCTTTCCCAAAGATAGTTGATTTAAACGCCACCTTGGCATGCTCGTGTATAAATTGGCTTGCAAAGTTCTATGTGCAAGCAGCCTGAGTTATAAACTCTGCCACATCTTGGAATCGCCCTCATACTTGGTGGGCATGGACATCGCCGATGTCTGGGTTCAACGCAGGTAGGGTAGAGGTCGGTGGCAGAAGAGTAGTCCAATAGCAGCTCAGGAGGAACCTGTTGCTGGTGTAGGCAGCAGTTGTTGGCAGCATGGCGGTGACTTGCTCCAATTGATCACGATGTGCAAGCATCGTCGGGATGTGGGATTACAATAGTGCAAGATCTGCTTGCTGGGAGGCGAAACCTCAGCGGGATCCATGGCCGGATATACTGTCAGGCTTGCAGGATGTGGATCCGCTGGACCACTGCAGACGATGGCACAAGCCACTACCTGGGACCGGAGTCTAAGTGGTACCCGGTTTTCACCAGAGCCCGCCGCAAAGCGGGTTAGACAAGCTGCGGCGTGGTACCACCAGGTCGTTCCTCAGGCGTGACTTGTCTGCAGTGGCGGCCAAGGTTGAGGTACAGAAACAGCAGTCGAGCTCGAGGTCACAGTCCAGGCACAGGGTCAGGGCAGGCGGCAGAGATGCAACGTCAGGATCCAAACCGGGGTCAGCAACAGGAGGTCCAAGCAGAAGGGTACGGGAACACAGAACTCACGACAGCAATACGGAGGGACACTGGTACACGGGAACACGAAGGTAGTCCGGTAACACAGGAACACGGAAGGAGTCAGGCACGCAGGAAACACAGGAACGCAGAAGACACTGGAACGCAGGCAAATTGCAACAGAGCTTTCTCTAAGGCTGTGAGGCACAAAGTTGTGGTGTATTGACATATGAATAAAGTTATGAGTCTTGGTCATATAGCATGTGTCTGCATCTCTGTTTTCATGTTCAGTTTATTTCATAAGCTTTGACCTGGACAACATTTACTTTTTTCACTGGAATTATTGGTGTGTGTGCTTAGCTGAGATGTAGCAGTGTTGATAGTGAGTCGTTGTGTGTTATAGCCATCTCATGGATCTCACGATCTCTCATATCTGATCCGTCTCATCTCTCTTTTTCTATATGTCAGATACTAGTGAATGTTCAGAAGCTAAATAAAAGTGTAGATAAGCTCACCCCCCCCCCCCCCTTCTCCATCAAAAATTGCACCAGACAGGGATGTCCCCTGTCTCCACTCCTGTATGCACTGGTGATAGAGCATCTCCTTAGGGCTATACGGTCCCACCCGGATATTATGGGTATTAGAGTAGGCGGTTAGGAATACAAATCATGTTCTACTATACCTAACAAACCTGAGATCCTCCCTGCCCCCACTTATGGAGGTTCTTCAAGCCTTCGGACACTTTAGCAATCATAAAATAAACGTGACCAAAAGTGTGGCAATGGGTCTGGGTCTTTCAGACTCCATGACCCGGGACCTGCGTCTGAGGTACTCATTTTCCTGGCAAAAGAAGGCCATAACTTATTTAGGGATCCAAATCCCCTCAAAACTCCAATCCACATACACCCTGAACTATGGTGCCTTCTTACAGGGTCTGCAGAGGGAACTATCGAACTGGACATCTAAGCAGATATCTTTGTTGGGGAGGGTTAACTGTATTAAAATAAACATTCTGCCGAAGCTTCTTTACCTCTTCCAAATGATCCCGCTAGTCCTCCCCAAATTGTTTTTCCAGAAACTATTGGGACTTAATAATAATTTTTATGGTTCACCAACCAGCCCCCCCCCCCCTTCATGCTTAGGAAACTACAAGGGGGATTGGGTCTTCCTGATTGTAGAGGCTACTTCCTTTCATGCCAGAATACTAGACTGGTTCCACAACAGGAGAAGCAAGCTATGGGTACAGCTGGTGGATAATGTCTCTCCTTCCTTACTAATCATGCTACCCTGGTATCACACTTACACCACATTCAACCATCACCTACGCATACTTCCATATGAGGCCCTTCAAGTTTTAAGGACACAGAAAAAACTTCTATGGTTCTCAATAAAGAATTTGAAAAAAAAGTATGAATAAACCTGGACCCCGATAATCTAACCACTTTGTCAGCACATAGCATCTCACAGCACTAGAGGGATCATTATGTGTCTGCTTATAGAGTCCCCGCCCTTACGCTGGAGTTATAGGAGCTAAAACATCTATAAAACTGAGTAAAATTGTAAAGTAATTGGGTTAAAAATGATCTTTATTGTGTAAACATCATGTGGAGACCCCGAGTTATCCCATGAAGAGAGAAAATACGGAGAAGCCCAACTTCGTGTGATACAGTACGATCACTATAATATGTGCACGAAGGTGTCAGCAGACTCTCACCTGGTGACCGACTCAGCAGAGCATGTACCATATAAAGATTAGAGCAGCCTGTCTCGATCGACCACGCTTCACTGTGCAGGACCAGGATCCTGGAGGCATGTGGACAGTAGAACTGGATGGGTCCCGAGGGATATAAATGTTAAGGACCGGCGCTTTCGTTGTAATAGTTCACACAACACAGTGTGTTGACCAGAGAGGTTTCTTTATTAATAAAAGGTTATTGCGACGCGTTTCTGCTCCGGACCAGAGCCTTCGTCAGGCATAACATGACAGATAGTGACAGAACTTTAAATACATTACCCTAGTACCGTGACTCCCGAAGTGACGTGATCATAGTTACGTGATCGACCGGAGGTCAAGGTCGGAGGTTTTTTGTAACTAAAACAAATAATCTATGAATAAATAAATAAATACTTGAATGGTTTACCTAACAAGCGGGTATCAGAATATAAATATATATATAAAAAGCAAGAACAATAAAAAGCACACATTAATACATTTCTGTCCATTTTAAATCAAAAGATTTCATGAATATTATAATAATAAAAAACGATCTGCAGTGTAGAGCCAAATTGCTGATGTAAAAATAAATAAAATAAGAAATACATAGTGCTTCATATAAAAAACTCATCCTTTCTAATCGTGCAGCCATCGCGATCTGCTCTGGCTACGAGTCGCGAGTAGGGACATGTTGAAAAAAGCGTTTCCTGTCAAGGATGAAACACTCTCGTTCACGCTAGCCCGAGCAGAGGGGAGAAAGGGATAAAGATGCAGACAATACTGGTAAGTCTCAGACAGATTCAATCACCTCGTTCAGGCCATTAGGAGCAAGTGTATCAAGCTTAAAAATCCAATAGGATTCTCTCCGATTCAGGGTTTTTAGGCGATTGGTGGTCTTTATATTTATCTGTTCAATCAGGGTTATCGTAACACAACTAAAATCACCCTCGTGTTCCAAAAATATATGCTTTGATAAGCTCTGTTTTAAGAAGCCTATTTTGGTCTTATGTCGGAGACCATTCAGTCTCATCCTAAGGGACTGCATAGTCCGACCGACATATTGTTTCCCACATGAGCAATCCACCAGATAGATAACAAAATCGGAGGAACAAAACATTCTAGTTTTAATCTTAAACGTTTCCTTCGTACTCTTCGACACGAAGGTGGTTGCCCCCTCGTTGATTGAATCACTGCAAAGGCATAGTTTGTGTTTACATTTTTCAACCCCCGATTTTTTATTATTTTTAGTTTTATTCTCTGGGCCCGTTTTAGATTTTAGTCTACTGGGGGCTACTACGTTTTTAATACTGGTAGCTTTTCTAAAAGTTATAAGTGGATGGGCAGGGAGGCTCTGCAACCATGGAAGACCTAGCAGAAGAGCGACAAGTAAGGCGAGGATGCACCAGGAAGGACAACTTCTCTTGTGTAGAGCACCGACTTGCATAGTTAAGGCTTAGTGCGATATTGCACCGGATCGAGAGGACTTGTCCGTAACTGAGAAAAAACCAGGGACTGTAAGTAGGACCACTGGAACGTGATACGGGAGAAACCAGTGCGGCATCCAAAGTCCCCGCGGAGCCGGAGTCCCGGAAGGCGAAACTTGGGTCTGGTTGCGGCCACCAACACTGAGAAGCACCGGACAACAAGCATGGAGAAGCACTGCTCACACCTAGGGACGCTTTTACCAAGAACCTAGGGCTGGCAATTTCGGACGTTGGGGGGATGGGACAAGACCCAAGAAAATGCTCAGGTGACTAGACGCAGTAGAGGCAGAGGTTCCTTGGCGTCTTTGGTACGTCCCGCGGTTGACAATTGGCTTGTCCACTCCCTAGACTCCTCTGCAGGTAGTGTGACGGAGGCTGGAATGGAAGTCTTGGAAGGTAGGAGCTAGGCGAGGGGGGGTGTGGACGAGAGTGGAAGTTGTTCAAAACATGAATCTTCAGCACGCTCTTGAACCGCAATCAATTGCGGTGGCAGAGAGATGAGGGTCATCAGAGAGGATGGCAGATCACGAGGGCCATGGTCCTCAACCTGAGAAGATAGACCCTTCTTAAAAAGCTGCCGACAAAGCCGCCGTCGGTCCAGGAGGTTCTGACGCCAAGGGCAGAACTGGACGGCGTACTCTCCGACGGAGAAGTCCCCTGACATAAATCAGCAAGGCAGACTCACGGAGGAGGGCCAGCCGGTCCTCGAATACATACCGGGAATTCAAACAGGAAGGCCGCCAGGAAGCCGTGACTGGGTCTTCCGGTCCAAAGGGAGTACCCAGGCCAGGGTTTCCCAGAGGAAGAGTTGATTAAACGCCCCACTTGGCATGCCCGTGATAAATTGGTTGGCATAAGTTCTATGTGGCAGAGAGCACTGAGTTATAAGCTCCTGCCACATCTTGGAATCGCCATCATAATTGGTGGGCATGGACAGCGCCATTCTGGGTTCAACAGCAGGTAGAGCAGTCGGTGCAGAAGGAGTCGCAATAGCAGCCTCAGGAACCTGTTGCTGGTTTAGCTAGCAGTTGTTGCAGCATGGCGGTGACTTGCTCCAATTGATCACGCTGTGCAGCAATCTGCCGGGATTGGTGGATTACAATAGTGGCAAGATCTGGCTTGCTGGGAGGCAAACCTCAGCGGGATCCATGGCGAGAATACTGTCAGGCTTGCAGGATGTGGATCCGCTGGACCACTGCAGACGATGGCACAAGCCACTACCTGGGACGGAGTCTAAGTGGTACCCGGTTTTTCACCAGAGCCCGCCGCAAAGCGGGTTAGACAAGCTGCGGCGTGGTACCACCAGGTGTTCTCAGACGTGACTTGTCTTGCAGTGGCGGCCAAGGGTGAGTGATGACAGAAACAGCAGTCAAGCTCAGGTCACGTCCAGGCACAGGGTCAGGGCAGCGGCAGAGAGCAACGTCAGGATCCAAACCGGGGTCAGCAAAGGAGGTCCAAGCAGAAGGGTACGGGAACACAGAACTCACGACAGCAATACGGAGGGACACTGGTACACGGAACACGAGGTATCCGGTAACACAGGGCAAACGGAAGGGTCAGGCACGCAGGAAACACAGGAACGCAGAAGACACTGGAACGCAGGCAAATTGCAACAGAGCTTTCTCTAAGGCTGGAGGCACAAAGTGGGTGGTGTATTGACATGAATAAAGTTATGAGTCTGGTCATATAGCAAGTGTCTGGCATCTCTGTTTTCATGTTCAGTTTATTCATAAGCTTGACCTGGACAACATTTACTTTTTTCACTGGAATTATTGGGTAAGTGGTGTGCTTAGCTGAGATGTAGCAGTGTTGATAGTGAGTCGTTGTGTGTTATAGCCATCTATGGATCTCACGATCTCTCATATCTGATCCGTTCATCTCTCTTTTTCTATGTCAGATACTAGTGAATGTTCAGAAGCTAAATAAAAGTGTAGATAAGCTCACACCCCCCCCCCCTTCCATAAAAAATTGCACCAGACAGGGATGTCCCCTGTCCCACTCCTGTATGCACTGGTGATAGAGCATCTCCTTAGGGCTATACGGTCCACCCGGATATTATGGGTATTAGAGTAGGCGTTAGGAATACACATCATGTTCTACTATACCTAACAAAACCTGAGACCTCCCTGCCCCCACTTATGGAGGTTCTTCAAGCCTTCGGACACTTTAGCAATCTAAAATAAAGTGACCAAAAGTGGTGGGCAATGGGTCTTGGGTCTTTCAGGACTCATGACCCGGGACCTGCGTCTGAGGGTACTCATTTTCTGCAAAAGAAGCCAAACTTATTAGGGATCCAAATCCCTCAAAACTCCAATCCACATACACCCTGAACATGGTGCCTCTCTTACAGGGTCTGCAAGGGAACTATCGAACTGGACATCTAAGCAGATATCTTTGTTGGGGAGGGTTAACTGTAGTAAAATAACATTCTGCCGAAGCTTCTTTACCTTTCAAATGATCCCGCTAGTCCTCCCCAAATTGTTTTTCCAGAAACTATTGGGACTTAATAATAATTTTATGGTTCACCACCAGCCCCCCCCCCTTCATGTTAGGAAACTACAAGGGGGATTGGGTCTCCTGATTGAGGCTACTTCCTTTCATGCCAGAATACTAGACTGGTTCCACAGGAGAGCAAGCTATGGGTACAGCTGGTGGATAATGTCTTCTTCCTTACTAATCATGCTACCATGGATCACACTTACACCACATTAACCATCACCTACGCATACTTCCATATGAGGCCCTTCAAGTTTTAAGGACACAGAAAAAACTTCTATGGTTCTAATAAAGAATTTGAAAAAAAGTATGAATAAACCTGGACCCCGATAATCTAACCACTTTGTCAGCAATAGCATCTCACAGCACTAGAGGGATCATTATGTGTTGCTTATAGAGTCCCCGCCCTTACGCTGGAGTTAGGAGCTAAAACCTCATAAAACTGAGTAAAATTGTAAAGTAATTGGTTAAAAATGATCTTATTGTGTAAAATCATCAGTGGAGACCCCGAGTTATCCCATGAAGAGAGAAAATACGGAGAAAGCCCAACTTCGTGTGATACAGTACGATCACTAAATATGTGCACGAAGTGTCAGCAGACTCTCACCTGGTGACCGACTCAGCAGAGCATGTACCATATAAAGATTAGAGCAGCCTGTCTCGATCGACCACGCTTCAATGTGCAGGACCAGGACCTGGAGGCATGTGGACAGTTAGAACTGGATGGGTCCGAGGGATATAAATGTTAAGGACCGGCGCTTTCGTGTAATAGTTCACACAACACAGTGTGTTGACCAGAGAGGTTTCTTTATTATAAAGGTTATTGCGACGCGTTTCTGCTCGGACCAGAGCCTTCGTCAGGCATAACATGACAGATAGTGACAGAACTTTAATAATTACCCTAGTACCCGTGACTACCGAAGTGACGTGATCATAGTTACGTGTCGACCGGAGGTCGGGCGGAGGTTTTTTGTAACTAAACAAATAATTATGAATAAATAAATAAATACTTGAATGGTTTACCTACACAGCGGGTACAGAATATAAATATATAAAAAAGCAAGAACAATAAAAGCACACATTAATACATTTCTGTGCATTTTAAATCCAAAGATTTCATGATATTAATAATAAAAAAAACGATCTGCAGTGTAGAGCCAAATTGTGAGTGAAAATAATAAAATAAAAAACATAGTGGCTTCATATAAAAAACTCATCCTTTCTATCGTGCAGCCGGACGTAAGCTCCAACACCATCGCGATGCTCTGGCTACGAGTCGCGAGTAGGGACATGTTGAAAAAAGCGTTTCCTGTCAAGGATGAAACACTCTCGTTCACGCTAGCCCGACAGATTCAAGACACGTTCAGGCCAGAGGAGAAGTGAACGTTTTTAATACTGGTAGCTTTTCTAAAAGTTATAAGTGCATGGGCAGGGACAACGCTCTTAAGGATTGGATCCCTTTTTAGGATATTCCAATGTTTTTTCAGGGTTTCTCTGATCCTAGTGTTCCCCCTATCATAGGTGGTAATAAAATTAAATGCTAGTTTATTCCCATCCTTCTTTTTCAGATTAATCTTATTTGTTGTTAACAGACATTCTTTCTGTGTTTTACCAGCATACTTTAAATATGCTTCGTCTATAATCTTTTTGGGATGTTTTTTCTCTTGAACCTGTTTTTCAATACCTGTGCCTGCATTCTATAATCCTCATGGTTAATGCAATTTTTTCTAATCCGATGAAATTGATTAAAGGGTATATTTTTTAGCCATTTAGAATAGTGTGCACTCCCAAACTCCAAGAAGCTATTGCTGTCGACCGTTTTAAAGTGCGTGGTAGTAGTGATCCTGTTTCCAACTGCTTTTAGTTCCAAATCAAGGGAGACTATTGTGTTCCTGTCTAGATTCCTTGTGAACCTGAGACCCCAGTAATTTTTGTTAAGTGTTTCTACAAACTCTACAGCTTCCTTTTCGCTCCCCCGGCAAATACAAAACAGGTCATCGATAAATCGGGACTCGAACAGCCCCATGAATAAATTCGGGACTCGGGAAGCCCCTAGCTATGCAAATTTATTCATGGGGCGGTTTGAGTCCCTATTTATCTACAACACAGAGTATTGGTCAAAGAATATCGTTTATTATAAACAATATATCGATGACCTGTTCTGTATTTTCCGGGGAATGACTGGGGTCTCAGGTTCACAAGGAATCTAGACAGGAACAGAATAGTCTTCCTTGATTTGGAACTAAAAGCAGTTGGAAACAGGATTACTACTACCACGCACTTTAAAACGATCGACAGCAATAGCTTCTTGGAGTTTGGGAGTGCACACTATTCTAAATGGCTGAAGAATATTCCCTTCAGCCAATTTCATCGAATTAGGAAAAATTGTACTAACCATGAGGATTATAGAATGTAGGCACAGGTATTGAAAAACAGGTTCAAAGAGAAAAAATATCCCAAAAAGATTATAGACGAAGCATATTTAAAATATGCCGGTAAAACACAGAAAGAATGTCTGTTAACAACGAATAAGAATAATCTGGAAAAGAAGGATGGGAATAAACTAGCATTTAATTTTATTACCACCTATGATAGGGGGAACACTAGGAACAGAGAAACCCTGAAAAAGCATTGGAATATCCTAAAAAGGGATCCAATCCTTAAGAGCGTTGTCCCTGCCCATCCACTTATAACTTTTAGAAAAGCTACCAGTATTAAAAAAATAAATAAATAAGAAATACATAGGCTTCATATAAAAAACTCTTCCTTTCTAATCGTGCAGCCGGAGCCCCCAACACCATCGCGATCTGCTCTGGCTACGAGTCGAGTAGGGACATGTTGAAAAAGTGTTTCCTGTCAAGGATGAACACTCGTTCACGCTAGCCCAGCAAGGGGAGAAAGGGATAAAGATGCAGACAATACGGTAGTCTCAGACAGATTCAATCCAACTCGTCACCTTACGTGTCACAAGTTGTATCAAGCTTAAACATCCTACTAGGATTCCTCTGGTTCAGGGTTTTAGCGGATTGGTGGTCTTTATTTATCTGTTCAATCGGTGGTATCGTAACACAACTAAAATCACCCCTGTTCCAAAATATATGCTTTGATAAGTCTGTTTTAAGAAGCCTATTTGGTCTATGTCGGAGACCATTCAGTCTCATCCTAGGGACTGCATAGTCCGACCGAAATATTGTTCCCACATGAGCAATCCACCAGATAGATAAAAAATCGGAGAACAAAACATTTAGTTTTAATCTTAAACGTTTCCTTCATTCTCTCGACACGAAGGTGGTTGCCCCCGTGTGATTGAATCACAGCAAAGGCATAGTTTTGTTTACATTTTACAACCCGCATTTTTATTATTTTTAGTTTTTCTCTGGGCCCGTTTTAGATTTTAGTCTACTGGGGGCTACTCGTTTTTTAATACTGGTATAGCTTTTCTAAAAGTTATAAGTGGATGGCAGGAAACGCTCTTAAGGATTGGATCCCTTTTTAGATTTTCCAATGCTTTTTCAGGGTTTCTCTGATCCTAGTGTTCCCCCTATCATAGGTGGTAATAAATTAATGCTAGTTATTCCCATCCTTCTTTTTCAGATATCTTATTTGTTGTTAATAACAGACATTCTTCTGTGTTTACCAGCAATACTTTAAATGCTTCGTCTATAATCTTTTGGGATTTTTTTCTTTGAACCTGTTTTCAATACCTGTGCCTGCATTCTATAATCCTCATGGTTAATGCAATTTTTTAATCGCTGAAATTGGCTTAAGGGTATATTTTTTAGCCATTTAGAATAGTGTGCACTCCCAAACTCAAGAAGCTATTGCTTTCGACGTTTAAGTGCGTCAGAACGTAGAGCCCCAGTAGACTAAATCCTAAAACGGGCCCCAGAGAATAAAACTAAAAAATAATAAAAAAAGGGGGGTTGAAAAATGTAAACACAAACTATGCCTTTGCATGTGATTCAATCAACGAGGGGGCAACCACCTTCGTGTCGAAGAGTAGTACGAAGGAAACGTTTAAGATAAAACTAGAAGTTTTGTTCCCCGATTTTGTTATCATCTGGTGGATGCTCATGTGGGAAACAATATGTCGGTCGGACTATGCAGTCCCTTAGGATGAGACTGAATTGGTCTCGACATAAGACCAAAATAGGCTTCTTAAAACAGAGCTTATCAAAGCATATATTTTGGAACACGAGGGTGATTTTAGTTGTGTTACGGATAACCCCGATTGAACAAGATAATATAAAGACCACCAATCGCCTAAAAACCCTGAACCGGAAGAATCCTATTGGATTTTTAAGCTTGATACAACTTGCTTCTAATGGCCTGAACGAGGTGATTGAATCTGTCTGAGACGTACCGTATTGTCTGCATCTTATCCTTCTCTCCTCTGCGGGGCTAGCGTGAACGAAGTTACATCTTGACAGGAAACACTTTTTCAACATTCCCTACTTGCGACTCGAGCCAGAGCAGATCGCGATGGTGTTGGGAGGTTACGTCCGGCTGCACGATTAGAAAGGATGAGGTTTTTTATATGAGCACTATGTATTTCTTATTTTATTATTTTTACATCAGCAATTTGGCTCTACACTGCGGATCATTTTTATTATTAATATGCATGAATCTTTTGATTTAAAATGGACAGAAATGTATTAATGTGTGCTTTTATTGTTCTTGCTTTTAATATATAATATATATTCTGATACCGCTTGTAGGTAAAACTATTTAAGTATTTATTTATTCATAGATTATTTGTTTTGTTAAAAAAACCTCCGCTTTTACGGTACCGGACTGAACCTTGACCCGGTCGATCACATGACTATGATCACGTCACTTCTGGAGTCCCGGTACTAGGGTAAGTATTTAAAGTTCTGTAATATCTGTCATGTTATGGCTGACGAAGGCTCCGGTCCGGAGCAGAAAGTGTCCAATAACCTTTTATTAATAAAGAAAACCTCTCTGGTAACACACGGGCAGATTTATCAAGTGTCTGAAAGTAGAATATTTCCGTTGCCCATGGACACCAATCACAGTCAGCTTTCATTTTACCAGTGCTCATGAATATTTTAAAGGGGAGCGTGATTGGTTGCCATGGGCCATTGGAAATATTCTGACTTCAGACAGTGATAAATCTGCCCCAATGGTGTGTTTGAACTATTACAACGAAGAGCCGGGTCCTCAACATTTATTCCCTTGGACCCATCCAGTTTTACTATATTTAAGGTGTTAACAATAAATGTTGCTATCTACTGAACACAAGGTTTTGTCCAAAACACATATTTGGAAGAATTCATCATATCATTCCCATGTGTTTCAAAATGCAATCCATGCACATCATGTAAATACAGCCTTATTGCTTCCATAGGAATTCACAGGGTAAGTTTTTTTGCTAAGAGGTCCTTGGTTCAATGAGATAAGCAGTTGTGAACACCTTATTAAAATCAGGTTTTGAACATTTTGATGTATGTTGACACAATACCAAGGAGGGAAAACACCAGCAGGATCCCCAAACATCCTAGACAGCTAACAATCTTCCAGTAGTGGATATCACAATAACATTCATCACTCCACGAAATGATGTAAGGAAGAGTGGAGCAAAATTACTCTAAAAATGACACACAAATAAATAATGCAAAAAAAAATACTTCTCCAAGTTATCGCTGGTAAAGACAGTGGGGCACATTTACCTACCCGTCCGTCGCGATCCCTAGGGTGGTTGTTGACGAGGATTTGGAGCTGCCGGATTCACTAAGATCGTGCGTCCAATTTCCTGCATGTGTCGCTTCCCGGTGCGGCCTGCGGAGTTCACCTTCTTCTTCCTGGTGCATGTGAGTGCATGTCTTGCAACACAATTTGAAATGTTAAATCCCGCACGTTGTCTGAATCCCCCCCCCCCCACTTGTGTCGCGTGGAAGTCGGCATCCGATCGCGTGCACCAAAAACCCCAGTTAAATGCGCCGCAAAATGGAGAAAGTTGACGAAAATGGGTCCGTGGACCTTAGTAAATGTGGCCCAGTGTTTCTTCAAGTTTCAATTCATGGGTGTGACTTAGTTTTGCACACATGGGGGCACATTTACTTTCCTGTCCAGAGGAGTTAACCGAAAGTGCATTATCCAACAATATTGTTGTACGCCCCATATCCCGCCGAGTTCACCTTCTTCTCCTGATGCATATAAGTACTTAAAGGGGTATTCTCGCCTGGGCATTCACATTCAGTTGATAAATCTTCCATACATAAACATTTCTTCAATTAGATGTTATAAAAAAAATGTTCCTGTGTGAAGATAATTTCTCTAAATGTAGTCATTTTGTCCCTTAGAAACGAGATGGCTTCCTCGGATACGGCAACCTCTGTGGGGGATTGCACAAAGAACAAAAAGGTTTTGTATATGAAATGTCCGGGAGTTACTGCAGGTCCACAGCCGTCCTTTGGTAATGAACGCTGAATCCAGGAGGTCAGGCAGGACTCTATAGCCCAAGCCTGGCACTGCTGCCAGTGTGACATGTGACATGGTCGTATCCGAAGAAGCCATCTGGTTTCTAAGGGACACATGGCTACATTATGAGAAATTATCTTCACACAGGAACATTTTTTTTAATAACACCATTGAAGGAATGTTTATATATGGAAGATTACTGAAACTGAATGTGAGTGCCAGAGGAATCGCCTTTAATCTTGCGGCACAATTTGAAAGTTAATCTCAGGCTCAGAGAATCAGTCGGATTATCCGATGGCCCACCCCTTGATTTTTGTTGCAGAAAGCCATCGCAGCTGGCTTTTATGAAAGCAATTGCGTGTGACACAATCCCTTGTTAAATACCTGTCACAGCTGTGCAAAACGAAAAAGTTGGAAAATCCGACAAAAGTGCAGCCGTGGACCCATAGTAAATAAGCCCCATGGCTTTCCGTGTTGGAATAGATTTTTAAATAAATAATGACATAGTGAATTCTATTGTGTGGTTGTGTGATAGTGTTGTTATATGAGATATATTTGCCTAATTTTAACACCTACAAAGGCATTAATGTACAAATACCTGAACGGACAGTACAAGGATCTCTCCAAAGATTTTTTATACTCGGCCTGTGACCAGGACAAGGGGGCATCCTCTGCGCCTAGAGGAGAGGCGATTTTACCATCACCATAGACAAAGGTTTTTACTAGGCGTGAGAGTGAGACTATGGAACTCTCTGCCGCAGGAGGAGTTATGGCGGAGCTCTATGTTGTTCATGTTCAAGAGAGGCTGGATGCCTTTCTGGATAGAAAAAATATCACGGGTTATGGGGATATAAAACATTTATTAATTCTTAAAGGTTGGACTTGATGGACTTGCGTTCCTTCCAGCCTTATATACTATGAACTATAATAATGTCCTGAAAACAATATTTTTTTATGTTTTGCAGATCATTGAGGTGGTTGTTGGGATTTCCGCTGTGTTGGAGGTGTTATTGCATTACATATTGAAGCCTTAAGTATAGTCCTTATTTAATGTTTCAATTTTTGGGTATTAGCAGCTGTGAGTATAATCATTTTACTACTTTATTATATTGTCAAGTGTCTTATTATGTGTATCTGTGTGTTTAGAAATATTGTGTTTAGTACTTTGAAATGTTATCCAGCATAAATAGAATATACTGTAGTTGCCAAAGTCTTATTGGCTACATATGTAAAATGGTGAGCATTTTTGTTCTCCATCATATTGGTGCTTTAAACAGATTGTCCACTTTTAGCCATTATTGATATTGTTTGTTTGATATTAAAGTTATACAATTTCCCCAATACTTCCTGTATCCAATTCCTCACAGTTTTCTAGATCTCTGCTTGCTTTCATTCTATAGAAAGCTTCTATGTACTCCCAGTGTATAGAAATATATCCATGGTCATGTGATTCACACAGGGGCATGGCTCATTAGTACCACAGAGAGTAATCAGAGCTGTTAAATAGCTGTGCAGCTGTGACATCACATGACCATGGGCAGGTTTCTATCTATCGAAGAACATAGAAGCTTCCATAATAATAATATATTATATTATTATATTAGTTATTTATATTATTATGGGCAGGTTCTATCTACTGGAGTAAACATAGAAGCTTCCATAGAATGACAGCAAGCAGATATCTAGAAAACTGTGAAGAATTGTCTAACTTTTCGTTTAAACCAATAATATCAGTTATTGCTGAAAGTGGACAACCCTTTTGATACCACCTACGTATGTCCCGTTGTCCAAAACTTGCCTTTATTTTGATGTTGGCATAGATATTTTGGGGTCTATACAGTTATGGATCTTCGAAAATGTGGAACCTGTACACAAAGGTGTCCTTTATCAGTCAGCTAACCTGACGTGAACTTTGATCACTTGTAGATGAGTTGAAGAAAACCTGTCACCAGCGATCCCCCTCAAACAAACACAGTTCCTTTTAGATGTCTTTAACATGTTCCAATGAGCCTCTACCATGGGATTAACCTTTTCGCGTTATAGGTCAGAGCAATTTTTACAATTTTTAGGTAAAATAAATACTAAATTACAGACAACCAGGCAATTGCATTGTCTTGATTAACGTTGACTGCCTGTACCACCATCCTGCATCTTTGTGGACAAACAAAATGCTATGAAAACTACATATTAAATCACATCAAAACGGTGGTTTATGCACAAATAGGGATGTGAAAATAATAACACAAAGTGAGCAGATTTATGTATATACCATCAACATGAATTTACACTCCCAAGAATTCTAAAACAAAAACCATGCAACATTTGGTTGCAATCCACAAATGTGTTGAAACCCCATAAACAACCAGGCCCTGTTTGTTTTGAACTTCCATTTTTCACTTTACATTTTTATCAGTACATTTCTTCTCTTTCATGGAGCCAGGGCGCCATGCTGTTAGTCTAATGCTTCATCAAGTGGTTATGTGTTCTATGAATAGCAGAGATCTAAGGAGCTGAGGGGCAGTGGGGTTGTTTCCAGAGTCCCTCAGTGATGTTTTTCACTGGTTGTTACTGCAACATCACCCCGGGGCCTAGCCTTTTCTTGGGGCCTGGAGGCAGCCAGGGCCAGAATACCGGAGTGGCTGGCGGTTGCGGCCTAGGCACAATTATGTCACAGTGCTTGGTATGGGGACCAGAGGGCTGTCCTACAGCCTGGCAGGTCTCCAGCAGGTGGTGTGTGCTATAAATATGGAGAGAGGCTGATGTACTGGTTCTTCTTGGCAACCCCGAGCTCTGTAAGATATGTCCCTGGATGATGGATGGGAGCCAGTGGTGGTAAAAGCTGTATCCAGGGATCAGTCAGAGGCACGTTGTGCAAAATGCTCACAGTTCTTTATTGAATAACAGCAGGCAATGGGCCTAAACTGTCTCACAGCAGAACTGGTACAAGAGTGGTCAAGGGGAGGATCCTCAGATATGCACCAGCCTGGTAGTAGATGCAGGTTTGGATGGAGCTGATCCAGTTGCTGAAGCTGCAGCTATGAGTCTCCTGACTCTGGTCCTGGCATTAGCTAAGTGTCAGTACTGATAATGTACTGACAGTGTCTCTATTTCACTCTGTCTGACTGGACTGACATGAGGTCTGGACCTTAAGAGGATGTGCTTCTAGAGAGAGCTGGGTTCCAAGGGGCCAAGCTCCTCCTGCCCAGGGGTTTTATATCCTGGTCAGGTGGTGGTTTCCTCTTCAATCACACTCCAGTGTACATGATGAAAAACAATTGGCTGACAACTCACACCCAATTTAACCATGCCTATCCAGGAAGGATCTACAGCTGCTAATTACCTCAGACTTACTGCACTACCCCTTAGGCAATTGCGCAAGCTTACCTGCTGGCAGGGTCGGACTCGGGGACTAAGGGCCCACCATGAAATAGATTTTGGGGCCCACCTACTGTCTCATGGGAATATTAAATGTACCATATGTAATCGAGTAGTATAAGATGGGTTTTTGAGCACCAAAGATGTGCTGAAAGAATCTAACTTGGTTATAGTTGAGTCTATAAAAAACTTAAATTTGTACTTGCCTTGGACCCCCCCCCCACACACCCCACACACACCACCGGCAGGTCCTTTTTTTTCAATCAATGCTTCCTGTTTCTGCGCTTTCCCTCACTCTCGTCATGATGTCAGTGTTTTTATGACATTATATGTGTGCATCCCTATCGCCACACACTATGATGTCAGCGAGCAGCTGACATATGACGAAAGCGATGGACTGCGCGGTCAAAGGAAGAAGAGGACCTACCAGGAACATTGGAAGGTGAGTACACATTTTATTTTTTTCTTATAGGCTAGGCATTAAAGGGGAGGGGCTACAGGCTGTTTAATGGGGCAGGGGCTACAGGCTGTATACTGAGGGGGATTGGCTGCAGGCTAAATACGAGGGGCAGGGGCTTAAGTCTATATACTGGGGGAAGGGGCTAAGGCTATATACTTGTGCAGGTAGAGAAAGCAGGCTATATACTGGGGTTGGGCGTGGCTTCTGGCTATATACTTGGGGGCAGTGGCTTCTACCTATATACTGGGGACAAGGGCTGCTGGCTATATACTGGTGGCAGGGGTCAGGCTATATATTTTCGGCAGGGGGCTGGTATTATACTAGGCGGCAGGGATGCTGGCTTTTTTATACTGAGGGCAGGGCTACAGGCTATTACTGAGGGGGCAGTGGCTGGCTATATAATGGGGGCAGGAGGTGCTGGAAATATATGGGGCATGAGCTGGATGGCTATATACTGGGGGGTAAGGCTTCTGGCTATATACTCGGGCATGGGCTGGCAGGCTATATACTAGGATTATAGGTTTTCCCAGTAGTTTGTGTTTAAAATTAGGTTATACTCATGTTGGCTTATACTCGAGGATATATACAGTACATTTTTAGACCAATGAAAATTGGGTCCCCTCCATCTCCCCTATTTTTGTGGCCCTTCTCTTCTCCCCTCTCTAATTATGTGGGCCCCCCTCATCTTCTTTGCCGCCTCTCATCTCCCTTTTTAATGTCGCCCCTTGTATTCCTCCTCATCTCCCCCTCTTTTTCGAACCACGCTCATCTCCCCCATCTTGTTGCCCCCCCCTCTTCTCTGTTCCCATTTCATGGGTGGTTTCTCATATTCCTCTCATTTGTAGCCTTTGTATCTGTCATCTTATTATGGGCCCCCAGGTATCTCCCGCATTATTGTGGGGCACCCTGATCTTCTGTACCCCCTTTAACCCCTCTCACTTATCGCTCTCTCTCCTATTAATGTTATTCCCTTGTATCTGCCCCTCTTATTGTGTGGCCCCTGGCATCTCCCTTCTTATATCCCCTCTTTTTTCATTGTGGCCTCTCCAATCTTGTTGGCCCCCCAATTTCTGGGCCCCCTTCTCATTTCCCCCCTTTTGTGGCCCCTCCATCTCCCTTTTTAATGTGGACCCCTCTTATCTCCCATAATTTGTGGGCCCCCTTCATCTCCCCCACTCTTAGGTGGCCCCCTCTCCTCTTTGAAACATAATTAAAAAAACAAACACCACAGACCTCACCTTTCCACAATCCCTCAGTAGCTTCTCTTTTGTGCTGCGTGTGTACAACAACCCGGCAGGCGATGATGTTCTAATCGCGTCTGCCGATTTCTGTACACAGCAGCGAGAGGCACAATGATGAAGTGGAGAGCTCAGATCTCTGCATCATGATTGCTTGCTACTCCATCGGGCACAGGGTTTAAGTGCCAACAGGAAAAGGGTCGGAGTCAACTTGACGAGGGCGGAGTCAACACAACAAGAGGGCGGAGTCAGGGTGCCAGGCCCACCAGTGCTTTCAGTCGCCACCCCAGTGGGTCAGTCCGACCCTGCCTGCTGGGGAGAGACAGATAGAGGGCCCTATTCACAACTACCCCCTGCTATACATTGGTAGGGGTGTTGCATTACAATGAGCAGAACAGGTCTCCTCTTCCTCTGCATTTCCTTCTATTGCAAGATTACACAGGCGAGGGGTAGAGGGAGAGGAGCTGGGAAGAGGAGACAGTTCTGCTCATTAAAACAACTAGTGAAAATACATCACTGAGGGCTCTGGAAACCCCCCCCCAGAACCCCTCAGGCTCATTAGCATAAAGTCTATTTAGTAGAGGAGGCAATGGATAACAACTATAGAGAGACACAGCCATGGTTCCTGGATCTATGAGTATCTTTCATACTTGGATGACTTGAACAAATCCACTAATCACCTAAATGGTTGAGCAATAGCAATAATCTTTCTGTAAAAATGTGCATATGCTGCATTTGATTTAATTTAAATACTTTCAAAGTCTCTTCATTTTAGATGTTCAGTGTATTAAGGTAGTCATTTTTCTTTATTGATTACCCCTGTCGCTGTCTTTTTTATTTGCTTAGCAATTTAATATCTGATATAGTATCTCCATAAACATGTGAAAATGTGTCTCTGGCAGGTCTGAAATAGGTTTGTTGACAGAAAATGAAAATTTTGAGACTTTCTTACAAGCCCACATCACCATACTTTTGAGGAGTTGTATTCATACTGTAAAATATCCATATTTTAAAAATATGGAGTGCTTTCGAATTTGCTTGTCATCCCTGTGGAGGGGCCCGTTATATATCTACTTAAAGTTTTTAAATTGTTATTTAAACAAATAGACAATAAGAATCCGACATCTATGTGAACTGCTTTAGTTGACATGCAAAAGGTGATTGGTTTTACTATTGAAATCCTATTCCCAAAGATCAATTACCTGGGGTTTGTTGAGTCTTAGATCGAGAGGGGGGATAAGAGCGATCTCTACCTTTTGTAATTAAGGCGAGAAACTGTGAGCGTTTATACTTTTTACACAGTGGACCTCTTGTGAAATATCTTGTGTAGTAGCTGGTTGCAATCCTAATGTCTGGAGCATCTTTCTCCAAAACTTTATGGCCCACATTTATCTATGGTGTGCAGTTTTCAGCAGCAGTTTGCACATTAATACATGTGCCAACTGCTTGCACATATGATTATTATGGTGAATGTGATGATGCTATGATGTGTCTGTGCCAGTGTTGTGTGTCATGGTTGCAATGTGTCCGCGCGGCAACATAAAACTCTCCACCTAAAGGGGGTTCTAGTGTCGAAAGTTCGACAAAAAATACTGGTGCATTCAGTTTAAGCAGGATGCACATGCAGGGTGGGCCAGATTATGAAAATCATGTGCCAGTCTTCAATAATCTAGAGAACTGCACATTATTGAAGCAAAAATGCACATGGCGATAAATGACGGGGACAGGAACACCTGCAGCATCATCCCAATCCGCCAATGGGCCGTACAACAACTTGCACCCCTCCCGACCCACTTGAGTGGAGTAGGTGTTAACGAGGGAGTTTATTACTTGTAAGCAAGAAAAACAGTATTGGGTCTATTTCCTGAGCAGTGTCACAGAGCTTATCAATATCTACTCTGTTCAAACATTTACCTGACATGTGTTCTATTTCAGTGTTTTCCTACCGCTATTGCCAGTCAGTGGCTGCAGAATATCCAAGTAATGTTTGGTAAGAGTATATAAGTACATTTACAATTATCCTTATTATTGCGGACCTCAATATTGTGAGTATCAGTGGCAACATTTTTAATAATGCTGAAAAGTACCTATATCTTAAAATTTTACTCCAGACGTAATGTCACCTACTTTTCCCTACTAGGCTACCTGCCTCCTCAGTTGGGTTGAAATATCCTTTCTAGACCTTCCTTTATGTGAATCATGCATGAATACTTTAATATATTCAGGCATGTTCGGAGTACTATAGAATCTTAGGTGCACTTAAGTGAAACTACACCTGCACTTCTAAACTTGATGATCTCAGGACAATATAATCTTGTCATCTAATTTTCAAATGACTTTAGAGGATTTTGTTTTTTAGGTAACAGTGAGATTTCTACGAAAGAGGGCATTCTATAAAGGATACTAAGTGGGCTAGTAGTTACACGGCTAAAACTCTGGTGACAGAGTTCTCTCTATATCAGTGATGGCGAACCTATGGCACTGGGCCAGAGGTGGCACTCAGAGCCCTTTCTGTGGGCACTCAGGCCATCAGCCTAGGACAGAGTTCACCAAACAGGACAAAATCCATTAAATCTTCCTGTAGTCCTAGGCAACTTATGAGATGCTGCGTCAGCACTATTTTACAGCGACACTTCATTGACTATTTGGAAGCTCTTGAAAAGTGAGAAGTGTTAAAAGAACTGCATTATCTGGGAGACTCCTCGCTGGACCCACCATTCTTCCTGTACAGAGAGACCCTCTAGAGAAAGCTATAATGGAGAGTCTGAATTTGCCGCCTTCTTTCAACTGTATTGGTGGCCTCAGGCGGCCGATACAATTAAGAAGTGGAAGAAGAGGTAGCAATAAGTACTGCTTAAATGGACATCTGGCAAATCAGGTAAATAAGTGGGGTTTGGTTGTAGTTGGGCACTCGTCTCTAAAAGTTTCGCCATCACTGCTCTATATGAAGAGAGAGAGAGAGAGCAGTATAGATCTAAACCAGAGACTGGTGCAATCATAGTATGAAAATGTACGGAGGTGGCACTTGTGTGTGTGCAACTGTAGTTTTTTCTGCTCTCACTAATTTTCTGTCAGCTGCTAAGGAAAGAGGCTGACATGGGCAGTGATGGCCCCTAACCTTCAGCACATAACAATGTCCTTTCCCTATGCTGCTGTTCTACATGGTGCCTTTGCATCGTATCCATATTAAATACTTATCATTTTGTGTTAATGATCTATTACTGGTATAAGTGAGATCTTAATATTTAATTGCATCCTTTCTGACATGTAAGGAATCATAAAATGATGAGGCTTACATGTTTATCCAGTTGTACTTCCTTTCTGAGGGGGGTTTCCCAGTGAAATTTATGGTTAATCGTAGAGTTTGTGCCATAAATGTCTGATGGTCAATATTATAATAGTAGCTATGCAAACATACATTGTAAATCACAGTAGTCAAGCTCCAACAAGCATTCTACAGTGAAGTAACCATTCTACCATGTGAAAGCGTCTGGTTTATCTAACAGCCCTATTGGATCTCCCAAAATCAGCATAAACACAGTTTCAACAAAGTGGATCCCTTTTACCCCAAAGATCTGCTTTTTTTAATTAGTTTATTCTAATTCTTGTGTTTCCAAAGGTGGAAGTTCTGATTGCTACTAGCAGTGTTACGTTCCAGTATTATTACTACATAGCCTATCTATCTTGTCAATATTGGGGAGCACAATATGATTTTTTTAAAACCTACCCACCTTCTGTAAATGTAAGTCGATCATTGTTTCATAATATAAATACAGGGTAAATAACTCATGAAAAAAAGTTATGTTAACCCCTTCGTGTCTATGCCATTTTAGGACCTTTAGACTTTAGGACCGGCCTGATTTTTTAAATTTGCCCTGTGTCATTATAGGAGGTTATAAACTTCGCGACGCTTTAACAATCCAGGGATATTGAGATTGTTTACCGTCACACATTGTTACTTCAAAGTAATAGAAACCTTTGATGATATTTTGGTTTAGTTATTGAAAAAATGAAATTTGGCAAAAAGTCTGAAAATATTCATTTTCAAAGTTCAAAATTTTCTGCTTTTCAGGAGGCTAGTAATAGCACCACAGTAACTTCATAACTACATTTCCTGAATGTCGGCTTTATATTGGCATAGGGTTTTGTGCATCCTCTCTCTTTTTAGGTTGTTAGGAGTTCAGAATTTTGGGTGCAATTTTCTCATTTTTGGTAGTAGTGATCCTGTTTCCAACTGCTTTTAGTTCCAAATCAAGGAAGACTATTGTGTTCCTGTCTAGATTCCTTGTGAACCTGAGACCCCAGTCATTCCCCGGAAAATACAGAACAGGTCATCGATATATAGTTTATAATAAACGATATTGAATCTGTCTGAGACTTACCTGTATTGTCTGCATCTTTATCCCTTTCTCTCCTCTGCTGGGGCTAGCGTGAACATCCTTGACAGGAAACACTTTTTTCAACATGTCCCTACTTGCGACTCGTAGCCAGAGCAGATCGCGATGGTGTTGGAGGTTACGTCCGGCTGCACGATTAGAAAGGATGAGTTTTTTTATATGAAGCACTATGTATTTCTTATTTTATTTATTTTTACATCAGCAATTTGGCTCTACACTGCGGATCATTTTTTATTATTATAATATGCATGAAATCTTTTGATTTAAAATGGACAGAAATGTATTAATGTGTGCTTTTTATTGTTCTTGCTTTTTATATATATATATATTTATATTCTGATACCCGCTTGTTAGGTAAACTATTTAAGTATTTATTTATTCATAGATTATTTGTTTTAGTTACAAAAAACCTCCGCTTTTTTACGGTACCGGACTGAACCTTGACCTCCGGTCGATCACATGACTATGATCACGTCACTTCTGGAGTCCCGGTACTAGGGTAATGTATTTAAAGTTCTGTAACTATCTGTCATGTTATGCCTGACGAAGGCTCCGGTCCGGAGCAGAAACGTGTCACAATAACCTTTTATTAATAAAGAAACCTCTCTGGTCAACACACTGGGGCAGATTTATCAAGTGTCTGAAAGTCAGAATATTTCCAGTTGCCCATGGCAACCAATCACAGCTCAGCTTTCATTTTACCAGTGCTCATGAATATTTTAAAGGGGAGCTGTGATTGGTTGCCATGGGCAATTGGAAATATTCTGACTTTCAGACAGCTTGATAAATCTGCCCCAATGTGTTGTGTGAACTATTACAACGAAAGCGCCGGTCCTCAACATTTATATCCCTCGGGACCCATCCAGTTTTACTATATTTAAGGTGTTAACAATAAATGTTGCTATCTACTGAACACAAGTGTTTTGTCCAAAACACATATTCTTGGAAGAATTTCATCCTATTCATTTCCAATGTGTTTCAAAATGCAATCCATGCACATCATGTAAATACAGCCTTATTGCTTCCATAGGAATTCACAGGGTAAGTTTTTTTGCTAATCTGAGGTCCTTGGTTCAATGATTATCAGCAGTTGTGACCACCTTTATAAAATCAGAGGTTTTGAACATTTTGATGTATGTTGACACAATACCAAGGAGGGAAAACACCAGCAGTGATCCCCAAACATCCTAGACAGCTAACAATCTTCCAGTAGTGGATATCACATAACATTCATCACTCCACGAAATGATGTAAGGAAGAGTGGAGCAAAATTACTCTAAAATATGACACACAAATAAATAATGCAAAAAAAATACTTCTCCAAGTTATCGCTGGTAAAGACAGTGGGGCACATTTACCTACCCGTCCCGTCGCGATCCCTAGGGTGCGTTGTTCGACGAGGATTTGGAGCTGCCGCGATTCACTAAGATCGTGCGTCCAATTTCCTGCATGTGTCGCTTCCCGGCTGCGGCCTGCCGGAGTTCACCTTCTTCTTCCTGGTGCATGTGAGTGCATGTCTTGCAACACAATTTGAAATGTTAAATCCCGCACGTTGTCTGAATCCCCCCCCCCCCCCACTTGTGTCGCGTGAAAGTCGGCATCCGATCGCGTGCACCAAAAACCCCAGTTAAATGCGCCGCAAAATGGAGAAAGTTGACGAAAATGGGTCCGTGGACCCTTAGTAAATGTGCCCCAGTGTTTCTTCAAGTTTCAATTCATGGGGTGTACTTAGTTTTGCACACATGGGGGCACATTTACTTTCCTGTCCAGAGGAGTTAACCGAAAGTGCATTATCCAACAATAATTGTTGTACGCCCGATATCCCGCCAGAGTTCACCTTCTTCTTCCTGATGCATATAAGTACTTAAAGGGGTATTCTCGCCTGGGCATTCACATTCAGTTTGATAAATCTTCCATACATAAACATTTCTTCAATTAGATGTTATTAAAAAAAATGTTCCTGTGTGAAGATAATTTCTCCTAAATGTAGTCATTTTGTCCCTTAGAAACGAGATGGCTTCCTCGGATACGGCCACCTCTGCTGGAGGGATTGCACAAATGAACAAAAAGGTTTTGTATATGAAATGTCCGGGAGTTACTGCAGGTCCCACAGCCGTCCTGTGGTAATGAACGCTGAATCCAGGAGGTCAGGCAGGACTCTATAGCCCAAGTCTGGCCACTGCTGCCAGTGTGACATGTGACATGGTCGTATCCGAAGAAGCCATCTGGTTTCTAAGGGACAACATGGCTACATTTATGAGAAATTATCTTCACACAGGAACATTTATTTTAATAACATCCAATTGAAGGAATGTTTATATATGGAAGATTACTGAAACTGAATGTGAGTGCCCAGATGAGAATAGCCCTTTAATCTTGCGGCACAATTTGAAAGTTAAATCTCAGGCTCAGACCGAATCAGTCGGATTATCCGATGGCCCACCCCTTGATTTTTGTTGCATGAAAGCCATTGCAGCTGGCTTTTATGAAAGCAATTGCGTGTGACACAATCCCTTGTTAAATACCTGTCACAGCTGTGCAAAACCCGAAAACGTTGGAAAATCCGACAAAAGTGCAGCCGTGGACCCATAGTAAATAAGCCCCATGGCTTTTCCGTGTTGGAATAGTATTTTTAAATAAATAATGACATAGTGAATTCTATTGTGTGGTTGTGTGATAGTGTTGTTTATATGAGATTATATTTGCCTAATTTTAACACCTACAAAGGCATTAATGTACAAATACCTGAACGGACAGTACAAGGATCTCTCCAAAGATCTTTTTATACCTCGGCCTGTGACCAGGACAAGGGGGCATCCTCTGCGCCTAGAGGAGAGGCGATTTTACCATCACCATAGACAAAGGTTCTTTACTGTAAGAGCAGTGAGACTATGGAACTCTCTGCCGCAGGAGGATGTTATGGCGGACTCTATGTTCATGTTCAAGAGAGGCCTGGATGCCTTTCTGGATAGAAAAAATATCACGGGTTATGGGGATAAAACATTTATTTAATTCTTAAAGGTTGGACTTGATGGACTTGCGTCTCCTTCCAGCCTTATATACTATGATACTATACTAATGTCCTGAAAAACAATATTTTTTTATGTTTTGCAGATCATTGAGGTGGTTGTTGGGATTTCCGCTGTGTTTGGAGGTGTTATTGCATTACATATTGAAGCCTTAATGTATAGTCCTTATTTATATGTTTCAATTTTTTGGGTATTAGCAGCTGTGAGTATAATCATTTTACTACTTTATTATATTGTCAAGTGTCTTATATATGTGTATCTGTGTGTTTAGTAAAATATTGTGTTTAGTACTTTGAAATGTCTATCCAGCATAAATAGAATATACTGTAGTTGCCAAAGTCCTTATTGGCTACATACTGTAAAATGGTGAGCATTATTGTTCTCCTATCATATTGGTGCTTTAAACAGATTGTCCACTTTTAGCAAATTATTGATATTGTTTGTTTGATTAAAAGTTATACAATTTCCCCACATACTTCCTGTATCCAATTCCTCACAGTTTTCTAGATCTCTGCTTGCTTTCATTCTATAGAAAGCTTCTATGTTTACTCCCAGTGTATAGAAATATGTCCATGGTCATGTGATTTCACACAGGGGCATGGCTCATTAGTACCACAGAGAGTAATCAGAGCTGTTATAACTAGCTGTGCAGCTGTGTGACATCACATGACCATGGGCAGGTTTCTATCTACTGGAAGTAAACATAGAAGCTTCCTATAGAATGACAGCAAGCAGATATCTAGAAAACTGTGAAGAATTGTCTAACTTTTCGTTAAACCAATAATATCAGTTATTTGCTGAAAGTGGACAACCCTTTTGAATACCACCTACGTGTTTATGTCCCGTTGTCCAAAACTCTGCCTTTATTTTGATGTTGGCATAGATATTTTGGGGTCTATACAGTTATGGATCTTCGAAAATGTGGAACCTGTACACAAAGGTGTCCTTTATCAGTCAGCTAACCTGACGTGAACTTGTGATCACTTGTAGATGAGTTGAAGAAAACCTGTCACCAGCGATCCCCCTCAAACTACACACAGTTCCTTTTAGATGTCTTTATACATGTTCCAATGATGCCTCTATCCATGGGATTAACCTTTTCGCTTTATAGGTCAGAGCAATTTTTACAATTTTTAGGTATACAAATAAATACTAAATTACAGACAACCAGGCAATTGCATTTGTCTTGATTAACAGTTGACAGCCTGTACCACCATCCTGCATCTTTGTGACAAACATAAAATGCTATGAAAACATACATTTTTAAATCACATCAAAACGGTGGTTTATGCACAAATAGGGATGTGAAAATAATAACACAAAGTGAGCAGATTTATGTATATACCATCAACATGAATTTACACTCCCAAGAATTCTAAAACAAAAACCATGCAACATTTGGTTGCAATCCACAAATGTGTTGAAACCCCATAACAACCAGGCCCTGTTTGTTTTTGAACTTCCATTTTTCACTTTGTTACATTTTTATCAGTACATTTCTTCTCCCTTTTCATGGAGCCAGGGCCGCTCATGCTGTTAGTCTAATGCTTCATCAAGTGGTTATGTGTTCTATGAATAGCAGAGATCTAAGGAGCCTGAGGGGCAGTGGGGTTGTTTCCAGAGTCCCTCAGTGATGTATTTTCACTGGTTGTTACTGCAACATCCCCCACCGGGGCCTAGCCTTTTCTTGGGGCCTGGAGGCAGCCAGGGCCCAGAATACCGGAGTGGCTGGCGGTTGCGGCCTAGGCACAATTATGTCACAGTGCTTGGTATGGGGACCAGAGGGCTGTCCTACAGCCTGGCAGGTCTCCAGCAGGTGGTGTGTGCTATAAATATGGAGAGAGAGGCTGATGTACTGGTTCTCTCTCTGGCAACCCCTGAGTCTCTGTAAGATATGTCCCTGGATGATGGATGGGGAGCCAGTGGTGGTAACAGCTGTATCCAGGGATCAGTCAGAGGCAACGTTGTGCAAAATAGCTCACAGTTCTTTATTGAATAACAGCAGGCAATGGGCCTAAACTGTCTCACAGCAGAACTGGTACAAGAGTGGTCACGGGGAGGATCCTCAGGAATAGTGCACCAGCCTGGTAGTAGATGCAGGTTTGGATGGAGCTGTATCCAGTTGCTGAAGCTGCAGCTATGAGTCTCCTGACTCTGGTCCTGGCATTAGCTAAGTGTCAGTACTGATAATGTACTGACAGTGTCTCTATCTTCACTCTGTCTGACTGGACTGACCATGAGGTCTGGACCTTAAGAGGATGTGCTCTCTAGAGAGAGCTGGGTTCCAAGGGGCCAAGCTCCTCCCTGCCCAGGGGTTTTATATCCTGGTCAGGTGGTGGTTTCCTCTTCAATCACACTCCAGTGTACATGATGAAAAACAATTGGCTGACAACTCACACCCAATTTAACCATTGCCTATCCAGGAAGGATCTACAGCTGCTAATTACCTCAGACTTACTGCACTACCCCTTAGGCAAGTTGCGCAAGCTTACCTGCTGGCAGGGTCGGACTCGGGGACTAAGGGCCCACCAGTGAAATTGATTTTTGGGGCCCACCTACTGCTACATGGGAATATTAAATGTACCATATGTAATCGAGTATAAGATGGGTTTTTGAGCACCAAAGATGTGCTGAAAGAATCTAACTTGGTTTATAGTTGAGTCTATAAAAAACTTTGTACTTGCCTTGGGACCCCTCCCCCCCCCACACACACACACACACCACCGGCAGGTCCTCTTTTTTCAATCAATGCTTCCTGTTTCTGCGCTTTCCCTCACTCTCGTCATGATGTCAGCTGTTTTATGACATTATATTGTGTGCATCCCTATCGCCACACACTATGATGTCAGCGAGCAGCTGACATCATGACGAAAGCGATGGCACTGCGCCGGTCAAAGGAAAGAAGAGGACCTACCAGGAAGCATTGGAAGGTGAGTACACATTTTATTTTTTTTCTTATAGGCTAGGCATTAATAGGGGAGGGGCTACAGGCTGTTTAATGGGGCAGGGGCTACAGGCTGTATACTGAGGGGGGATTGGCTGCAGGCTAAATACTGAGGGGCAGGGGCTTAAGTCTATATACTGGGGGGAAGGGGCTAAAGGCTATATACTGTGCAGGTAGAGAAAGCAGGCTATATACTGGGGTTGGGCAGTGGCTTCTGGCTATATACTTGGGGGCAGTGGCTTCTACCTATATACTGGGGACAAGGGCTGCTGGCTATATACTGGTGGCAGGGGTACAGGCTATATATTTTCGGCAGGGGCTGCTGGCTATATACTAGGCGGCAGGGACTGCTGGCTTTTTTATACTGAGGGCAGGGGCTACAGGCTATATACTGAGGGGGCAGGGGCTGCAGGCTATATAATGGGGGCAGGAGGTGCTGGAAATATACTGGCGGCATGAGCTGGATGGCTATATACTGGGGGGTAAGGGCTTCTGGCTATATACTCGGGGCATGGGCTGGCAGGCTATATACTAGGATTATAGGTTTTCCCAGTAGTTTGTGTTAAAATTAGGTTATACTCATGTTGGCTTATACTCGAGTATATACAGTACATTTTTAGACCACATTGAAAAATTGTGGGTCCCCTCTCATCTCCCCCTCTTATTGTGGCCCTTCTCTTCTCCCCTCTCTAATTATGTGGGCCCCCCTCATCTTCTTTGCCGCCTCTCATCTCCCTTCTTTTAATGTCGCCCCTTGTATTCCTCCTCATCTCCCCCTCTTTTTCGAACCCAGCTCCTTCCCCCAATCTTGTTTTGCCCCCCCCCTCTTCTTCTGTTCCCATTCTCATTTGTGGTTTTCTCATATTCCTCTCATTTTGTAGCCTCTTTGTATCTGTCACTCTTATTATGGGCCCCCAGGTATCTCCCGCTATTATTGTGGGGCACCCTGATCTTCTGTACCCCCTTTAACCCCTCTCACTTATCGCTCCTCTCTCCTATTAATGTTATTCCCTTGTATCTGCCCCTCTTATTGTGTGGCCCCTGGCATCTCCCTCTCTTATATCCCCCTCTTTTTCTCATTGTGGCCCTCTCCAATCTTGTTGGCCCCCCATTTTCTGGGCCCCCTTCTCATTTCCCCCCCTTTTTTGTGGCCCCTCATCTCCCTCTTTTTAATGTGGACCCCTCTTATCTCCCCATAATTTTGTGGGCCCCCTTCATCTCCCCCACTCTTAGTGTGGCCCCCTCTCCTCTTTGAAACATAATTAAAAAAACAAACACCACAGACCTCACCTTTCCACAATCCTCAGTAGCTCCTCTTTTTGTGCTGCTGTGTACAACAACCCGGCAGGCGATGATGTCTTCATATCGCGTCTGCCGATCTGCTGTACACAGCAGCAGAGAGGCACAATGATGAAGTGGAGAGCTCAGAGCTCTCTGCATCATGATTGCTTGCTACTCCATCGGGCACAGGGTTTAAGTGCCAACAGGAAAAGGGTCGGAGTCAACTTGACGAGGGGCGGAGTCAACACAACAAGAGGGCGGAGTCAGCGGGTGCCAGGCCCACCAGTGCTTTCATCGCCACCCCAGTGGGTCAGTCCGACCCTGCCTGCTGTGGAGAGACAGATAGAGGGCCCTATTCACAACTACCCCCTTGCCTATACATTGGTAGGGGTGTTGCATTACAATGAGCAGAACAGGTCTCCTCTTCCTCTGCATTTCCTTCTATTGCAAGATTACACAGGCAGAGGTAAGAGGGAGAGAGCTTGGGAAGAGGGAGACATGTTCTGCTCATTAAAACAACTAGTGAAAATACATCACTGAGGGGCTCTGGAAACCCCCCCCCCAGAACCCCTCAGGCTCATTAGCATAAAGTCTATTTTAGTAGGAAGGAGGCAATGGATAACAACTATAAGAAGATGACACAGCCATGGTGCCTGGATCTATGAGTATCTTTCATACTTGGATGACTTGAACAAATCCACTAATCACCTAAATGGTTGAGCAATAGCAATAAATCTTTCTGTAAAAATGTGCAATATGCTGCATTTTGATTTAATTTAAATACTTTCAAAGTCTCTTCATTTTAGATGTTCAGTGTATTTAAGGTAGTCATTTTCTTTATTGATTATCCCCTGTCGCTGTCTTTTTTATTTTGCTTTAGCAATTTTAATATCTAGTATATAGTATCTCCATAAACATGTGAAAATGTGTCTCTTGGCAGTCTGATATATAGGTTTGTCTGACAGAAAATGAAAATATTTGAGACTTTCTTACAAGCCCACATCACCATACTTTTTGAGTAGTTGTTATTCATTACTGTAAAATATCATATTTTAAAAAATATGGAATGCTTTACGAATTTGCTTGTCATCCCTGTGGAGGGGCCAGTAATATATCATATTTAAAGTTTTTAAAATTGTTTATTTAAACAAATAGACAATAAGAATCTGACATCTATGTGAACTGCTTTAGTTGACATGCAAAAGGTAGTTTGGTTTTACTATTGAAATCCATACTTCCCAAAGATCAATTACCTGGGGTTTGTTGAGTCTTAGATCGAGAGGGGGGATAAGCAGGATCTCTACCTTTTGTCCAATTAAGGCAGAAAACTGTGAGCGTTATACTTTTTACACAGTGGACCTCTTGTGAAATATCTTGTGTAGTAGCTGGTTGCAATCCTAATGTCTGGAGCATCTTTTCTCCATAACTTTATGGCCCACACTTATCTAACTGGCTGTGCCAGTTTTCAGCAGAAGTTTGCACATTAATACATGTGCAAACTGCTTGCACATATGATTATTATGATGATGTGATGAATGCTATGATGTGTCTGTGCCAGTGTTGTGTCATGGTTGCAATGTGTCCGCGGCAACATAAAACTCTCCACCTAAAGGGGCGTTCTAGTGTCGAAAGTTCGACAAAAAATACTGGTGCATTCAGTTTAAGGAGGACTGGCACATTCAGGGTGGGCCAGATTATTGAAGATCATGTGCCAGTCTTCAATAATCTAGAGTACCCTGCACATTATTGAAGCAAAATGCACATGGCGATAAATGACGGGACAGGAACACCCTGCAGCATCCCAATCCGCCAATGGCCGTACAACACTTTGCACCCCTCCGTACCCACTTGACGTGGAGTAGGTGTAAAGAGGGAAGTTATTACTTGTAAGCCAAAGAAAAACAGTATTGGGTCTATTTCCTGAGCAGTGTCACAGAGCTTATCAATATCTACTCTGTTCAAAACATTTACCTGACAATGTGTTCTATTTCAGTGTTTTCCTACCGCTATTGCCAGTCATGTGGCTGCAGAATATCCAAGTAAATGTTTGGTAAGAGTATATAAGTATACATTTATCAATTATCCTTATTATTGCTGGACCTCAATATTGTGAGTAATCAGTGGCAACATTTTTTAATAATGCTGAAAAGTTACCTTATTTATCTTAAAATTTTACTCCAGACGTAATCTGTCACCTACTTTTCCCTACTAGGCTACCTGCCTCCTCACGTTGGGTATGAAATATCCTTTCTAGACCTTCTTTTATGTGAAATCATGCATGAATACTTTAAGATTATATCAGGCATGTTCGGAAGTACTATAGAACATCTTTAGGTGCATCTTAAGTGAAACTACACCTGCAGCTTCTAAACTTGACTGATCTCAGGCAAAATATAACTCTTGTCATCTAATTTTCACATGACTTTAGAGGATTTTTTTTTATAGGTAACAGGTGAGATTTCATACGAAAGAGGGCATTCTATAAAGGAATACATAAGTTGGCTAGTAGTTAAACAGGCTAAACTCTGGTGACAGAGTTCCTCTATATGAAGAGAGAGAGAGAGCAGTTGATAGATCTAAACCAGAGACTGGTGCAATCATAGTAATGAAAATGTACGGAGGTGGCACTACTTGTGATGTGTGCACTGTAAGTTATTCTGCTCTCACTAATTTCTCTGTCAGCTGCTAAGGAAAGAGGCATGACATGGGCAGTGATGGCCCCTAACCTTCAGCACATAACACTGTCCTTTCCCTATGCTGCTGTCTACATGGTGCCTTTTGCATCGTATCCATTATTATAATACTTATCATTCTGTTGTTAATGATCTATCTACTGGTATAAGTGAGATCTTAATATTTAATTGCATCCTTTTCTGACATGTAAGGAATCATAAATGATGCAGGCTTACACCTGTTTATCCAGCTGTACTTCCCTTTCTGAGGGGGGTTTCCCAGTGAAATTTATGGTAAATCAGTAGTTTGTGCCATAAATGTCTGATGGTCAATATTATAATAGTAGCTATGCAAACATACATTGTAAATCACAGTAGTCAAGCTCCAATCAAGCATTCTACAGTGAAGTCAACCATTCTACCATGTGAAAAGCTGTCTGGTTTATCTAACAGCCCTATTGGATCTCCCAAAATCAGCATAAACATCAGTTTCAACAAAGTGGATCACTCTTTTACCCCAAAGATCTGCTTTTAAATTAGTTTATTCTAATTCTTTGTGTTTCCAATAGGTGGAAGTTCTGATTGCTACTAGCAGTGTTACGTCTCCAGTATTATTTACTACATCAGCCTATCTATCTGTCAATATTGGGAGCACAATTGATTTTTTTAAAACCTACCCACCTTCTGTAAATGTAAGTCGATCATTGTTTTCTAATATAAAATACAGGGTAAATAACTCATGAAAAAAGTTATGTTAACCCCTTCGTGTCTATGCCATTTTAGGACCTTTAGACCTTTAGGACCAGGCCTGATTTTTTAAATTTGCCCTGTGTCATTATAGGAGGTTATAACTTCGCGACGCTTTAACATATCCAGGGGATATTGAGATTGTTTTACCGTCACACATTGTACTTCAAAGTAATAGAAACATTTTGATGATATCTTTTGTGTTTAGTTATGAAAAAATTGAAATTTGGCAAAAATGTCTGAAAATTATTCATTTTCAAAGTTCAAAATTTTCTGCTTTTCAGGCAGATAGTCATAGCACCCAAGTAACTTCATAACTAACATTTCCTGAATGTCGGCTTTATATTGGCATAGGGTTTTGTGCATCCTCTCTCTTTTCTAGGTTGTTAGGAGGTTCAGAATTTTGGGTGCAATTTTTCTCATTTTTATGAAAATCGCCAAAACCCTTATTTAGAGGCACATGCTCAGCGTTAACTGACTTTGAGAGGCCTAAACAGCAGTAAAACCCCATGTATCATGCCATTTTAGAAACTACACTCCTCAATGTGTAAAAAATCTACTTTAAGAAGTGTGTTAACCCTTTAGATGCTTCACATGGGTTAAAACAATATGGAGGTGTAATTTACAAGCTGTAATTTTTTTAGACAATGTATTAATTTTGGCCAAAAATTAAACCGTTACAAAGTATTAAATGACAAAAAACTTCACAAAGTTTGATACCCAATTTCTCCCGAGTATAAGGATGCCCCATATGTGGTGGTGACTGCTGTATGGGCACACGACCGTGCATAGAAGGGAAGCTGCGCCATTCAGAGCAGATCTTCAATGTCACATTTTACAGGTTATAAAATGTTTATTTTTTTTGTAATTTGGACATATGGGAGATTATTTTTTTTGTGGATGAGATCCACTTTTCAGGGACATCATTTACGGGGGGGCTCAATAGCCAATAATCAGACGTTCACCATACCATAAAAATAATGTGTTATCTTTATTCTATGGGTCATCACGATTACTGCGATACCCCATTTATATGGCTTTTTTATGGTTAACTTGTTTTGCAGAGTATAGAACTCATTTTGTGAGAAATTTGCTTGTTTTTGTATTGCCATGTAACAATGGGCAGAACATTTATATTTTTTTGTTTACAGAGCTGGCTTATAGCTTATTTTTTGTGGGACAAGCTGTACTTATTTTTGGTATCATGTCGGGGTAAATGTTACTTTTTGATTACTTTTTATGCGCTTTTTATGAGGTCAGATGTGTGCAATCTGTACTGTGCCAATTGCGTTTAAACCCTGGTAAGTGCGGCTCCCACACCAGTAAACACTATACATATACCACACAAAAGACCCACAATGGGTACTGGTGTTATAGAGCCTAAATTACAATACCATATGAGTGTAAAAGTTATATTTTATTGATATGCATTAAAAACATTTAAAAACATGCCCTGCACCCATCAAAGAGATGGGAGCCACCAGATGCCCCTGATACAGGTCAGATGTGAAAATTTCATAATTTTTGCAAGTTTTTGTTGTGCTTTTTTTTTTACGCCGTTCACCGTACGGGTTCAGTGACGATTTTATTTTATTGTATGGGTTGTAACGGACGTTGTGATGTCCAATATGTTGTGTTTTTTTTGGGTGATTTTCACTTTTTTATGTTTTATTGGATTATTGCATGGGATGGGACTTCAAGGGACTTTTATTCTTTTTTAATAATTTTTTTTAATTGCACTTTTTTTTTTACTGTTTTATTTTGTCCCAGGGTGGGACATGAACAAGTGATCATTTGATCACTTGTTCATTGTAATATACTGCAATACTAATGTATCGCAGCATATTACATAGTCAGCCTATGCATTCTGCATAGGCTGACATCAGCACTGTTAGATCGTGCTGTAAGCACGATCCTAACAGGCTTCTAGTGAAGGCAACCCTGGGGTCCTTATCGGGCTTCAGGGTTGCCATGGCAACGATCGGCACCTCCGTGCCTTGCACGGAGGGTGGCGCTCGTCGCGGCGATTCACCATAGACGCTGCGGTCACAATGATCGCGGCGTCTATAGGGTTAAACAGCCGCGATCGCGATAGTCGCGATCCTGGCTGTTACTGCGGGATCCCGGCTGCCGCGTACTGCTGGGATCCCGCGGCGATTGCCCGGGCTCAGGTTCTGAGCCCGGGTGATCGTCATGACGTGATACTACGTCAAGGTGCGGGAACGACCCGCATCCTATGACGTAGTATCACGTCAAGGTGCAGGAAGGGGTTAAAACCAAGCACACCATTGTTTTTCTTGTGAAATTCTTAATAATTTTGATGTGTTACGTGACCCTCTTCCTGTTGGATCCAAAATGGCCGACTCCAAAATAGCCAGCATGATCAACACCAATCTTGAAAAAGTTTCCCCCCTTCCAAATACAAATGTGCCACAAACAAGAAGGTGATATCTACAACTATTCCCATTTTTTGGTGTATCCATATAAATGGCCAACTCTGTAATTAAATAAATGTAGAGAGGGTATAAAAATGTAATTAAAATACAGTTGACATGAGTCCTAGTTTGTTATAATGTATCTTCTACTTGTTGAAATTAATGTAGTTTAGTGGATTATTTCATCTCCTTATTTATCAGAGAACCTGAAAGATCGATTTGAGACCTTAAACTACCTACAGATCCGTAAAGACCTGTGGTTTAGAGCTCCAAATCAACTTGTATGAGAGTGTGAGCCTGCATGGTAAAGCCAGGGAGTACTACAGTGAGGAGGAGCTCTGAACATGTAGAAAATCCCTATATGTCGATTCAGTACACTAAACCACTGGACCATAAGGACCTGTGGGTGGTGTAGTGTCACACATTGTCTATACAGGTTCCCTTTGATTCATTTTACTGCTATAGATATGTGTCATCATTGGATGAGTAACTCGTAGACTTATCTCTTTTTAGCATTTTTATGAAGTTTTGCTCTTACTTCTGATGCTGATCCTGCTGATACAGGCCGTGCTCACAAATGTCACTGTCATTCAGTGTGTACAGTACAAATTACAGATGAGTTTGCAGGATTCATTGTGGAATGTTTCGCATTTGGACAAGTGTGAATACAGAAATAAAGAAGTAAGTGTAATGTGAACATCAACTTTTAATAGATTTACATGGAATAATTTTTAAGAATATATCTTTACAACTGCCACTGTAGATTAAAGGTGAAGGTTATTGCCTCCTTAATGGGGGATTTTGCTGGTAGTTGTATGGCTTGTATAAATAAAAAAAATAATTGTATCTTTTCCCCGTCAGTTTATTGTTACCCCATATCCTTGTTTACATGACAGCTGATAAAAACTAAGCTGCCGTTCCAGGAAACTACAGGTTAAAATAAAAAAGTAATGGCTGTTTTAAGAGATATTTTTAAATTTAGACAAATGTCTGATATTTGTGGGTCCCACCTCCGGGGCTCAAATCTATATTTAGAATGGGTGTCTCATGGCTCCGGGGCTCAAAATTTTTGAAACCCCTGCAAAAATATTTAGATAGGGTCACACAGCACCCCACTTACTGCAGTCATAAGATGCAGGTCATGGACACCCATTCTCTAGATAGCTGCAGGTCCCAGCAATGGATGTCCTAATGTCAGCATCATAACCCCTTGCCTCTACAGCCAGTTTGGCCTTAATAGCCAGGTTTCATTTCAATTCTTACATGTGTCTCTTTATGTAGTTACAACTTTGGAAAACTTTAGCATATTCTGGTGATTTTGAGATTATTTACTTGTGACACCTTACACATTAAATTAGTTAAAACATTTAGATTATATATTTTACGTTTAGTTATGGGGAAAAAAAAATAAATTATGAAATTTTAAAAAGTTCTCTGTTTTCAAAGTTCTAAATTCTCTGCTTTTTAGGCAGATAGTCATACCCAAATAACTTTATTACTACCATTTCCTGAATGTCTGCTTTATGTTGGCATGGATTTTTATGCTTCCTTCTATTTTTCTAGGATGTTATGAGGCTTAGAATTTTGGTTGTGATTTTTTACATTTTTATGAAAATCGACAAAACCTATATTTATATGGGCCTGTTCAGCTTTTAAGTGACTTTCAGTTGCCTAAATAATATCAAAGCCCTGTAAATTACCCCATTATAGAAACAACACTCCCCAACATATGAAAACACAGTTTTACGAAGTTTGTTTACCCTTTAGATGTTTCACGGGGGTTAAAACAAAATGGAGGAATAATTTAGGAATTTTAATATTTTTGGACAATACATTAATTATGGCCCAAAAATTAAACTATCACAAAGGAAACTGCATTATGGGCACACGACAGGCCATAGAATGGAAGGTGCATCATTTTAAAGCAGATTTTTATTGTCACAATGTAAAGGCTATACAATTTTATTTTTAATGTGGACAGAGAGGGCCTTATTTTTTGCAGAATGAGATCCACTTTTCAGGTAGATCATTTTGGGTGGAGCTGGTGGAGGAAATGAAAATCATCAATTATTTTTTTACGATTTTTAGCCCTTTTTTTGCCAGTTTGCCGTACCATTTAAAAAAAAAAATCTTATTCTATGGTTACTACGATGACGGTGATACCTCATTTATATAGTTTTTTTTATTTTTGCCCAATTTAGTATATTTTAACTTTTAAAATTTTTTTGGTTGACTAATCTGGTTATGGACTTATTTTTTGTGAGAAGAGTTTTAAGCTGTCTTATTTTGGGGCATGTAACATTTTCTGATCGTTTTTTAAACAATTTTTTGTGAAGAGTATTTTTACGTATTTTTCCTATGGTGTGTACCCTATGTGTACAATATTTCTGTTGTATTGTACAGATTCTTTGAACACAGGGATAACAAATATGTAGGGGTTTTTGTGTATTTGTGTCTTTTATACTTTATTAGGTGTTTCTATGGGAATGTGCTATTAATGTGCTATTTTAGTGACTTGTACTTTATTTTACATTTACATGCCGAGGTTATGCTTGACCGTGGCGTTTAAGGATTAACACCTGTGATTGGAGGTATCTCCGATCGCATGTGTTACAGGAGGGTGTCAGCTATGATATACAGCTGACACCAGCGTTTGCTGCCGCTGGCTCCACTCTTGAGTTGGTGCCAGCAGCTAGACATCACTGTTTGTCCGTTTGCACCCAGGTTTTGCAAAACAGACGTAGTAGTAACGTCCATTTGCAGTAAGGGGTTAATTATAGTCTTGCTGCAGAGAAGATATTAAAATGTATTTTAAGCAAATTAACAAACTACACATGTTTGGTCATATTTGTGCTTTATATATATATATATGCCTGTTATGATAAGGAAAACATTTTATTTATATATTTTTGTAACCTGTTCTATTTGCAGGTTTCCAACAATTCCCTGAGAGACTTTGACAAGGAAAAGGCATGGAAAGCTGTTATGGTACAGATGAGCCAGTAGACTTCTTTTATCTCCTGATTCTTAAAGGGGTATTCCCATCTGGGCATTTAAATTTAATTTAATTAATTTGCCATATGTAAACAGTTCTTCAATTGGATGTTATTAAAAAAATGTTCCTATATGAAGATAATTTCTCATAAATGTAGCCATGTTGTCCCTTAGAAACGAGATGGCTTCCCCGGATACGAACACCTCATATTTTGGTAGCCGTGGCCAGACATGCACTATTGAGTCCTGCCTGACCACCTGAATTCAGCGATCATTACCACAGGACGCTGTGGGACATGCAGTAACTCCCAGACATTTCATATATAAAAACCTTTTTTTTCTTTGGTCAATCCCTCCAGCAGCGGTGGCCGTATCCGAGGAAGCTATCTCGATTTCTAAGGGACAATATCACTATATTTATGAGAAATTATCTTCAACCAGGTACATTTTTTCTAATGACATCTAATTGAAGAAATGTTTATATATGGCAGATTAATGAATCTGGATGTGAATGCCCAGACGAGAATACCCCTTTAATTGCCTTGCAGCCAGATTATAGTTCACTATAGATTTTTTTTTAGAAATGTGCATTATTTTCTCATTGTAATAATGTAGACAGATATCAGCCCAGATGTTCCATCTGCAAAAACCTTTTATTTTTATTTATCTAAAACAATGTCTTTCATGAATATGTATTGCAATAAAAGAATGCAAAAAAAAATAAATAAAAGAATTGCAACGGGTGTATCACACAGCAGCTTTCAATGCTGTTCGGGTTATGTTTGCACAGTGACCTCATGACATTATGGTCATGGTCATACTCAAGTATTTAACTGTCAGGATTTGATGTAAATTTAGGTTTTGTCAATTTTCATAAAAATGTGAAAAATTGCACCCATAATACTAAGTTCCATGACATCCTAGAAAACCCATGACATCCTAGAAAAATGAGAGGATGCATAAAAATCCATGCCAACTTAAAGCAGACGTTCTGGAAATGTTAGTTATGAAGTTTTTTGGGAGCTATGAATATCTGCCTGGATACGGACCACCGAACACGGACCACAGGATACGGACCACCGGACATGGACCACAGGATACAGACCACCGGACACGGACCACAGGACACGGACCACTGGACACGGACCACAGCATTTGGACCACCGGACACGGACCACAGGTTACACACAGGAACGGGACCTCGGGATACACACAGGAGGCTTTCACTTCAATGGGAAGACTTGAAGATCCAGGGAGTAGAGCCAGGGACCAGGAGAGGTAAGTCCGGGGCAGACACGTCGCCACAGAGTGGAGAGCGGCGTGTGAGAGGAGAGGGGCCTCCCCCCTCCTCTTCTTTGGTCCTCCACAATGTGGAGGAGACAGACTACTGGAGGATAACTGTAAAGGAACTTATACCTTACCAGCGAAGTCCGAAGAGGTCAGGACGATTGGGGGTGAAGAAGTGCAGTTTGGGTGGCATTCTAGTAACCAACTCAGGATTTCACCAGTTTTCCAGTCGAGGACCGGAGCATGGAGTTGCAGCCATGGAAGAACCAAAAGGAGAGATGAGGTGGAACGTGGCAGGACATGGAAGGAGAGTCTTTCTCTATGACGAACTCCAACCTGGAGAAGGACTGGCTTAGTGCGGTACTGGACCAGATCAGGCAAAATCTGTCCATCGATGGAGGATATGGATAAAGGGTTCTCGAGAGAAACCACCGGCATGTAATGCCAGGAGACCAGAGCAGCATCCACAAAATTCCCTGCAGAACCAGAGTCCAGAAATGCTGGGACTTGCAGTGGAAGATCCCGTATTCTCACCTAGGGATGTTTGTCCTAGAATTCCAAGGTGTTGGTGTCCCCTAGACATTGAAGGGCGGATAGTACACATCCCGATGAGATGCTGGGGACTGGCGCAGTAAAGGCTGAGTTTCTCCTGTAGACAGCTGGAAAGTTCCTCAACGGTGAGACAGGCATTGTTGACTTGCATAGATTCCAATTCCGACTGTGCAGTTGGGGTCTGGAGCGGCTTTTGGAACACCGGAGTCTGGTATGGCTTTTGGAACACTGGAGTCTGGAATGGCTTTTGGAACACCGGGGACTGGAGATGCTATTTTTTTTTTAAGAAAACCCAGAAGTGACCCGCGCCAATGAGGAGGACACTGGCCCTTTAAATCCTGCAGCGGCGGCGTGCACACTCCCTAGCGGGGGTAGCACGCGGCCGGGACAGAAAGCAGGCGTATGGCCTAACCGAAACCAGAGTAGAGCCAGGAGAGGTAAGTTCGGGTCCGGGGCAGACACGCTGCCACAGAGAGGAGCACGGGTGTGCCCTCGCTCCATGACATGGATCATGTGGGACATCTGTGACAGTGCCGCCCCCCCCCCCCCCCCTTGCAGTTTATCATTCCTTGGTGAATAAAGGTTTATCACCTTTTTTTTCATTACTTTAGATGCTGTTGCTTTTTTCACTTTGAAATATATCAAAGTCCTTTGTTGGAACAAAATTGAGTCCTTTTGAAAGAACTTCGATCTGCTCCCCAGATAAAATAGTTGATGATAGAATGAGGACGTTATGACAATTCTGCTCTTCTCTTCCCGTTGCTACTTCCTCGATTTTCTTGTCGTGCACCTTTTTTACCCGTAACCATCGTCTGTTTCGCTTGCCCCGTTTTTTGACGCATTATGGGACGATGATTTGTTTTTAGTGTATCTTTTTTTACTATTGGAGGTATTTCTATTGGTGTTGCTTGCAGTGTTATCATCATACATATCCGATGTATCGCATTCAGAGGAGGTAAAATTCACTTTTCTGTTGGTATCAGACAAATCAGAACCCTGCAACTCAGATCCTTTTTTCAAATAGATTTAATGTACTTGCGGGGTGTGTTACCGGAAAACTTCCAATCATAAACTTGATTTTTTGTGAAATCCTCCACATCTCTTTCATATTTATTTTTTTTGACATTCCTAATATCATTTTCAGTTATGTCTAGATTTTTTGGGCATTAGATTTAGTCTTTGTGAAGTCCATGATATCAGAGCAAGTCGACATATTAGCTTCCAATTCCTCTCTGATTTCCTTTCTGATCTTGTGCAGTTTCACCTCCTCATGTGTTACAATTAATTCCATCAGTTCAGTTGAACACCTGGTCATAATGTCATTCCATTTAGCTTGGAAGTCTTCTTTGAAAATAGTGATTGGAGTTTTTTAAATTCTTAGACCTCATGGGATGAGTTTTTTTATTTAAGTAAGTTTTTCAATGTGTTATAATCCTACCACCCTCTAGAGCAGGGATGGCGAACCTATGGCACGCGTGCCACATGCGGCACGCAGAGCTGTTCCTGTGGGCACGCACGCTGTCACCATTGAACCTCCGGCTGTCGGGAGCGCTGAATGTTATTGTGGTTCCCATAGAAACCACTGCGGGGAGAAGAGAGCAGCATGATACAGCTGCTCCCACATAATAGAATTGGGCAGGGGCATAAGGATCTGGCCCTTAGATACAGGGGTCCAGTGGCTGTCAATGTTCAATGTGCTCTTTTGGGACCCCCGAGCACAGTAATGTCGGTAGGAAGGCAGTCATTGCTCTGCCTTCCCCCCTGCTAAAGCCGACCTTACCGGACCAGCCAATAGGAGAGGAGATGAGAGGGAAGAGGAATCACCAGAGCCAGCATGTAGCAGCTGCAGTATAGAAAGGTAATAAATGACATACATAAAGTATAGCATCAGCTCATTCTCCCCTGCTATCCTGTAAATATCCCCCTGACAAAGCTGCCTGTAAACAAGACAGATCGATTAACTACATCATGCAGCTATTTCATATCTTTCCAGCACCCTCATATCTATCTATCTCTCTGTCTCTCTCATATCTATGTATCTATGTATGTATCTATCAATGTATGTATGTATCTATGTATGTATCTATCAATGTATCTATCTATCAGGGCCCACTGGTGTCTTGTTACGCCACTGGGATTGGGGTCACGTATAAAGGTCAGCAGACCCCTTTATGTGACATATGACATAGCTATAAATAAAATACATCAATATTAAAATGGGGCAATTCTATCTATAATGCTGCAGGTGCTCTGCCCCAATCCTTCCCCTGAACAGTATACAACAGTTTTAGGCAAGCAGCGGACAGCAGCAGTACACTGACAGGATTTTCTAACGTTTATTACACAAGTCCCTATATTAAACACCTATGTGCAGAGGTCGCACTAACATTTTTTCAAAAGGGTAAAAATACTCCTCTCACCATTTTTGAGGAGTATTTTTACCCGAGGAGGAGTATGAAAATTTTGGTAATACACAGCGCACACTCACAACACAGCATGCACTCACAACACAGCACGCACTCACAACACAGCGCGCACTCACCACACAGCACACACTCACCACACAGCACACACTCACCACACAGCACACACTGCACACCATTCCTCGTGATCGCAGCCAGGGCCGTTCGACAAGTGGGGCCCTGGCAAAACTAAAAGTGGGGCCCCAAAATAAAACTATTTTATGACCAGTCACGTCAGCAAGAGGCTCCCTTAGTATGGTAAAAAAAACGTAATATGGGAGAATTTTAAGGAGATAGATAGATGATAGGGAGATTTTATGGCAGCATGGTGGCTCCGTGAAGCACTACAGCTTGCAGCGCTGGTCACATCTCGCAAAGATTTTGTATGTCTTCTCTGTGTCTGCGTGGTTTCCTCCGGTCCTCCGGTTTCCTCCCACACTCCAAAAAATTTGGGAGGGGGACCCTTTATTTTCTGAAAGCAGACACTTGCCCATTTTCAAAATTGCATCAAAGATTTTATAGACATAGGCGCCTTCATGCAATTTTGATTCAAATTGAAACATTTTATTAAAATACTTAAATTTGACTTTGATGGCAAAAAATTTGATCCAAACAGAAAATATTTACCTTCACATCTCCTAAATGTAATACATGGACTTGTATAGTTCACAAATGTGCCCTATTGATATGTTCACATGAATAAATCCACATAATCATAAAACTGTAATAACTAGATATCTGCTTTTCAGCTAGACATTTTAGACAGTCACAACCTCAAAATATAATCAATAAAACAGAATAAAAAGTAAGGCGCCATAAAACCTATAGAATTTGAAAGCAGACAACAGGACGATGCATTTGGGCAATACATTCAAAATTTCCTCTAAAATATGTACAAATCCAGAATACTTATATAAGAAAAATCTACTTTCTAAAAAAGTAAGATGTGAGGAGATCATACAGACCCCACATGTGTATATTCACCAAAATATGCAGCAAAGGGAACTGCAGAAAATTCACACAGATGTATCATTGTCTGTTCCTTACACCAATGGTAAACCCAAATAAATAACATATCTCCATAAAACTCTCTAATGAGATAAGAAGTCACGTTAATGTTGCGCCTTGTATTATCACAATAACAGAACCACTCCCCCTTCATAAGAATGAAAGTGAGATGTCTAACATAGGTGTAAATATGGAGGATGGGTGGGAAATAAAACTTTATTCCAGGACATGTGTGTGTTTTTTGTGTACATATTACTTTATGGACATGTTCTGGTCGCGGTGGTAGTCACATTGGCGAAGAGTATTGAATGTTCATCGTATCAGTCAATTTTCCCAACAAAAAATAACTATCACAAAATAAAAGGGAATAAGAGAGAAGGGCCACATTTATCACTTTTGTGCGCATAGGTGTAGTAGTTGCGACTAAATTCTGGTGCACTGTTTTCCAGAATTATCACAAGCTTGTACAGAATTAGCACAACCATTGTGATAAGTTAATTTCCTGCCTTATTAATCACTTTAACTTTAACCAGTTTAGGTGCAATTTGCGCGTTAGGCGCAATGTTAGATTCAGACTTACATGTGATCCTGACGACAAGCTCCTCTCTGCTTCTCCAGCCGCCAATGAAGATAACATCACAGCAGCACCAGGTGTGTGACACCAGTGACCTCCTCAGCAGTGGCTTCTCCTGGAGGGATCCCCAGTGCTGTCTCCTGCTGACCCCTGTAATTCTGCACATATCCCTCAGAAACACAGGTGATACTGTGCAGAATGACATGGGGCACTGTCAGTACTATGTGAAACATTCTGTAACGTTCTCTCTCTCTTTGCGTCTCAGGATTCTAGCAGAATGTTTTGTAATAGAAGGTGATGAATGTAAATAGAGTCTGCCAGCTCCTGTATGCAGAGTATCTCATGTCTGTATTATCTGTACTAGTGTCTGCGAGTATCTCATGTCTGTATGATCTGTTTCTAGTGTCTGCAGTGTCTGATGAGCTTTTGCTAGAAATGAGCTGTTCTGCAAAGGGGCTCAGTGCTTTCTTCTCAGTTAACGCCAGCTCCGGGCTGGGTGGTTTTGCGTCCGTTTTTGCGCCTAAATGAAATGTCGCAAGTGATGAATATCATAGGCGCATCAAAACATCTGGATTGCTAGGATAAAATGAGGGAAAGTGGTATTTTTTGCTGCACAGCTAGCATTTAGTCACATTTAGTCGCAAAATGGCACAAAAAAATGGTGCGCCTGAATGAAAAGGCGCAAAAACAGCAAAACGATTTGATACATGTGTCCCAAAGTGTGTTCTTAGATTTGCATAGAGAAGGGTTAAAAACATGAATATTAGTTGATATTATCCCTTCTCAAAATGTATACTATAACATATAAAGGAAATTTCTATCTGTGATGTGCAGCAGCTCCTGTGTGCAACTATACTCCCTGCAGCCTGATGGCTAAGAATCTGGGAGATGGGGAGACACTCAGGGGGCTGTATCTCTGGTTCTGGTGACTCATAGAACCTCACTTCTTTTTTCCTATGAAAGAGGAGTCTCCTCTTTTATATGAATATATTTTGTGTTCTAAAATGCAGAAAAACGGAGATATTATCTAGTTAACTGCCGTCGGAGTGATATTTATATAATAAAAATGGCAACCGATTTCTCACTTTAAACCTAATACCCTGGGACCTGGCACCTAGAGACAAATTCAGATTCATTTGAAAGAAGAGATTCTCCCTGGGGCCCTGGGCAATTGCCACTTTGCCGACCCATAGCGCCGGCCTGATCGCAGCGCGGGCTGGGCCGCTCACAGCACGTGACCAGTGTTGCTCTGTGTGGTGAGCCGCAGTGTGTGCTGTGTGGTGAGTCCGCAGTGTGTGCTGTGTGATGAGTGTGCAGTGTGTGCTGTGTGGTGATGCCGTCGTGTGTGCTGTGTGGTGAGTCCGCAGTGTGTGCTGTGTGGTGAGTCCGCAGTGTGTGCTGATGGGCAGTGTGGTGCTGTGTGTGGAGTGTGTGAGTGTGTGGTGCTGTGTGGAGTCGCAGGTGGTGCTGTGTGTAGGATGTGCAGTTGTGTGCTGTGTGGTGAGTGTGCAGTGTGTGCTGTGTGGTGAGTCCGCAGTGGTGTGCTGTGTGGGATCCGCAGGGTGCTGTGTGGTGAGTCCGCAGTGTGTGCTTGTGTGGGTGAGTCGCAGGGTGTCTGTGTGGTGATGTGCAGTGTGTGTGGGTGTGAAAGTCCCAGTGTGTGCTGTGTGGTGAGTCCGCAGTGTGTGCTGTGTGGTGAGTGTGCAGTGTGTGCTGGGTGGTGAGTCCGCAGTGTGTGCTGTGTGGTGAGTCCGCAGTGTGTGCTGTGTGATGAGTCCTGTCAGTGTACTGCTGCTGTCCGCTGCTTGCCTAAAACTGTTGTATACTGTTCAGGGGAAGGATTGGGCAGAGCCCTGCAGATATAGATAGAATTGCCCCATTTTAATATTGATGTATTTTATTTTAGCTATGTCATATGTCACATAAAGGGGTCTGCTCCTTATACGTGAACCCCAATCCAGTGGCGTAACAAGACACCATTGGCGGTACTCCAGAATGATACTGTTGCAAAGTACAACAAGTCCCGCAAAAACAAGCCATCAACCAGCTCCGTAGCCACAAAAGTAAAAATGTGATGCCACTTGGAAGACGGCAATACAAAAATGATAGATTTTTTTTTTTTTCCCCACATTAGGGTTTTATTTGGCAAATTTAGTAAAACATAAGAAAATATATTCATGTCTGGTATCCCCGTAATTGTATTAACCCATAGAATAAAGATACCATGATTATTAGGCTTTACAGTGAACACCAAAAAGAGTAAAAAAATCCAGCACAGAATTGATGCTTTTCTACTCGTGACCTCAAAAAAAGTTCCTAAATTTTCAACAATGGGGGATACCAACCCCAAAATGGTAACAATGGAAAAAGCATCTCATCCCGTAAAAAAAAAAAATGCCGTCACATGGCCCCAATAAGAAAGCAAAAATTTTATAGCCTACAAAAGGGGCCAATGAGGAAACTAAAATCCTGGCAGCTGCAGGGCGCTCCTTCCCTTCTGCACCTTGCTGTGCACACATAAAACAAGTAAAGTGTACCTTCTGTGCAAATCTGTGATTAGGTGGTGCTGAGAGGAAAACCGCAACCGAACCTACATTATATGGATGTCTGGCTGATGGGCAATTGGTTAGCAGAGACCGGTGAGGGCCGCTGGACCTACTTCTGGAGCATGCCAACATAAGGGTTGTATCTGACAAACGTCACGGACTCTTGGCTGGGGTTTGTAGAGTAATTTGGGAGGGAAGTGAAAAACCTAGTCAACAACCTAGACACCTTTGGGTTGTTCATCAACACACTGCCGCTAGTATGACAACCGTGCAGTCTGACCTAGTACAGAGTCACCCTGCTGCGACTTCCCCTTACTGTGCTGCGACCGGGTGCCTGCTCAACCTGCCACCTCTCTGTATGACTATTGCTTAAAACACTAGTGATTTGACACAGATTTTCTGATATCACTTTAGTCAACAAAAAAGAATAAAATTTGGGAAATATAAACCCCAAAACTGACAACCCCTGGACTTTGAGAAAAAATCACTTCAGCAACTATGTGGATGACACAGATTTCTTGATATGTACTTGGCAACAAAAAAGAATTGACATTTGGGAATGTAGAACCCCAAAACTGAACACCACGACCTGGACTTGTAGCAAAAATCCATCATATCACATAAGCCTGGCCGTCACGGATTGACTACATGACTGGACATGTGTCGAGTGTTGTTCCTTTCTTCTTCGCCAGAGTTCTCTGCCACATGTAACACTTTGTGCCTTTTGCTAATAAAGGGAAAAAAAACGTAAACTTGGATTCGGCAAACAAAAGTGTTTTCCTGAAATTGAATGAATTCCACTTTGTCAGAATCATGTTGCCCCTCATTAATTCATATTTCCTAAACCACAGCACCTCCTCTCATTAGGAAATGTAGGTAGCCCAGCCCATGCCCCCAGTATATAGGTAGCCCAGCACATGGCCACCTGTGTAATAAGTACTCAGGAAAAAGCCCCCCAGTATATATGAGGTTCAGAAATGCCCTTAGTATATAATTAGCCCGAACATGCCCAGTATATATGTAGTCAGAACATGCCCAACACTATATATTAGCCCCGATTACGCCCCAAAGTAATAAGTAACCCAGGACATGTCCCCAGTATATAAGTAACCAAACATGCGCCATAAGTATATAAGTAGCCCAGAACTGCCCTCGTGTATATATGCAACACAGTATAAATAAAATATTAATACTCAACTACCTTGCCCCTGTAGCCTCCTACTTGCTCCCCATCCATACTCCCCATATCTCCTCCATATGCCAGCAGCGTGAGGTACTGCTGCCAACTTCCTCCCATATACTGACAATGACATTGCTTATGAGCCTGGGTCAACCAAAGGCGTAGACAGAAGTAACATTGCTAGCCTGTGTCTTGTAACCAGTAGTATGTTGTTTTAAAGACAGCTATAAAAGGGCCAGGAGGTGGCATCTCCCAAAGTAGAAGGAGGTGGCGCCCTGAATGTGGTTAATATAGTCAGTGATTCTATCTAATATAACACCTATTTTTATTAGTTAACCATCATAAAGCCTTAACTACATTATTATTTATTATGGCTAATAATTTACAAAAATATGAAGCATCCAACTGAACATATTGTCATTCTACACACAGTGTATATAGAGTAGAAGAATAGGGATGTGAGACATTCTTGGACACTTATTGCAAATAAAAAGTGAAACAATAGAATAAAACCATTAGCAAGTTAAATCCAGTACCACTTAAATTCACCTATGTACAGGTCAGTCCAGTTACAGTCAGTCTAGTATATGTCAATGATAGTATATTCTTTGATAGTATAGCACAGTGGTCCCCAACCTTTTTTCCCAGTGACCGGATATGAGCATAAATTTTCTCAGTACCTGGTGGGCAGGGGAAATGGGTTGGTGTCATTATTTTGTAGACAAAAATGTATGTTGTTTCACCCACCGTAACTCTCTGTGTGCCAGCTTATATTGTCCCACTTCCTGAAGAAGTGCCCACTTATATTCTCCCTTCCTGCAGCATTCCCCCTTTAGTCCTGTCTTTAGCATGCCCCCTCTAATGCCCCTTTCTTGTAGTATGCCCCCTCTAATGCAGCCCCCTTTCCTTCAGCCATGTCCCCCTTCAATGCCCTCTTTCCTGCATTATGCCCCCCCTTCAATGCCCCTATCCGTAGCATGCCTGCCTTCAATGTCCCTTTTCTGTAGCATACCCCCCACCAATGTCCCTGTTAGGGTTGGGTAACACAGAAGACAGGGGATAGTGTGCCTGAGCTTGCCCCAACCTCTGTCCGTTCCTATAGCCCGCCAAGCTAAACCGTGGGGTCGACTCTTGAAGACTAGAAATACACTGGAAAGTGTGGGAAGGGAAACACACACAGACTGACAAACTAAAACACAAAAGAGTGGTAAACTAGCCAGAGTCACAACGAGAGGGTACGTCAAGAAACAAAGTCAGTAAGCAAAGAGTCAATGTCAAAAACTGCCGAGGTCACACAATTCGATACGATACAGAGCAAATCAACCTAATGCAGCAAGCGAGTGATGAAGGGATTTCAAACACTGGCACAGTGACTAGTGAAGCTGCAATTATGCAGCCAGAACTCCACTCCAGAACTGATAGGAGCTGGACAGCTTGGGAATTAACCCCTCACTGTGCAGAACCAAGCAGGCACCATGCAGAGGTACCACAAGTCCCAGCAGTTCGAACACAACTCCCTAAGACAGCGCGAGATCTTAGCAGCGCTGCCTGGACGAGAGGTGAGTTTTGCGCGGATACGCGCCGGGGGTTGGAGAACGCTTCTGCACACCAGAAGAACCAGAAGTCAGCATTCTCCCTAGCGAACCTGACAGTCCCCTTTCCTACAGCATTACCCTTCTCCCCTTTCTCTGTCAAAAAATAATCCAATATCACACTACCCCATATCTCTCTTCCTTCACTCTCTTCGCATTAATCTATGGTTCTAATGGTCGGCAGACGCATGTGATGATTGCATTGGCAATAGACAGTACATTAACGTGGACTGAAGTAAAGGAAGAGAGGACTGCTGTGGGGTAAGGGAAGTGAGTATTGGATTTTTTTTAAATTAGTTTGGCGGCACCCAGACCAGGGTGCCTCCACGGCCCAGTGGTTGGGGAACACTGCAATAGCAGGTCTGTATAGACAGCTTCAAGTACTTGGAGTGTGGAACTTGGCCAAGAGTCACAGCAACATCCTACAACCTATATGACAGTTATTCTTGGCATGTCCTGTGTTTTTAGACAAAAGCTTTCATATGGGATAGTAGTATTCATTACCCCCTTCCCACATAGAGCAGTAATGGATCGGATTCATCCATCTAATAACTTTCATCCATCCTAACTTTCCTAGGCAGGCATAAGTAATATTCTTACATAATGTTAGCAACCTTCACCTAGGAAACCAAATAGGCAAGATTCTGAGGTCAGTGACCACAATACAAAACTCTTGTGGCTTGGTCCTTCCCAGATGATGTGCAAACACACACGCAAGGGTATGAAAGAGGTTCACCTTTTAAATTTTTTTTGCTTTAAACAATATAGTAGTAGAAAATAATAATAATACAATACAATAAAATAATAAGTAGAAAATACATGTGAAATAAAATTATAGACGCTTAAAAATTCAAACTTATTGAGAGCACCAATAAATGATTTGTTTACTTGTAATTGAGAGAAGGTACAACAAACAACTAATTTTTATGGGTACATCACTAATTTTTTTTTTTTGCATTGTGACAATTATGTAAATAAATTTCAGGTATACACACATGAAAAATGTATGGGAACCAACATAGCCCAATAGTCTAATAGATATCCTGGAAAAAAACTTGTAGACTAGTGAAAAAAACTGATCTTTGTCATCATTCAACCACTATTGCTATTTTAAAACTCTTTTTGAAGAATTATTCTTCTGTATTACAGATATCAAGTGTATGGAAAACCTGATGTAATTCTGCACCTTAAAGTCAAATGCTTTTGACAACAAACACGTCACGTCACAAGGTATGACATAAGACAATGGTTTCTTATCCGAAAATGGAACCTCTGACAACTGTGAGACTGCTTCCTAAGTATTTCCAATTCAACATGTTTCTATTTAAAATCTTGAAAGCTAGCATAGGTCACTGGGAGGCTCTGCAGGTATATTTCAGAAATATTTCACACAATATGTAAAGTATATTCTTTTTCTACTGCTTATTTCTTCTGTCCTGAAGAAATTGCATATTTATTACTTTAACAATTCAGCAAACCAGATAGCCCCTTAAGGGGTCACCACCAAGTGTACTGGCTACGATGGATACCGGACCTGAACATATGTGGGCAATTCAGCGGCGACCACCCAGATTGCTCACCATGTGATTGGGGCTGGGTCTCTCCAGCGGTAGCAGGTAAACATGTTTTTATTTGCGAGAGTGAGGGAACAATACGTACCCTGCTCTGCCATAGATCGCGGAGTTGGTGTTGGTGTCCTGATACAGGTGGCACAGTGACTAACCACTGGGCCGAATGTGGTAGTATGCTAACCTTCAAAATAAGACAAGGGAATGGAGGAAGTCTGGTACAATTTATTATATTTTGCTGGCTGTATTAAAGATGTATTACTGGGGGGTAGAGGGAGGAAGCTGTGCAGGTGTATGCATATCTATATATATATATATATATATAATATATAATATATATGAAATGGCAGGCAGCACTCCAAGGTTCAGTCAAATGAAGGTGATTTTATTGGAACACAGTGGCGACGTTTCGGTTTAATACACATTCTCTTCTTACACCGAAACGTCGCCACTTGTTCCAATAAAATCACCTTCATTTGACTTGAACCTTGGAGTGCTGCCTACCATTTCCTTCCATACAAGTAAGGACCTGGCCAAGATCCTTGGGGGCCGCTTTTACTGTGCTGACTTGAATTTTACTTGTCTTATACACTTATATATATTACTGGGGGAGAGAAGCTGTATATAGGTGTATTAATGGAGTTAGGAGAGGTTTTTATATGGATGTATTGATGAGCAGGAGGAGGCTGTATATATATAATATATATATTATAATAAACTGGTGGAGGAGACTGTATAGATAAATGTATAGATGTATTCATGAGCGGGGAGAGGCTGTATTATATATATATATAATATGTGTGTTATGTTGTGTGTTATTACAGGGGGAAGGAGGCTGTATATAGAAATTTACTGCAGGGGAGGCTGTGTATAGATGTATTACTCTGGGGCTGTGATATAATGTATAACGTGGGGGGGAGGAAGCTATAATAGATATTAACTGGGGCTGTGGGAGGCTGTATATAGATGTATAACTGGGGGTGGGGGGAGGCTGTATATATAGATGTATTACCTAGGGGAGGAGGCTGTATATATAGATTTATTACTGTGGAGGGAGGCTGTATTTAAATGTATTACTGAGGGGAAGAGGTTATATATATTTATATATATGTATTAAGGGGGAGGAGGCTGTTTAGATGGTATTACTTGGGGGAATGTATATAGATGTATTCCTGGGGGAGGGGCAAGGAGGAGTATATATAAATGTATACTAGGGGGCTGTATATATAGATGTATTATGTTTATGTAGTATGATTATGCTGTATGCTACATCCATTGGGGGCCCCACCATATTTTGCACCAAGGGGTGCCTAACCTTAATCTGCGCCACACCTCACCACAACCCTAGTGTCCCTCACAGTGTGATACTCAATTCACTGACCGCCATACCATAAATCGCATGGCCATTAGGTGCTGGCATTCAGCAATTCTGAAAGTAATTCTGACAGTCTCTGTACCCCCTCAAAGTGGAGGGATTTGGCTGCTGGAACACTAGCCACTACAAAGACAGGGATTTGCCTGACATAGTAGTGGTTCATAAGCTTTGTCACGAAGTATATGCTTCTATATAACCACTGAATGGTTATTTTGGGCAATCCCATGAAAGTGAATAGTGGGGTCACTGAAAATGTAGAGTATATCTTTGCTCTTTGACACGCACTACTTGTGGGCCCTATTAACAACGTGATCACACTGTCAAATTAGGCAGTTATCATGGTGTAACTTGAGGGTGTGCAGAGGGTGCGTCGCACCTGGGCCCTAGAGGCTCTTAGGGGGCCATAAGTTCTCACTTCCCATATGAAAAGACTAGTAATATAAACCATACATTACTTTGGGGCCCTGGCACAAACTTTGCACTGGGGCCCATCACTTCAGTTACGCCAGTGACAGTTATGTTCTTTTCAGTGAACAGTTGTCATTAGTTAGTGGCATTTTACATTGGGAGCCCAATCACGACTTCTTGACTCATTCTGACTTTTGTTCAGGCTGAGATAAGTGATAAAGGGACTGCATGCTGCGTTGCTACTTTAAAAAAAATTATCTGGCTCTAAATACTGTATCACCTTGTAAAGATCGTCTCCTTCAGCTCCAACTGTTGCTACACCTTATACCTAAAAAATATTGATAAACAGAATGGCCCAGATTTATCAAAAGTGAGGCAAAATGTACTAGGTGGAGTTTGCCTCACGTATGTGCAGAGTGGCGCCAGATTATATTGAATACTGGCACACGGTCTTCAATTATTTGGTGCACTCTGCACTGCTCTGAGGCGTGCACCGTCTTTTTTAGGTGCACCTCTGAAATACAGCCAATTCTGTTGAGTCACTGTGATAAATGTGTCTCAAACTCAGTCCTAAGCACTACCACACCCCTTTAGGTGCGGATTTTTCTGTCTTGTTGTCGGACACAGTGCAGCCGTGACTGGTGACAAAACTGATGCATGTAGCACCCTCCACTTAATAATTCAGGTCTACACAGCAACGGTAATGTACTGAGTATTGTTGTATGTTTAATAAAGAAAGGGGCCGGCCCACCAAGGTAAGAGAGAGCAGCAGGACAGGAGGATTATAGGAAGAAAAGGAGAGTTAAAGTCAGTTGTGTTCAGAAGTTGCAAGATGACCTACAGGAGACAGGCAGAGAGCCTGGTGGCACTGAGGAGCCGGCCAAAGCGGAGGCCGATTGAGTTAGCACAGCTGCAAAGTGCAGTGCCAGCTGAGGAGCATTGAGGAGCACATTAAGGAGCACATAGAGAAGGATAGCTCACCAAGCTGCCCATGTCCTGCAGTTCAAGTACAAGTGTGAGTTGTTTCTTCGGGAACCACCATTACCACAAGGCAAGTGACCTCCTCCTCACCCAAGTCAGTGACACAAGTGGTGACCCCTATCACTAGAAAACTTAAGGGGAAGGGGTGCCGCACAAATACTTTAAAATACATGTGCATTCTCCAGAAATGTTAGTTTCACTGCAATGTCTGACAGGATCGGGTGTAGCCAGTTTATAGGTTTAATAAGAGTTTAATGCTCTTCTCGTGGCCCCAGCACACTTCACACCTGCTCACGGTCAGGCCGTGCTCACCCTTAAATTAAATTGTGTTGTAACACTTACATTGTCTCACTTACTACTGCAAAAAACCCTGTAATATATCAATGGACAGTTACCACTTATTAATCTGTTTTTGGGCAATATAGACATCTGAAAGTGCTTTGAACACAGGAGGTAAAAATCCTAATGTCTTCAAGAGAAAAATTACTCAATAGAGATCCTATGCAACGTGTGCAAAATAACTCACGGTTCTTATTGGAAAACTGCAGGCAACGGGCCAAATGGTCTTGTTACAGATGCCGGATTGTTGGAGATTCCGGATTACTGGAGTGGTCATGGAGAGTGATCCTCAGGAGTTGGTTCACCAGCCTGGTAGTAGATGCAGGCTGGGAGGTAGCTGTGTCCAATACTGGAAGCTGCAGCTTTGTCCTGGGTGTTAGTGCTATTATAGCACTGAAGGTGTACTACACACTACTCTCTTTCTGTCCATGTGTCTTGTGGAAATGGGCTCACTAGAGAGCTGGGCTCCAAGAGTACTGCTGTGTCAGGACTAGATTCCAAGAAATGCTCCTCTGTCAGGAGCTGGGGCCTAAGAGCTTGCCCCTTCCTGTCCAGGTGGTGGCTCACTCTCCAATCACACTCCAGTTCACATGAAGGAATACAATTGAACAATAGCTTTAGTAAACTTAACCATGCCTGCACAGGCAGTATCTACAGCTGCTAATTACCTTAATTGACTGCATTACCCTAAAGGTGAGTTGATCAGACTCCCCTAGAGGGGTCCCCACAGTAGAGGGCCTTATTCGCAAGCACTCCCATATCTCTTACTGCAGCTCAGGCTTTGCCACTCTCCCTGATGCACTGGCTTCCAGCTCCTGGTAGTGATGGGAAGTCTGGCTCTTCTTAGACTCTTTCACACTTGCGTTGCCGATTACGTCAAGCAATGAATGAAATCTTCTTTTTTTTTGCAATTTTCATCAGTTTTAACTAGGAGTCATAGCAATTTTCACAATGCATTTTTTTTGTTTTCAATGCATTTACAAAGCTTATTGATTGTGAAAGGTCTCATGGCTGTGGTCTATCTTTTCTATGATATCATTGAAAAATGCATTGCACTTGCAATGCATTTTGATGCTTCTCTGCAGCCTGTGTGGTGCGTTTTTCACCCGCGTGTGACTTGTAAAAGAGTAACATGCTGATTTTTCACATGTGTGAAAAAAACCCAGCGAGGCTGACAAAGTCCATTGAATACAATGGCTCAGAGTGCACTGCAAGTGTCTGCATTTCAAAATCATACCTAGGAATGACTATTTGATTGAGATTTCATTAGAAATATATAGAGACCCATGTAAAGGTCAAATGTCCTGTCTTCCTGCTGACTCGCCTTTCTTGAGTGTATCTCAAGCAAATGAACTCACCTCTCAAGCAGGAGCCAGCTCCCATCGTTCACTGAAAAGCAGCGGCTCTTTGTATGGGGGGAAACTATGGGGGGCTTATACTTATTGATGTAGCTTCCTATGGTTAATGGATTAATGATAGAGGTGGGGGAGGGAAACCGAAAGCTGCATGAAGATTGTATGTGCGTCTGTATTTATATGTGCATGATGTGTGTGTACTGTATGGGTATGAGGTGTGTCTGTATACTGTATGTGCATGATTGGCTGTATAATGTGTGTTAGTGCCAATTACTGTATGTGCATGAGTGTTTCTATACTGTGGTGGCTTTCATATTTTTGCCGCTTGTTGTTCTTTTTGGTGCTGGATTTTAGCAGTAATTTGCACTGTGATGTTACATTCTGACGCAGGCTTTTATGTAGTTGGCCACACTGTAAGATAAAAATCAATCATGAAGGGGTTTAGAAGTTGGTACACCTGTAAGGCCATATTCAATGCTTGTTTCCGGTAAGCTACATATTTACATATGTTAAAAAAAACACTTGTTGCTACTTTTGGACAAATTGTTTAGGTCTAGACGCATCTGTGTTCAGGGAAGGTTATTCTGGATGATTGGAAGGTTTTCAAAATGCAATTCAATCACATTTTGTGAACAAGGTCTTATGCAGCGCTAACACTATGGGCCAAATTTAATGCACTCTGCGCTAGAATTATGGCTGCAACACAACCCTGTGCACAGGAAGGGGTTGTCACACAGAAAGTCCAACAGAAATGTGAAAAAATCTGTTGCAGCACACAGTTCCTGCACATCGGGTGCTGTGTAGCGTGCTCCACATTCATGAAGACCGAGATCTGGTCTTCATGATGTGTCATGTCACCAGCTGCACTTAGTGAGGCAAACTCTACGTAGTAATCTGGGCCTATGTGTTTTTAATGGGCATTAAACACATTGCAAACACAAGGGGAAAACAAATTCACCATCATTACCTGTTAACGCTCAGCGTCCGATATATCGGACGCTGAGTTCAGTGACTTAGCGCTCAGCGTCCGATACATCTAATACATCAGATCTTGAGCCGAACCGGCATCGGGAAAGACGGGGTGCCGGCTGTGACTGATAGTCGGCACCCAGTGTAACAACCGTGATCGGAGTTGTCCCCGATCGCGGCGTTTAACCCATTAAATGCCGCGGTCAGCGCCACTGCGGCATCTAACATGCATCTGGGGGGTCTTTGCTATAGCAACTCTGGGTCCGATCTGGACCCCAGAGTTACCTGCAAGAACTGCCGGTAAGATGGCGTCTGTGACGTCATCTTACTGGCACGTGCCAGCCTATGCAAGTGTATAGGCTGACAGTGTTAATACCTCGCAATACATGAGTATGCAGAATATTATCATGAACAAGCAATCATATTGATTGCTTGTTCATGTCCCATGGTAAAAAGTGAAAAAGTAAAAATAAAAAAGTTATTCAATAAAAATAAAGTAATAAATCACTAAAAATGCCCAAAAGCCCCAAAACATATAAGAGACATATAACTCAAAAATAGTCTAAATCATAACACAAACCCCACATATAGTAAATCACCGCGTCCGTAACAACCCGTAAAATAAAGTAAAAAATTATTGAACCCCACGATAAACCCGTAAAAAAAAAACTGTTATAAACCCTCCAAAAATGATTTTTACTATTCAATCCCACAAAAATGCTATAAAAGTGATCAAAAAACCATATGTACTCAAACAGGATACTGGTGCAAAGTACAAACATGTCCCGCAAAAAAACAAGCCATCAACCAGCCTCCGTAGCCAAAAAAGTAACAATGTTATGCCACTTGGAATACGCATACAAAAATGATAGATTTTTCCCACATTAGGGTTTTGTTTGACAAATTTAGTAAAACGTAAGAAAATATATTCAAATTTGGTATCCACGTAATCGTATCGACCCATAGAATAAAGATAACATGATTATTAGTCTATACGGGGAACACCAAAAAAAGTTCCTAATTTTCAACAATAGGTGATACCACCCAAAATGGTAACACTGGAAAAAGCATCTCATCCTTCAAAAAATGCCGCACACTGGCCCCAATAATGAAAAAGCAAAAATTTTATAGCCTTCAAAAGGGGCCAATGAGGAAACTAAAATCCTGGCAGCTGCAGGGCGCTCCTTCCCTTCTGCACCTCGCTGTGTGCCCATAAAACAAGTCATGGCCACATGTGGGGGGTCGCTGCAAATTTTATGGTGGGTTTTCTCTTTTTATATTTTGGAAATGTGTAAATTTTAGTGCTAAATGAACGTATAAGGGCACAATATGACCATTCTAAATTTCACCTCCTATTTTGATTCAATTACTATGAAGATCTTAAGGGGTTACAATCTTCGTAAAAGCTGTTTCTGATAGCTTGAGGGTGGCAGGATTTGAAAATGGGTTGGTTATATAGGGGGTTTTGATGCTAAATATGTAAAATTTCATTCAAAACTGTATTATCCCCAAAATAGTCAATTTTGAAAAATCCAGAAAAAGCGATATTCTATTGTAAGACGCGTGACATCAAAATAAATTATCCAGACATTTCAGAAATTATGAAATGTAAGTAGACAAATGGGAATGTTATTCACAACTTATTTAGGTGGTGAATCTATCTGCCTGAAAACACAATGATTTTGAATTTCGAAAATGGCAAATTTTTCCAAAATTCATCATATTTTCTTTTTTTGTAAAATACGCAAAACTATCTGCCAAAATTTACCACTAAAATGAAGTACAACATGTGGAGAAAAAACAATCTCAGAATCATTTTGATGAGTAACAGTGTTCAAAAGTTATAACTAATAGCGACGCATGTCAAATACAAAACATCGGGCTGCAGCCTTAAGGGTATTCTGTGTGGTGAGTCCGCAGTGTGGCTGTGTGTGTGAGTGGCAGGTGGGTGAGCTGCATGTGTCGTGTGAGTCCGAGTGTGCAGGTTGTGCGTGGTGAGTCACGCAGGTATGCTGTGTGTGTGGCATGTGCAGGCAGTGTGTGCTGTGTGGTGAGTCCGCAGTGTGTGCTGTGTGGTGAGTCCGTGTGCTGTGTCGTGGTGATCCGCAGTGTAGTGTGTGATGGCGTGATCAGGCTGTTTAGTGTGTGCATTTGTGCTTGTGAGTCCGCAGTTGGCTGTGTGGTGCATTGTGTGGTGGTATGTGCGTGTGTGCTGTGGTTGTGCAGTGTGTGCTGTGTGGGGGAGTCCGCAGTGGGTGCTGTGTGGTGAGTCACGCAGTGTGTGCTGTGGGTGAGTGCGGAGATTGTGGTGATTGCGTGTGGCTGGGTGTGAACATGCTTTGTGTGTACCGCTGTGGCGGTGTGGTGAGTGGTGCAGTGTGGGAGTGTGATGTGTGTGAGTGTGATGCGGTGAGGTGCAAGTGGGTGATGACCAGTGGTGAGTAAAGAAGGGGAGTTTGGGTGGGGGGAGGGGAAGTTGCGTGGGGACCTGTGTGGGGAGTGTGAAGTGTGCTTGATGTGTGGTCGAGGAGCAGGTCGTGATGGTGGTGAGTGGGTGAAGGGTGGTGAGTGATGAGGTGTGGTGAGTGTGCGGTGGTGGTGAGTGTGGCGAGAGTTGTGAGTGTAAGGCGTGATGTTGTGGTGAGTCTGCGTGTTGTTGCGTGTGGGGAGTGGAAGTGTAAATGTGCCGGGGATGTGTGGTGAGTTCCGCAGTGTGTGCGGTGTGGGAGTCCGAAGGTGTGTGCGTGGGGTCCAGTCCGAAGGGTGGCGAGGGGTGGTGAGGGTGGGAAATGTGTTGGCGGAGTGTGAGGTGAGTGAGTTGTGGCCGCTTTGTGTGCGTGAGGGGGGCCTGGAGTGGGAGGTGCAGCTTGTGTTGATGAGTGGTGAGGTGAAAGTGTGTGCTTGTGTGGTGAGTAAGAAGTGTGTGCTGTGTGGGGAGCGACAGTGTGTGCTGTGTGGTGGGTGTGCAGTGTTTTGAGTGGGATGTGTGGGGATGAGTGGCTGGTTGGTTGAGTGTGATGAGTGGTGAGTGTGCAGTGATGGGATGTGTGGTCGAGAAGAAGTGTTAGGGAGGTGCTCGGCGGAAAGTAAGAAGGTTGTCGATGGCGTGGTGAGGGGGAAGAGGTGTGTGTTGTGAGTCCGACAAGTTGTGTGATGTGTGTGAGTCAGAAGTGTGTGATGGTTTGGTGATGAAGCAGTGTGTGCTATGTGCGGGAGTGTGTGAGGGGGGGGAGGGGTGAGGTCGCGGGGTAGAGGGCGCGATGCTGTGGTGAGGCGGGAGGAGTGGGGTAGTGTGAAGTGTGCGTGATGTGTGGTTGAAAGGTGTGAGCTTTGTGTGGCGCAAGGTGGTGAGTGGAGGTGCTGATGTGTGCAGTGTGTGCTGGTGGTGGTCGATGTGTGCGTGTAGTGGTGCATTGTGTGGGGAGTGTGCAGTGTGTGCTGTGTGGTGAGTCCGCAGTGGGCTGTGTTGGTGAACGTCCGAAGTGTGTGCTATGTGTGGTGAGTCAGAGGTTTGCTGTGTGGTGAGTCACGCAGGGGTGCTGTGTGGTGAGTCTGACAGCTTGGTGATGTGGGGGAAGTGACGCAGGGCTGTGACGTGTGGTTGTGAGTCCGCAGTGTTGTGAAGTGTGGTGAGTAAGAAGTGTGTGAGTGTGGTGAGTCCCAGTGTGTGAAGTTGGGGCTGGGTGCCGTGTACTTTGCTGTTGGTGTAGGGGCAAGTGAGGGGTGAGTGGGTGGTGAGCTCCGCGTGTGACTGGTGTGGTGAGGGTGGGATGTGGGGAGTGGGTGAGGGGTGGGTGAGGGGGAAGAGTGGTTCGGGGTCATGTGATGTGAATGTTGGATGGGTGGTGAGTGTGTGTGTTGTGGTGAGTGTTGCAGGGTGTGATTGTGTGTGCAGAGTGTGCTGTGGGTGCGGTGCTGTTGATGAGTGTGACCAGTGTGGTGAGTGGCAGTTGTGTGATTTGTTTTTTGTGTGGTGAGTGTTTGATGTGTGGTGAGTGTGCAGTGTGTGGTGAGTGTGCTGTGTGATTGGAGTGTGCAGTGTGGTGAGTGTGCAGAGTGTGCTGTGTGGTGAGTGTTGCTGGTGGGAGGGGGTTGATGTGTGGTGGTGGCAGTGTGTGCTGGTGTGCAGAGTGTGATGTGTGGTGAGGTGCTGTGTGATGAGTGGGGCAGGGTGGTGAGTGACATGTACCTCATTTGCAGCGCGCGCCGGGCCGCTCAGCCTGCGCGCTACAGGGAATAATTGCCATGCGTTCTTTTACGCATGGCAATTATTTTGGGGGGTAATGGTGCCTCATCACGCGTCTATGACACGTGGTGAGGCGTTAATGCGACCTCTGCCTATGTGTTTGTTTTTTTTTAATTTTTGTGTTTGCACTTTGGGTTTGGGTTTGAGTTGCATTTTGGGCACTCGGCCTCTAAAAGGTTCGCCATCACTGCTCTAGAGGCTAGAGGCTTTCTCCCAGGAAAACAATAAGTTTCTTCAGCTGGTTGTATCAATTGCGTTATCGTGTGAACCTCGTCCAAACACTGATGCAAGCTTTTGTAGTCTTTGCTCGTTAGCCATAATATCAAGGAAACAATTGATTCAACAATAAATGTGAGCCATCCACAATATAACCACCGAATCCACCAAATATTCTATATAATGAAATCTTATGCACGTGGAAGTATAGGACGCAAATCAACAAAAAAGATGGGTAAGTGATACCGAAGCAGCCAGTCGCTTCCAATAAAGCAAAGAAAAGGGAAGTTTTCTTATACCCTTTGTGCGACACTGAAGGGGTTAATTGTGGATGGGCGGTATGTTTCCCCTGGGTTTTCCTATTATGCAAGGCCTTAATGCTGAGGATGTGTTGTCCAGCACCTTATACACAGGTGGTGGGAGCAGCCTAATCAGCCTGCATAAAGCTGCTGAGCAGAGCTGAGAGCGTTGGCTCTGAAAGGAGGCTGGAGAGCACACAGCCCTGACCTCTGTGCCTGGAGCAGCGACGTCTTTTGTGTTTTAATGGTGAGTTAAGAGAACTCTGTTTAGTAAGCACCCAGACGGGTAGGATTTTGTTTATGTTTGATGCCTGAATGTGAAGGCTGTTTTATTTTGTTCCTGCTGCCGGTATAAACGCAGGCGAGACCTGTTTTGGACTAAACTTTGGTGTCACAGTCTTGGACTGCATCACAAATCACCGCTACCACATTCTCTACTGGGCCAAATTTCCCACACCTTCCTTGGCCTGAAGTGTACAATTCTTAATGATGACAGAATAAAGGAAAGAAATATTGTTTTATCTGGATGTGCTACGGAACTCTTCTTTTTTTGGATCTGACCCGAGAAACCAAAGCTCAAAATTTTATCACTGAGAAACTGTGTACAACTTATTAACTCAAGTATAAAGCTGTCACGATAATTGGTCATAACTTCGGAATGCTTTAACGTATCTAGGTGATTTTGAGATTGTTTTCTCGAGACACATTGCACTTCATGATAGTGGTAAAATTTAAGTGATAAATTTTGAGTTTCATTCTGAAAAAAAAATGAAAATTTGGCAAAATTTCGGAAAAAATCTTCATTTTCAAAGTTTGAAATGTTCTGCATTCCAGACAGGAAGTAAAACTACCCCAAAAGCTAGATAACTAACATTTCCTGAATGCTTTATGTTAGAATGATATTTTATCCGTCCTCTCCTTTTTCTAGGATGTTATGAGGCTTTGAACTTTAGGTGCGAGTTTTCAAATTATCATGAAAATTGAGGGACAACTCGGCTTTCAAGTGATTTCGAAAAGCCTAAATAATAGTAAAGCCCCATAAATTACCCCGCTATATAAACGACACCCCTCAACGTATGTAAAACAACTTCTTTTAACATTAAAAAAATATTTTATCAGTATTCTCTGGTTCACTACGATTACGGTGATACCTCATTTATTTTGTTTTTCCTATCTTTGCTCAATTTTACTGAGCAAAACCAATATTGTAGAACATCACATTGTTTTTACTTTCGACACTTTTAGGGGCATAAATTTTATATTTTTCTGTTGACAGGTCTAGTTGAGGGCTTATTTTTTGCCGAAAAAGAGTTGTTCTTTTCAGTCATATCATATAAGGGCTAGTAACTTTTTTTGATCACTTCCTAGAACATGTTTGTGAGGTATTGATTCCGGTATATCACCAAGCAGGTTAAATATTGTTTTAAATTTATTGTGCAGATTGATACGGACGCGGTGATACCAAACATGTACTTTTTGTGTTTTATATACTTTATTAGGGAACTTTTATTTTATTTAATTATTATAAAATGATTTTTACTTTTTTTTTTACATTTTTTACATTTTTCACTTCTTGGCTTGAACAAGCGTTCATCCGATCGCTTGTTCTAGCCTTTACACTGCAGTATACTTGTATTGTATTACACTTGTACACAGTGTACAATGTAAGTAACTGAGCATGCTGTGCATGCTCAGTTACATACAGCCGAATGTAATGACCGCCGTAGAATCCCAATAGGGCGGTCATTAAGGGGTTAAAGAACATCTACTACCAGGATGAAAGACTGCCTGCAAATGAGCCTGAGCGTCTCCAGGCTCCATCAACACCCTGGACCCTTTAGGCTCATTTGCATATAGTCCTTCATCCTGGTGGTAGGTGCCCTTTAAGTTCTTTGGCTATGCTCCGGCCTTGGGCCATGGTCCGGTGGTTGTGGAGCAATGGGCCTAAATGACAATGCTATTAACTAATGGTAGTGGCAGCTTTCAGCAGAACATTATAACCTGCCACAATTCAAAAACATTTCAGGAATTGTTTGACACCTTTATGGCTTCAGGACAGTCTAATGCAATTTCCCAAAAAATTATGCAAATATTGATGGCAGTTCGGTAGGAATATGGAATTATATTCTAAGGGTTCCCATTTATAATAGTCCACTACCTTTGAAAGCTGAGAATAGCCAATGCAGTCCGATACTAGATGAAAGTTCGTCCTTCTGTACCTGTAAACATTACAGTGCTCTCCTACAATGGAACAGAAACATGTGAACTGTTGAATGAAGTCAACATAGCCTAATGCAGTTTTACAAACCAAGTAAGGTTATCAAAAAAGAGAAGCATAAAGGTCAAACGGTTGTTATTGACATAAACTGTTTTAATTTCTGCAATGGCTTAAAGGGAAGTAGTAATATAACAAGTAGTGACCATTTAACTTGAAGGGGGAGGACGATTCCAATTGTGCCTGTTCATCCAGGGGTAGGGTGATATTGAGAAGCTCAGATTTAGAGTGTTGACCTTGAAGTTACTCAATGTCCCGTATGTGTGGAATTCCCTCAGCAATGAAGGCAGTGGCGTTCTTGGGGACGTCACATATACAAGGAGGTCATCCGCAAAAAGGGAGAGCTTGCAATCCTGATGTCCCACCTTCAAGCCAGGAACATCAGGATTCGCCCTTATGGTGTTTGCCAAAGGTTCCATTGCCAACAGGTACAGGAAAAGGGATAAAGGGCATCCCTGCCTGGTTCCATTGGCGATATGAATGTGGTCTGAGAGAGAGCCATTGACTCGCACCTGTGCTATGGGGCTATGATACAGCACCATTATGCCCTGTAACATCTTAGGGCCAATGCTATTTTGCTGTCATGGATAACGTTTTGGCTGTATTGTCCCGTGCCTCCTGTCCAGTCACAAACCCCACCTGATCCCTGTATATGAGGCCCGGTATGAGAGGCTGGAGGCGAAGTGCCAACATTTTGGCATATAGCTTATCGTCTACATTTAGCAAAGATATGGGTCTATAATCCCCACATCTTTGCCAGGTTTGGGTAAGGCAGTGATGGAAGCCCCCCCACACACACACACACCCCCAGCTGCTGCATTGAATGTCTTTAGGAGCATAGGTGTCAGTTCCTCCCCAGATAATTTGAAAAAACGTGTGGTGAGGCCGTCCGGTCTTGGACTTTTCCCAAACTTAAGGTCCTTGATAACACGTTGGACTTCATCAGCCAGCAATTTTAGTTCAGGACAATTCCTTCATCACACAGCAAAAAAGGTAAAGCAGTTCCTTGAAATGGAAAACAGCAGTCCTGATCTAAACCCAATAGAAAACCTTGGGAAAATCCTCGGTGCCAAAGTTATGGCCAAGAAACCCAAAACAGCCACAGATCTGTGGAAAAAAAATGCACCAGAGCAGTATGAGAGACTAGTAATATTCTATTGCCAGGGCATGGAGTTTTCTCTCTGCTGCAACTAAATAAGCAGAGACAAAACTATAGTGCTCAGCAGCTGCCTCTCTCCTCCCCTTCCCTTCCCAGGCTCCAATTGCACAGGAAGTGCCTAAGTGACAGTTAGGTTTAAGGGAGAGAGAAGTGTGGAGGGAAAATGTGGCTCTGTTCGTGCCTCCAACTACCAATGCATCACAGTCCCCTTCTGCTGCTGCTGAGCTTCATTAAATGTAAGTGTGCAGTGGAAATATATTTATCTAGTATGTGTATTGTGCTAATATGAGTGGTATATGGTGACGTGTAGTATATGTGCACTGTGTATTGCCATGTGTACTGTATAGTAAGGTTGCATGAAAAACTTGGTACTTGTTCGATACTTTCTACAGAATACATCCGTTGTGCCATCAGCAAAGCAGGAACCACGTCATTGGGGAAATATCATTAACTATCCATATATGGTGTTTCTATATCTCTGGGGGCTTCCCCTGACATAAGGTCTCTAAAATATTTCATGTTTTTCAATTAAAATGTTTTTTTTGAGCAGGCAGAGATTTGAACTGCTCTACCATGCTATGGAGATACAGTGTATGTATTTATTGCTGGGGAGCTATATATAGTGATTGCTGGGGGTCTGTATGTATTTATTGTTGTGGGTCTACATATTTATTGCTGGCGGTCTATATATTCATTGCTGTGGGCACTGTATATATTTATTGCAGGGGGCTGTATATAGGGATTACTGGTTGCTGTATATACTGATTGCTGGGGGGCTGTATGCATTTATTGCTGGTGGTCTGTATGTATTTATCGCTGGGGTTCTGTATAAAGTTATTACTGGGGGACTATATGTAACAAAGAAGGCAAGGTAGGATATGTATCATGGACTAAATAGTACATAATCTTTATTAATGAATTGAACATATACCTACAATGTAAACAAGACAACATGAAGATAAAAACACTTAAAATGTACACCCCTCACGGTGTACTAGACCTCCCAGGGCTCCCCTTTCTCCCCCTCACTCTGACCATGCCTGCCTGCCTCCCGTACATGGCTATTTGGACGCACAATGGGTATCGCATATGTTAGGCTCATAGGCATTGTAGTAACAGGGCTGCTATTTTTTGCATTGGTCACTTTATCTGCTGTACTTATTTCATATATGCAGACTGTTCTAATTGTAGTCATACTTAGCACAATGTGCCCCTATGTATTTATCATGAGAATCTAATCCTCTCTTGATACATCCCATAATTTTATTTGCTTTAGCAGCAGCCGCCTGGCTCTGGTCAGTAAAATTAAGTTTACCATCCACCAATACCCCCAAGTCATTTTCAATTGACTGTTTAGAACATAATTATACATTTGATTTCCATGGCCCAAGTGCATAACTTTACATTTATCTACATTAAATCTCATCAACCATTTCTCTGCCCACTCCTCAAGCTTCCACAGATCCCTCTGCAATGGTAAACTATCGACCTCAGTATTTATTACTTTACACAGCTTAGTATCATCTGCAAATATTGAAACTCGACTGTGTAAACACCTTACTGCGTAAACTTATTTCCTCATAGAAACCAATCAGATTAGTCTGACAGGATCGATCTCTCATAAACCCATGCTGACGCTAGGTTATAAGGTTATGAACAGTGAGATACTCCAGGATAGCATCTCTAACAAACCCCTCAAATATTTTCCCCACCACAGAAGTTAGACTCACAGGTCTATAGTTTCCAGGATCGCTTTTTGATCCTTGTTTGTATATTGGTACCACATTTGCTATGCACCAGTCCGGTGGAACATAACCAGTCCTCATTGAATCTTCAAATATTAAAAATAACGGTCTGTCCATCACAGTACATGCAGAACCCGGGAGTGTATGCCATCTGGCCCCGGTGATTTATCTATATTAGTGGTTGTGCCGAGGCACTGTACCTCTTCCTGAGTTAAACTGTTGACATTCCAAAGAGAATTTACATTATTCCTCATTGTGTCTTACATCAAGGGATTTTCCTGGGTAAAGACAGTCAAGAAGGCGATTCTCCCTTTCCTCATCTCCTTCCACCATGAGCCCCTTGTTATTCCTAAGAGGGCCCACACTCTCCATTTTTAGTTTTTTATCATTTTTTGGGATTATTTTTGATCTCCCTGGTAATATTTCTCTCAGTCTCTATTTTTGCTGCCTTTATCTGCTTTATACAGGATTTATTTTTCTCTCTATAATCCTGTAATGCCTCATAGCTACCTTCACGTTTTAGCACCTTAAACGCCTTATCTTTCTCGCTTATTGCTTTCCTTACAAGACTAGTTGGGTTTTTCTTGTTCCTCTTATGCTTTTTCCCATATGGTATGTGTTTCTCACAGGACTTTTTTAGAATATATGAGAAAAAGTCCCATTTTTTTGGGGGGGGGGGGGAGGGCTTTTGTTATTGAGAACATTGTCTTAGTCTATGCCCACAAGGTCTTCCCTTAATTGCTGAAAATTTGCCCTCCTGAAGTTCAGAGTGTTGGCTGCCCCTCCACTTGCTGGGGAGCTGTATATAGGGATTGCTGGGGGTCTGTATGTATTTATTGTTGGGGGTCTATATATTTATTGCTGGGGGGTCTATATATTTATTGATGTGGGTGCTGTATATATTTATTGCAGAGGGCTGTATATAGGGATTACTGGGTGCTGTATATACTCATTGCTGGGGGGCTGTATGCATTTATTGCTGGGGGGCTGTATATATTTATTGCTGGGACTCTGTATATAGTTATTACTGGGGGACTGTATATATTTATTGCTGTGGGTGCTATATATTTATTGCTGGGGAGTCTATATATTTATTGATGTGGGTGCTGTATATATTTATTGTCGGGGGCTGTATATAGGGATTACTGGGTGCTGTATATACTGATTGCTGGGGGGCTTATGCATTTATTGCTGGTGGTCTGTATGTATTTATTGCTGGGGTTCTGTATATAGTTATTACTGGGGGACTGTATATAGTTACTGCTGGGGGCTGTATATAGTGATTTACATAGTCTACTGCATCAGATTTTATAATGGCAATTTGCATATTCTCCAGAATATTATAAAGAGTGATCAGCTTAACAGAAGTTAATTGCAAAGTCAATATTTGCCTAGAAAATGAACTTTTACCCCCAAAACACATTTCTACTTCATTGCAGGCCTGCAATGAGCAGCTAACATCGTTTCAGTGATTTCTCCATTAACACAGGTGTGGGTGTTGATGAGGACAGGGCTGGAGATCAATCTCTCATGATTAATCCCAGCAATCGGAAAGGGGATTCATCAGAGAAAATGACTTATACCCCAGTCCTCAGCATCCACTCCTCTGTACCTTTTGCAGAATATCAGTCTGCCCCTGATGTTTTTTCTGGAGAGAAGTGGCTTCTTTGCTGCCTCCCTTGACACCAGGCCTTGCTCCAAGAGTCTCCGCCTCACAATGTGAACAGATGCACTCACAACTGCCTGCTGCCATTCCTGAGCAAGCTATGCATTGCTGCTAGCCCGATCCCAAGCTAAACTCTTTTAAGAGATGGTCCTGGTGCTTGCTGGTCCTTCTTGAGCACCTTGGAGCCTTTTTGGCAGCAATGGAACCTCTCTCCTTGAATTCCTTGATGGTGTGATGTTGAATGAGGTGCAATCTTTCTAGCTTCAGTACTCTTCCTGTTAGGCCAGTTTTGTGCATGCAAGATGACTGCAAGTGTTACTTTAGAGATAACCATGGAAGAGAAACAATGATGCCAAGCACCAGCCTCCTTTAAAGTGTCCATTGGGTGTGATTCTTACTTACCCCTTAGGACGCAGCCTGTTTGCAGGTTAAGGCTCGCAACTTTTTTTTAAATGTTACAGTGTCTCTTCCTGTGGTAATAACTTTTCAACGCTTTAAGATCTCTGTGATTTGAGATTGTTTCCTCGTGAGACATGTAGTTATGTTAGTAGTGTCATTTCGGTGATCCGTTCCTTTTTTGGGGGGTAAAAAATTCAAAAATTATGGAAAAATTGTGAAAAAAATGACAGTTTTCAAAGTTCAAATGTTATAATTTTTAGACAAAAAGTGATACTAACAATTTTTTTTGATAGAAACCTTTCGCCATTGGTCTTCTTTTTATATCCATAATTTGTTTACGTTTCCATTATTTTTATGGATGTGAGAAGGTTTGAAGTTTTTAGTAGCACTTCTCAGATTTTCTTGAATTTGAAAAATGCGAACTTTTTGGTGATCAATTCCTTTCGAAGTGCCCTATAAAGACTTATGTTACTATATACCCCCCCACAAGTAACACCATTTTTGACCCTAACATCCAACCTATTCAAATCAGCATTTAAAAGTCTGTTAACCCTTAATTTATTTTTCCGGACATATGAAAATGGAGTGGAAATTTTGAATTTCATTTTGTTATTCATCTTTCCAATTTAGGCCCTAAAACGGATACATCAGAAGAATTTGAGGTACATTATTTTCCTAATTTCTTGCCCTGCTTCTTCCAGTACGGCAATACCGACATTTGGATGTCAGCTCTGTTTCCCGCACAGCGATGTCCAGAACAGAGTTAGCGATACTGGGAATTTGAAGGCCAATTTGCTGCAAATATTTTGTGGTGCCACAGTGTAATTGAAGAGCCCCTGAAGTAAAGTACAATAGAAAACCCCCCCACTATTCGGAAACTAGACCCCTCAAGAATTTATCGGTGGTTGTGGTGAGCATTTTAACCCCTGACACGCTGGTCAAATTGAATGCAAAGTAAATGGTGCAGAGTAAAATTGTGTTTTTATCTCAAAATGTCATTTTAGTGCCTCATATACTGTGCCCAACCCATGCCACTTTAGACAAACCCCCAAAAAATCATTCTGGCGGGTTGGTCCCAGTACAGCAATACCACCATGTGCCAATAATTTTACAGACTGGGCACACAGAAGGGATGAGAACGGAAGGAGTGAAATTTTGATTTTCCAGTTCGTTTTCACATGTTTGGATTTGGAGTGCCATGTCATGTTGGCGGAGGCCCGTGAGGTGCCAGTGCAATAGAAACCCCCAATAAATGATACCATTCCGGAAACTAGACCCCTCAAAGATTTATCGGTGGTTGTGGTGAGCATTTAAACACCCCCGACACTAGTGGTCAAAATTAAATGCAAAGTAAATGGTGCGAGTAAAATTGCTTTTTTATCTCAAAATGTCATTTTAGTGCCTCATATCTTGCCCAACCCATGCCACTTTAAGACAACACCCCAAAATCATTCTGCGGGTTGTCCCGAGTACAGCAATACCACACATGTGCCAATAATTACAGACTGGGCACCCAGAAGGGATGAACACGGAAGGAGTGAAATTTGATTTTCCAGCTCCGTTTTCACATGTTTGGATTTGGAGTGCCATGTCATGTTGGGGGCCCGTGAGGTGCCAGGGCAAGAAACCCCAATAAATGATCCATTACGGAAACTAAGACCCTCAAAGAATTTATCGGTGGTTGTGGACATTTTAAAAACCCCCGACACGCTGGTCAAATTAAATGCAAAGTAAATGGTGCAGAGTAAAAGGCGTTTTTATCTCAAAAATGTCATTTTATGCCTCATATACTGTGCCCACACCCATGCCACTTTAGACAAACCCCAAAAATCATCTGCGGTTGTCCGGCAGTACCAGCATACCACACATTTGCCAATATTTACAGACTGGGCACACAAAGGGATGAGAACGGAAGGAGTGAATTTAGATTTTCCAGCTCCGTTTTCACATGTTTGGATTTGGAGTGCCAGTTCATTTTGGCAGGGCCCGTGAGGTGCCAGTGCAATAGAAACCCCCAATAAATGAACCATTATGGAAACTAGACCCCTCAAAGAATTTATCGGTGGTTGTGATGACATTTAACCCCCGACACGCTGTCAAAATTAATGCAAAGTAAATGGTGCAGAGTAAAAATTGCGTTTTTATCTCAAAATGTCATTTTAGTGCCTCATATACTGTGCCCAACCCATGCCACTTTGACAAACACCCCAAAATCATTCTGCGGGTTGACCCGAGTACAGCAATACCACACATGTGCCAATATTTACAGACTGGGCACACAGAAGGGATGAGAACGGAAGGAGTGAAATTTTGATTTTCCAGCTCCGTTTTCACATGTTTGGATTTGGAGTGCATTGTCATGTTGGCAGGGCCCGTGAGGCTGCCAGTGCAATAGAACCCCCAATAATGATACCATTACGGAAATAGACCCCTCAAAGAATTTATTGGTGGTTGTTGTGAGCATTTTAACCCCCGACCGCTGGTCAAATAATGCAAAGTAAATGGTGCAGAGTAAAAAATTGCGTTTTTATCTCAAAAATGTCATTTTAGTGCCTCATATACTGTGCCCAACCCATGCCACTTAGACAAACACCCCAAATCATTCTGCGGGTTGTCCCGAGTACACAATACCACACAGTGCGCAATAATTTACAGACTGGCACACGGCAGGGGTCAGGAAGAAAGAAGCACAATTTAGGTTTTCAAGCTTCGTTTTCACTAATTGGTAATGGGGGTACCCCCGAGGTACCATTACAATAGAAACCCCAAGTAGTGAACCCATTTTGGAAGGGCACCCCTCAAAGAATGTATGTAGGCTTGTATAGCATTTTCCCCCTAGGTGCGGCTCAAATGTAATACAAAGTGAGTAGTGCAGAGACCAATTGTATTGCAATTTATCAAATATGCCATTGAAGTGACAAAAGTATTTTGCCCAACTCATGCCACTGGGGAAAAACACATCAAAGATCATTCTGCGGTTACCCCGGTTAGGGCAATACCCCATAGAGGCAATAATCTGTAGATGGAGACACGGCGGGTCAAAGGGAATAACTTGTTTTTTTTTCTTTTTGGCATCATGAAGATTTGTAGATGCCAATAGGGGCCAGTACAGTGAAACCCCTAAGACCTGACCCTATTTGGAAACTACACCCCTCCATGAATTATTCTAGGGGTATAGTTAGCATTTTAAACCCCACAGGTGGACCCCTGAAAAAGTGCATATGGTTATGCTAGTAAAAAATATCCATTATGTCATTTTTTGCCCAGCTTCGGCATGAGACAAACACCCTAAAAATCATGATGCATGTTTTCCCGGTAAAGCATACGGGACAGTAATCTACAGCTGGGCACATGGCAGGGCTTAGAAGGGAGGTGCGGCATGCGGGCATGATGTATAAGCTGTGCGTCAGGGTAACTCCAGGGATGTATGATAAATTCGCGGAACAATCTTTCATACATAACCCTGGTTTTTCTGGGCATGTCCACAGTGATGAATGCTGTCCTTCCAATGCCATTTTTGGCACACCCTGCACCTCTTTTGTGACCTTCCCTTGCTGGCTGTTGGGGAACTACTCCTGGAAAGTGCTTGCCTGGTACAATACGTGATTGGCCTAACTTCCAGATGTGCTCGCACTCCCCCCTTCCTGGTCTCCAAAAAGAAAGTACTTTATTACCTCCTCTTGAAATTCCGGAAAGTTCCCCTCTGGCCGGCATATCGATGCACACATAAGCATTATCAATGCCATCTGCATGATGTGCCGGCCAGCTTCTTGTACCACACCCCTCGACTTCCGCATGCATTGTAACGGCTAAGCACCTGGTCAACAGACATTGGTAGTAAACCCTTTCACTCTAAATACTTATGGATTTGCACTTTTGCAACATAATAACTAAAACTACCCTTCAAATAAGCGAGCAGAGGCTTGTTGTTGGGTGTAAACACGGTCACAGCATATTTTAATATGGCACAGTCCTTTGTGCAAACAGCCTTTCCAATTTTTTAAACCATCAGGTTAATAGGCAACCAACTTAAACATTTTTCACACCACCGCTGACCACTCCACTGCAGGAGGACCATCCAGCTATCGATAATCAGCACTGATTCAGCGAAAAGTGCTATTTATAAACAACGAATTTAGAATCACACCCTTCTTTATTATCATGATTGATTCCATACCCCACGCATTATTAAAAGTCTTTGAACAATTCCAGATTTTCATTTTTTTTCTGTTTGGAATTCCATTCTGAGCACACAGAGAAAATTAACGGACACATACATCCTCAAGCTCCTTCCCCTCGACTTGATTCTTCCACATGTTATGCACATGGTATTGTCAGCAAGAGTGGTTGTCTTTTTGTTTTACTCCACACATCTTCAAACTGGTTGGCCTATTACTATCTTATTTTATTTTTTGCTTGTGTGTACCCACCTAGTTTGAATGGTTTGTGCTTGTTTCTCGTAACTCAAAACCATTTGTAGTCTCCAGAAGTGAGTGCGCATAACCCTACTTATGTTCCATGATGCCGTATGTGGACCAGGAGGGCAAAAATTCAGATGCACGGCAACTGAAATTTATGTACCCAACAATGTTATTCCGCGGATCTTCCTATATTTGTGAGCTCTTGGTTTTGTGATATTTATATTTCATAGATCAGGAATCTTCGAACATAACGATACCTACATTGTTATTTTGTTATCACCCACCCTTTCCTAGAGCTCTTAGTTTTAAAAAAAAAAAAAGTTTAGTTTTTTTATTTATTTATTAACTTTATTTCTAGGACCTACGGTACTTGAATCAAGGGTGTCTAGACACTTTTAAAATACACTTAAATACACTGTAATACACTGTAAAAGCAGCATGTATGGCATACATGGATACAATGTAAAAGAGCATGCTATGGTACCATGGAAGCCTGTCGGCGCCCTCCAATGAGTCATGTGAGGCTGATGTAATTTAAGTGCTACCAAGTGCACACATTGATGGTGGCACTTAACAATGCTGATACTCACCTCAGCTTCAAAGGCTGGAGAGGTTATTTGGCTCTGTGGGGCAAGCCAGAAAAAACAACACCTCCATAACTTAGCGACTCCAAGGATTTTTTCTCAGAATTCCCTCCACTTTTTACCCGCAGACATAGGGTCATAAACCCAAGAACTCCATAAGTCAATTATGGAGTTCTGATCCTCCTGCCCAAGGACAAATGCATATTTGGGATCCAGACATTGAAGCAAACGCTATACCTGGGTCTCAACCTGCTCTAGCGGCCTTGGAAAATAGATATACAGAACTCTCTGAATGGAGAATAGTGAGTTAGTCATGTTTAGTTCTCAACGGAATCCAGAGATTCATCTGGATCTGAAGAGATTATATATATTGTTTTTATGGTTTTGGTCTAGTGTCCCTTGAAGGCAATTAAATATAAAATTTTTACCTGCGTTGTTCTTTTATCTCAATCCACAGACCGCCCCCCACCCGGCATGAAGTGGCGGATAGGTGAAAATAAATAAAAGTGCTAGCTTATCCCCAAAATAAGTAGAAGTAACATTTTTTTCCATAATACATTTTTAGGATCCACTTTTTTTACTTCATATTGATCTAAAATATACCTATGACTATGCCATTTTTAATGTTCTGTTCTACTTACTTTACAACTTTCCCAATAAGCTAATGGAGAGGGAGTGTTTATTAAATGAACATGAATACCTTGGAGGTCACAGCAGTGCCAACTCCTGGAGCATTAATTTGATATGATAAAAGGAACAACTACAGTAACATTTTACACAATGTGCATCAATCTGAATGGTGTGTGTATATATAATAAGACATATATATAAACTGTAGGTGTTCAGCCAAGACAGTTCACAGAGACATGGACAACATGTACAGGCTCATAACCAACAAAAATAGAATACCAACAAAAGACCTGCCGGTCTGGGCTATAGCTGCACAGTAGCTTTACCTCTCTGGCGAATAATACAATAAAGGCAATGGCAATGGAGTCTTTACCTTCAGGCTTGCTTCAACTTTAGCTCGATCGAGACCTCCAGTGGCAGCTAGGGGGTTATAAAGCCTGGTTCTAGGTGCGGGCTAACTAGCTGCATAAGGCTGCCCCAGAAACTGGATTAATCATCAATGGCAATCCCTTTAAAAAGCATAGGTGAAAAACCAAGCTGAAACATAGATGCCTTTGATGACCTTTCCATCCACTGCCTTACAATATTATAAATATAATACCGTATATAATCGAGTATAAGCCGACCGAAATAAGCTGAGACCCCTAATTTTAACACAAAAACTAAACTGTAAAACATTGGTTACAGCTCCCCAGTATATAGCCAGCAAGCCCCCTGTGTATATAGCTGCCAGCACCTTATAGTACATAGCCTGCCAGCCCCTGAGTATATAGCCAGCAAGCCCCCAGTAGTATATAGCTGCCTACACCCTGTAGTATATAGCCTGCCAGCCCTGTAGTATATAGCCCAGCCTGTCGTATAAACATGCAAGCACCTTGTTGTATATATCCAGCCTGCCAACCCTGTAGTATATAGCCTGCCAACCCCCTGAGTAATAGACTGCCAGCCCCCTATAGTATTAGCTGCCAGCCCCCTGTAGTTATAGCTTGCCAGCCCCCTGTAGTATCTAGCCAGACAGCCCCCTGTAGTATATAGCCAGACAGCCCCTGTAGTCTATAGAACAGCCAGCCCCCTGTAGTATATAGCCCGCATGCCCCATGTAGTATATAGCCTGCCGGCCCCCTGTAGTTATATAGCCAGCCAGCCCTGTAGTCTATAGCCAGCCAGCCCTGTAGTCTATACAGCCAGCCCCTTAGTCTATAACCAGCAGCCCCCGTATATATAGTCTGGCAGCCCCCTGTAGTATATAGCCTGCATCCCCCTGTAGTATATGCCAGCTAGCCCCCTGTAGTATATGACTGCCAAGCCCCATGTAGTATATAGCTGCCAGCCCTTGTAGTATATAGACCGCCAGGCCCGTAGTATATAGACTGCCAGCCCCCTGTAGTAAATAGCCTGCCAACCCCATACTATATAGCCTGCAGTCCCTGCCCCAATATAATACATGTAAGAAAAAAACAAACAGTGTATTCACCTTCCAGAGCCCCCGGCAGGTCCTACTATACAGCAATGCTCCGGCATTGGCTCCGTGTCCTCCGCGCTGTCCGTCGCAGGCACCATGACGTCAGCCGCTCACCGACATCATAGTGTGTGCCGATGCCAGAGCACATAGTAGAACGTCGAGAACGGCTAGTGTCCCGATCCCGTGAAGGACGGCGCGCGGGACACTGGGGCGATGTCGGAGCATCGCTGTATAGAAGAGACCTGCCGGGGGGGGGGCTGGCGTCCGAAGGAGAGCACATGTTTATTTTTCTTTACTTGCGTATAAGCCGAGGTGCTGAAAAATTTGGTTATACTCGAGTATATACAGTACATACGGTACATACTGGAGATCAAATTGAGAGAACATTAGAGATTTTTCAGAAATCGTGTCATCTACATTTTGTAAGGACAACAACAATCCTTTATTTTGCAAAAAACATGTGATCACAATTGGGAGAGCAAGACTGTAACACAGAGATAGATATAATCACATTTCTGAAGGTTACAACAATAACAATCAGTAGGAAGTGTACAGTCCCCCTCAGTTTGAGCAGGTACCTTACACAAACATAAGGGGACTGATTGCCAGCTGCACAATTTACAGCCACATATCGGTTCCCATAGGCGCCAATGTTTCACGGTCACAGTGTGGTGAGCAGACGCTGTGACCAAAAGCATAAAAATATAGAACATGTCCTTATTTTTCCATCTAATGGCTTGCTTCTCTATGAAGAGGGGAGGGGTGAGCGTTACAGATATCCCTTCATATCTAAAGGATACAACTATTTCTGAACGTAATAAAGGATTTACAGTGGCAGCTTACCTCTATAGACGTGGAAAGCCACTACACCTGTATCCACAGGATATGGGGGCAGAGTGCTTTCAGGACATATTGATAAGTGCCCATAGTAGTGACAATCATAGATTTTGTGTGCGAGGGTCTACGCATGGTCTTGTCACATAATGCCTTCACGTTTGATGGCAAGTGGTTTGCCTAGAGAACTGGTACGGCTATGGGCACTCCCGTAGCTTGTACCTTAGTTAATATTTTTCTGTTAAACTTTTTGTTTTTGATAGCCGATATATATTTTCTATGGACAATCCATTTGCGTTAACGTGAAAGCATATTATCGTTATGTCGGCGATATCTTCCTGGTATGGGAAGTCTCTTAATTGGAGTTTTTTGGCGTTCACAGAATATCTAAATAATGAAATAAAATGAATATGCGATTTACAGATGCTTTAGTGGGAAAAAGGTTGGAGTTTCTGGATGTTGTGGTGAGCGAAAGAGATGGCATCTGTGCACCACAGGTTCAGGAAACCGACTGCAACAAATTCCCTTTCGATTGCTTCCACCCAGGACACACAAAAGAGAGTTTCCCTTTTGGCCAATTTCTGCGCATTGGCATATTTAGAACAGGACCATGACCTGATGATGAATTATCGAAAAGGCCCCTATCACCTTTTGGAGGAGTACCACCCTCAGGGACAGATTTACATCCCCACAAAGTACATGGCTAAAAAATGTGTCCCCATCAGTATTACCATTGTCAATTTAATGCCAACTTAAGATGGTCTCCTTTGGGGGTTTTAGTCCGGCAGTAAAATCGTCATTAAGTGTCGATCTGACCATGTGTGTATGTTGTATACTGTCTGTGTAGAAGATTCTATTGGCAAAACTGTTAGGAAGCTGTTTTAACCGTTTTAGAGAGCATGTAAATCTATAACGACAGGTAATGGTAGCCCTCAATTAATTGCAATATTTGCAAGCATCACAAAGGGGATGCGGTAGTCCTGAGGTTCTCATGGATGAGAGGGTTGAACCTATCCCGACAGGGGGGATCGATCGCGGCTCCTCCTACATGGGAGAGCAACTCGGTCTCAAATTTATGCCCGCAATGAACTGAACGCCTTCCTTTGAGCAGTGACTTAATACAATATTAACATCTGTTCCAAGAGCCTAGCGCTAGAATACTTATTGTCCCAGCTTAACATATCACTATTTACATCTCTGCATCATGTTAACAACATGTTTTTTTTGTGCTTTAAATTTAGGCATATATGTCTTAGCAAATGGGTTCGCTGCATTCTCTTTTATTCAGCTATGTATCACTTGTTCTTAAAGCAGTTTGCACTGGTCTTTTGAAGGGGTGTGTCCGGTGTTGGTGTTTTACTCCCCTGCTCTTCTGCTTGGTGGTTGCATTGAAGGAGTTTAAACATTAATTGGGGCCTCCTGCTTGAGAGAAGTGCTGCTCAGCGCGAAACTGCCCCGTCGCCACGGCATGCACCCTCCCTGTATCTGTCACCCTAATGAAATAAAAGAAACGTTCCCACGAAGAAGCCGGTGAGTGGCGCGTTTTCTTTTCTACTACCAGAAACCTCCCAAACTAATCGAGGAACTGGAACTCTATGTTGGAGCGCCAATATGATATAGTGGGTATCAGCGAGCATGGTTGGACAGTAGCTATGAGGACGTTACTATAGTCGTGATGGAAAACCTTTTTTAGATACAGATGCCCAAACAACAACCAAAACCCACTTTTATGTCGCAAAGTGCCAACATGACAATTTAGCAGAACCTATTGATCTCTGCTGTATCACAAGTTTCAATCATATTGGCGTCTTGAGGACACCAATACATAGAAAGCAGGAGACATTTGGATTGTAGCTTCCCTCCAGTGTCCCCTGAAGAGGAAGAATCACACCTTCTCGCTTCTCCTGTCGTCCTGGCAGCCAAGTAGGTGTCACTTTAAAATAGCACTGACTGTGGCGCGTCCTCGGCTGTCTTGGACTGCAGGAGGAAAACTTGAGTCTGGTAAATTCTGTGCTGGGTGCCCACAGAAAGGGCTCAGAATGCCACCTCTGGCTCCCGTGCCATAGGTTTGCTACCACTGCTATAGATGGTTATGGTCTTTTTAGAAATGGTTGTATAAATAAAAAAGAGGGAGGGGTTTGTTTATATGTGAATTCTTGCCTCAAGCCTGTCCTGCCAGATGACATTGTGACGCAAATGTGGAGTCCCTATGGGTGGAGATAAGGGGAGAGAAAAATAATAATAATATTACTAGGGGTTGTTATAAGGCTCCAAATATATGGAGGCAGAGAGGAAATGCTAATAAGCTAAATGGATGCGGCTAAAAAGCATGGTGAAGTACAGTCATGGCTAAAAGTTTTGAGAATGACACAAATATATATTTTCACATGATCTGTTGCCCTCTGGTTTTTATGTGTGTTTTTATCACATACAGAAATACAAGTGCAATCAATTATGAGTACAAAAGCTTTTATTGACAGTTAGAAGAGTTATGCAGCAAGTCAATATTTGCAGTGTTGACCCTTCTTCTTCAGGACTCTGCAATTCTCCCTGGCATGCTCTCAATCAACTTCTGGACCAAATCCTGACTGATAGCAGTCCATTCTTGTGCACAATCAATGCTTGCATTTTTTCACAACTTGTTGGTTTTTGTTGTCCACCCGTTCTCTGATGATTGACCCCAAGTTCTCATTGGGATTAAGATCTGGAGAGTTTCCAGGCCATGACCAAATCTCTATGTTTGTTCCTGAGCCATTTAGTTATCACTTTGATTTATGGCAAGGTACTCCATCATGCTGGAAAGGCATTGTTGATCACCAAACTGCTCTTGGACGGTTGGGAGAAGTTGATCTTGGAGGACATTCTGGTATGATTCTTATTCATGGATGGTTTTAGACAAGACTGTGAGAGCCGATTCCCTTGGCTGAGAAGCAACCCCACACTGAATGGTGCAGGATGTTTTACAGTTGACATGAGACAAGACTGTTGCTATCGCTCACCTTGTCTTCTCCAAACAAGCGTTTTCCAGATGTTCCAAGCAATCGGAAAGGGATTCATCAGAGAAAATGACTTTACCCCAGTCCTCAGCAGTCCACTCCCTGTACCTTTTGCAGAATATCAGTCTGCCCCTGATGTTTTTTCTGAGAGAAGTGGCTTCTTTGCTGCCTCCCTTGCACCAGGACTTGCTCCAAGAGTTCCGCCTCACAATGTGAACAGATGCACTCACAACGCCTGCTGCCATTATGAGCAAGCTATGCATTGCTGCTAGCCCGATCCCGAAGCTAAACTCTTTAAGAAGAGATGGTCCTGGTGCTTGCTGGTCCTTCTTGAGCACCTTGGAGCCTTTTGGCGAGCAATGGAACCTCTCTCCTTGAATTCCTTGATGGTGTGATTGTTGAATGAGGTGCAATCTTTCTAGCTTCAGTACTCTTCCCTGTTAGGCCAGTTTTGTGCAGTGCAATGATGACTGCAAGTGTTACTTTAGAGATAACCATGGAAGAGAAACAATGATGCCAAGCACCAGCCCTTTTAAAGTGTCCATTGGTGTGATTCTTATTAACCCCTTAGGACGCAGCCTGTTTGCAGGTTAAGGCTCGCAACTTTTTTTTAAATGACACTAGGTCTCTTCCTGTGGTAATAACTTTCAACGCTTTAAGATCTCTCTGTGATTTTGAGATTGTTTCCTTGGTGGACATTGTAGGTTATGTTAGTAGTGTCATTTCGGTGATCCGTTCCTTTTTTGGGGGGTAAAAAATTCAAAAATTAGGAAAAATTTGAAAAAAAATGACGATTTTCAAAGTTCAAATGTTATAATTTTAGACAAAAGTGATAATAACAATTTTTTTTGATAGAAACCTTTCGCCATTGGTCTTCTTTTTATATCCATAATTTGTTTACGTTTCCATTATTTTTATGGATGTGAGAAGGTTTGAAGTTTTAGTAGCACTCTCAGATTTTCTTGAATTTGAAAAATGCGAACTTTTTGGTGATCAATTCATTTCGAAGTGCCCTATAAAGACTTATGTACTATATACCCCCCCACAAGTAACACCATTTTATGACCCTAACATCCCAACCTATTCAAATCAGCATTAAGAAGTCTGTTAACCCTTTAATTATTTTTCCGGAAGCATATGAAAATGGAGTGGAAATTTTGAAATTTCATTTTGATTTCATTTTCCAATTTATCGCCCTAAAACGGATACATCAGAAGAATTTGAGGTACATATATATTCCTAATTTCTTGCCCTGCTTCTTCAGTACGGCAATACCGACATGTGGATGTCAGCGGCTGTTTCCCGCACAGCGATGTCCAGAACAGAGTTAGCGATACTGGGAATTGGAAGGCCAATTTGCTGCAAATATTTTGTGGTGCCACAGTGTAATTGAAGAGCCCCTGAAGTAAAGTACAATAGAAAACCCCCCCACTATTCGGAAACTAGACCCCTCAAAGAATTTATCGGTGGTTGTGGTGAGCATTTTAACCCCTGACACGCTGGTCAAAATTGAATGCAAAGTAAATGGTGCAGAGTAAAATTGTGTTTATCTCAAAATGTCATTTTAGTGCCTCATATACTGTGCCCAACCCATGCCACTTTAGACAAACACCCCCAAAAAATCATTCTGGGGTTGGTCCCGAGTACAGCAATACCACCATGTGCCAATAATTTTACAGACTGGGCACACAGAAGGGATGAGAACGGAAGGAGTGAAATTTTGATTTTCCAGTCCGTTTTCACATGTTTGGATTTGGAGTGCCAGTCATGTTGGCAGGGCCCGGAGGTGCCAGTGCAATAGAAACCCCCAATAAATGATACCATACGGAAACTAGAACCCCTCAAAGATTTATCGGTGGTTGTGGTGAGCATTTAAACCCCCGAACACGCTGGTCAAAATTAAATGCAAAGAAATGGTGAGAGTAAAAGCGTTTTTATCTCAAAATGTCATTTTAGTGCCTCATAAATGTGCCCAACCCATGCCACTTTGACAAAACACCCCAAAAATCATTCTGCGGGTTGTCCCGAGTACAGCAATACCACACAGGTGCCAATAATTACAGACTGGGCACACAGAAGGGATGGAACGCGAAGGAGTGAAATTTGATTTTCCAGCTCCGTTTTCACATGTTTGGATTTGGAGTGCCATGTCATGTTGGCGGGCCCGTGAGGTGCCAGTGAATAGAAAAACCCGCAATAAATGAGACCATTACGGAAACTAGAACCCTCAAGAATTACGGTGGTTGGGTGAGCATTTTCAAACCCCCGACACGCTGGTCAAAATTAAATGCAAAGAAAATGGTTGCAGAGTAAAAATTGCGTTTTTATCTCAAAAATGTCATTTTAGTGCCTCATATACTGTGCCCAACCCATGCCACTTTAGACAAACACCCAAAAATCTTCTGCGGTTGTCCGCGAGTACCAGCAATACCACACATGTGCCAATAATTTACAGACTGGGCACACAAAGGGATGAGAAACGGAAGGAGTGAAATTTAGATTTTCCAGCTCCGTTTTCACATGTTTGGATTTGGAGTGCCTGTCATGTTGGCAGGGCCCGTGAGGTGCCAGTGCAATAGAAACCCCCAATAAATGAACCATTATGGAAACTAGACCCCTCAAAGAATTTATCGGTGGTTGTGGTGAGCATTTAACCCCCGACACGCTGTCAAAATTAAATGCAAAGTAAATGGTGCAGAGTAAAAATTGCGTTTTTATCTCAAAATGTCATTTTAGTGCCTCATATACTGTGCCCAACCCATGCCACTTTAGACAAACACCCCAAAATCATTCTGCGGGTTGACCCGAGTACAGCAATACCACACATGTGCCATAATTTACAGACGGGCACACAGAAGGGATGAGAACGGAAGGAGTGAAATTTTGATTTTCCAGCTCCGTTTTCACAGTTTGGATTTGGAGTGCCATGTCATGTTGGCAGGGGCCCGTGAGGGGCCAGTGCAATAGAAACCCCCAATAAATGATACCATTACGGAAATAGACCCCTCAAAGAATTTATTGGTGGTTGTGTGAGCATTTTAACCCCCGAACGTGGTCAAATAAATGCAAAGTAAATGGTGCAGAGTAAAAAATTGCGTTTTTATCTCAAAAATGTCATTTTAGTGCCTCATATACTGTGCCCAACCCATGCCACTTAGACAAACACCCCAAAAATCATTCTGCGGGTTGTCCCGAGTACAGCAATACCACACATGTGCCAATAATTTACAGACTGGCACACGGCAGGGGTCAGGAAGAAAGAAGCACAATTAGGTTTTCAAGCTTCGTTTTCACTAGATTGGTAATGGGGGTACCCCCGAGGTACCAGTACAATAGAAACCCCAAGTGTGAACCCATTTTGGAAAGGGCACCCCTCAAAGAATGTATGTAGGCTTGTATAAGCATTTTAACCCCTAAGGTGTGGCTCAAATGTAATACAAAGTGAGTAGTGCAGAGAAACAATTGTATTGCAATTTATCAAATATGCCATTGAAGTGGACAAAAGTATTTTGCCCAATCATTGCCACTGGGGAAAAACACATCAAAGATCATTCTGTGGTTACCCCGGTTAGGGCAATACCCCATAGAGGCAATAATCTGTGGATGGAGACACGGCAGGGTCAAAGGGAATAACTTGTTTTTTTTTCTTTTTGGCATCATGAAAGATTTGTAGATGCCAATAGGGGCCAGTACAGTAGAAACCCCTAAGAACTGACCCTATTTGGAAACTACACCCCTCCATGAATTAATCTAGGGGTATAGTTAGCATTTTAACCCCACCAGGTGGACCCCTGAAAAAGTGCATATGGTTATGCCTAGTAAAAAATATCCATTATGTCATTTTTTGCCCAGCTGCTGCCTGGCGAGACAAACACCCTAAAAATCATGATGCATGTTTTCCCGGTAAAGCATACGGGACAGAATCTACAGCTGGGCACTGGCTGGGCTTAGAAGGGAGGTGCGGCATGAGGCGCATGATGTATAAGCTGTGCGTCAGGGTAACTCCAGGGATGTATGATAAATTCGGAAGAAATCTTTCACTACATAACCCTGGTTTTTCTGGGCAGCTCACAGTGATGAATGCTGTCCTTCTAATGCCATTTTTGGAGCACACCCTGCACCTCTTTTGTGACCTTCCCTTGCTGGCTGTTGGGGAACTACTCCTGGAAAGTGCTTGCCTGGTACAATACGTGTGATGGCCTCACTTCCAGATGTGCTCGCACTCCCCCCTTCCTGGTCTCCAAAAAGAAGTACTTTAGTACCTCCTCTTGAAATTCAGGAAAGTTCCCCTCTGGCCGGCATATCGATGCAGCACATAAGCATTATCAATGCCATCTGCATGATGTGCCGGCCAGCTCTTTGTACACACACCCTCGACTTCCGCATGCATTGTACGGCTGAAGCACCTGGTCAGACAGACTATTGGTAGTAAACCCGTTCACTATTAAAACTTATAGATTGCACTTTTGCAACATAATAACTAAAACTACCCTTCAAATAAGCGGAGGCAGAGGCTTGTTGTTGGGTGTAAACACGGTCACAGCATATTTAATGGCAAGTCCTTTGTGCAAACAGTCTTTCCATTTTAAACCATCAGGTATATAAGGCAACCAACGGTAAACATTTTTCACACCACCACCGGGCGGTATTGCCCAGCCGGACTCCCTGTGGCAAGTCGTCCACCTGGTACACACTCATCTCCTTTTTCCGCCAGCTGTGGACTTTCAATATAAGAATAATACAAAATCCTACTAACATAGCAGCAACAGAACAGTATAAAAATACACAAAAACATAAAAAAGGGGATGGGATGGCGGGGAAGCTTTGAGGTGAGTTCAAAGAGAGCCTACCTATACCACAACCCCCCTTTTGTACCCTGAATGATTGCTGGGAGAGGGAGGGAAAACTCTGCCCAAGGGGGCACCAGAGCATCATCCCACTTCCTAAAGTTGCATGCTTAACCCTTTTTAGCCTGAGCTAAAGACTATGACACCAACAGTCCGTGGGTACCCTCTTATACAGTCGGGTACACTCCAGTCTAGTTGGTAGTAAACCCGTTTCACTCTTAAATACTTATAGATTGCCTTTTGCAACAACTAACTAAAAAATACCCTTAAATAAGCGGAGGCAGCAGAGGCTTGTTGTTGGGTGTGTAAACGGTCACCGCATATTTTACTGGCCATCCTTGTGGCAAACGATTTCCATTTCTAAAACTCAGGTTATAATAAGGCACACCACGGTAAATTGTTCACAACAACCACCAGAGCGTATTCCCAGCCGGAACTCCCGGCTGCAATTCTCCACCTGGTACACACTATCTCCTTTTTTCCGCCACAAGAGGGGCAGTATACAACCTATTACGCACTCCGACCGACCCCAAAAAAAAAACAGAGCACTGCTCGATTCCGTCCTAAGGCCGCACATAGAAAAGTCGAGACCGATGTCGTTTGTGCCTCCTCCCCCTCCATTTTAAATTTGCATTGGTCCCCCTTCAAGCTGCCTTGGCGAACCCACAACCCAAATCGTGATACTAAACAACCTGGCCATACGGGCGTTAACCATCCGCCTAGCCCGATGACTGCCCCTGAATACCTCGCCCCTGCAACCACCCTGGGACTATCTTCGGACTCACAATAGAACCATTTCATAGAAAAAGAGGAAAGCCTCTCAATATCTGAGGATCAGAGTGAGCACTCAGGGCGACTCCTGGTAAGACAAAATCGTTCCACCCCAGCATGTATCACTAGAATGACTGGGCCAATCATGCCAGCATTCCACTTGATATGTCGACCTCCGAAGAACCTGTAGTACCCACCTCAGGCCCCGAACCCTCTCCAATGCAGGTTAATTCTTTGAAAACCAAGATTTGTTCTGCTCTGCCGCAGGTCGTAGTTTCCGCTCTTTGCGCTGCCAGAAACACGTAGGAATGACCCATACCCTACGACGCGCTCTGGGTTGCTGCGAAGCATAACCTGAAAAGAGAAGAAACGTTAATTAAAACCAAAAACCGAAATCACTGTAACAGGTCAGGCCTGATGTACCTATAAAAACAAGCAAAGAGCGCCACTCTCCTATGCGCATCACCTCCGCATCGGGAAGGCCAGCCTGGCGCTTCCGTAGCTTGCGCCCATGCGGAACGAATGCGTGCCATACTCAGAAGGGGAGCACACGCCGAAACGCTCACATTTCTTAAAAACCGAGAAAAAATTGGAAACGCGTAGTAGAGGGGAGGAACCGTCATCGGGATGGACCAATAAGCCTCTATGTGCTAAAGGACGCGCCAAAAAACGAGAGCAAGCGCACAAGGGCAAGCAGGACCAGCAACTGACTGCAATCGCACCCAAGCTCCCCTCCAAAAAACATCCGTCTAGACTTGCGCACCCTATGCGACAACATCGGGACCCAGTAACACATCCCTTACTAAGAAGGCCCCAGGGCGAGCGGTATGAGGGGGGCACTAGGTCCCCATGCGGAACGCACCGAAAAAAGAAAAACTAAAAGACAAAGGAAAAAGTAACACGTATGCTCAGTATGAGCATAATACCGCGCCCCACTGAACTAAAACGAGCAAAAGCAACGAAAAAGACACGGGCGGGCGGCGAGTTCTTTCAGGACTCCTCACGTTTCCAGCCCTTCAGTATTTGCGACTATGTAAAGCCGGTGACATTGTCCATCCCCGCAATGGAAATGGAAACGAAAATGCCGCAAGGCGCCTCTGACCAGGCAACCGACCCCTGGACCGTCCCCCAGAACAGCCAGGTATTGGCACGTGACATCGAGGCGGTCCGACTGCTAGAGGACACCGGTCTTTCCCCCGCATGGCCTGCCAGGGCCACACGCCTTACCCTTGCTGCCACGTTGGCCGGGGCAAGGACGCCCTACCAAGGCCATCAAACCTGGTACTAAGTCCCACAGCAGGGACGACACTTCTGCCCCTCCGGGAAGGGACAACGTGTCAGCAGGGACCGGAATTCCTGCCAATGAAACCGAGATTAAAAATAGCAACGGTTTCAAAACCCCGGGACCATGACCGGGAACCTGAAAACGATATTGTATGCAAACAACGTAAACCAGATGACGAAGGAGAAAGCACTGGTAAAGAGGAAGAAAGATAAATTGTTAATACCATAAACACCACAGAAGACATTATTGTCCAGAAAAATATGCTTCGGTTTGTCCATCTCCGGTCCCCAAATCTCGACAGAGGCTACAATGGGAACACAACTCCAGGAGCGTCGGTTCCTACATAGGACCAGAACTCCGGCCAATCGACCGCCATGGAGCGGCGCCACCAATCGGTGCGAAAAACCGCCCCAAAACCCGTGAAGCCGGGCCGCACCTGTGAAAAAAGACATCTCGAGGTTGGGAAACCGGAGGAAGGCAAGCCAACAGGTCTGAACCAATTTATCGGACCGAGAAAGCTCCGCCACACGATCAAATCCTCACGGAGGGATTCGGGGGATACAATGTGATGGTGAGGCTTATCCACACCTCTTTGTGGCCAGAGACAACGGCGCGGAAAAAAAAAACCCGCCCCAGGCATTATCCTGCACGCAAAAACCAGCATATAGCAGGGATTGGACCTGCCGGAGCGTGACCCGCGTAAGAACAAAACCCATCGACCACCGACAGCAAACGTTCGAGCTTATCAGAAGGAAGGGGGAAAAAACCATAGCCACCGAATCCACCTCTATACCAAGGAAAGTTGATTACCTGGCTAGGACCCTCGTCTTCTCCTCCGACAGAGGGACCCCGAAACATTGCATGAGAAAACGGAAAGTGGATAACAAAAAGGAACACACTGGGCTGTCGAGGGCCATGAAAAGAAAATCGTCCAGGTAGTGGGTGACAGAGCGATGTCCCGACTCCTGAACCACTACCCATTCCAAAAAGAAACTAAACATCTCAAAAGAACGACAGGAGAATGGAACACCCCATAGGCATGCATGCGTCATAGTATACTTACCGTCACAAAACCCCAACGATGGTAGCAGTCAGGATGACTGGAAGTAAGCGATAACGCCGACTCATGTCAGATTTGGCATAAACGCCCCCGGCCGCAGCGCGCAACACGCGACGGCCCTGTCGAATGACGCGTATGTAACCGACGACTCCTCTGGAAGGATACCATGTCACAGAGGAGCCTTTTGGGAACGACAAGTGATGTGTATCAGGCGATACTTACCGGTTCCTTCTTGGCACCACCCCAGCGGAGACACCCGAAAATTTGAAAAGGGGGGGGGGGGAAATGGACCACAATGCGTCCTAAAAACTACGTCCTTGTATACCTTTTCCCTCAGAACGTCTGGAATTCACGGGCAGACCTTAAATTATCCGCGAAAAACAGACCTCTCCAAGAAAAAGGAATAAAGAAACCAAACGTGAACCCCCGCGCAGGGCAGCTGCATCTGACTTATGGGGTACCTGTCTAGCCAAGGCCCCATCGGCGGCTACGTCACAGGGTTGTCCTTCTGTTTGACCGTGTGTATTTGTTTACCCGATTTGACCGCGGGACGAGTGCATCGCAAGGCGGCGTGTGAACCGCCGCAGGAGGAACATTCATGCTGGTATTTACACAAGCGAAAAATGTTACAATGGCCTTCGTTGAAGAGCCAACAGGCTCCGGGTCTACGAACGGCCACTCCCGCGCCGCGGAGCTTGCGGATGTGGAAGTGGCCGCTGCCTGTAAAGGGGGGCTTCGGGGAAACCATGAGGCGAGACCATACTCCGCTGCTTTTACCCCCTCCTATCTCTGATTTAATGCGTTTACGAAAATCCTCCATCGTAGCGCCACCCTGCTGACCCCCCGTGCGTCTTATATGAGTTATAGATCACGTCCATGTACGTAAAAGCCTCGCACAGCGCTCGGTGCTTCTCACCCATAACACAGCGAGAACCATAAAAGTTTGCAACCAATTATTTATGGTTTTTGCAACCCTAGGTTACGCTCTGAGGCTTCTCGGACCAAACTCTCCTCTCTCTATCCCAGTGTGCTGATCTGCTGTAACCAAGGTCCAAATATCCAAATAGGCATTTGCCCAAATCTTCTCTTTCACCTCTTGGTCTAAATGCGAACCTGGAGGACTGACTGCACGAAAACCGAGTCCTTATGTACCCCTGCCGGACGTGGGGCAGAGGCGACAGGGGGAGCGGCGCGCGCCACGCGGGGGATCCTATCCAACAGTGAGTTTTATAGTCTGCAATATCTCCCCCCCCCACCCCCGGCTGACCACATTACCTTTTCCACGCACCTGCGAACTGAAACTCACCAGATCCTGAAGCTGCCCCTGGAGCGCTGGCGGACGAACTGGTGCTGTAGGTAAGACCGACTGCTGATCCACACTCTGCTGGACCTTGAAGACCCCTGCGGTCCCGCGCGGCCGCTCCCGGCCACGAGACCCAGGCACCCTCGGATTCGCTGGATGACATTGTCTGAAGATTACGTGATCGCCATCTGGAGGATCTGGATCGCCATGACAGGCGAGATGATCTGGAACGCCTGCTCCTGTCAGAATAATAAGCTCCCGGAGTCGCGGGCGTCGCCCCTGCGATCCTCCCGGGCGGGCGAGATAGAGGCGGGACCTGCTGGATCTATAGCGCGGACCCTGTCCACTCTGACTGGGGGTCCCATACAGCAGCGGCCGCCACTGGAGGCAAAGGGGGGACTAATGCTGCCGCGGTGTGGGGAACCCAACACCTACAGGGTTGGGGGCCGCAGCTGCCTCTGCTCCAGCTCGCATGGGGCGGATATGGTGCCTGAGGTAGCTCAGGCACCGCTACCTGGCACGGCTGCGCCGCAGCATTGAAATCCTCCGAGGAGGCTGGAGAGCTCGCCCGCGTGCCCATCTCGCAAATGGCGGGGCTGCACGCGAGTGACCGGAAGTGAGGAGGGCCCGGGCGGAAGTGACGTCTCATAGGGGGCGGAGCTACCGGCGGGGAGGGAGGATTGCGGCTGCGCAGCGGCGCCCGCTCGGAGTGTCGCACCGCTCCGGAGCGTGCGCCAGATTTGGACCGCGGACCCCCGCTCCGGCACCGACTAGGTACGTGAGAGGCGGGGGTAGAGGGTGGTGACGGGCTCAAGCGCGACGGTGGCCGGAGCAGCGCGCGGACCGCCGAGAAGGGCAGGGGGCTCAGGCGGAGGATAACCGCGCTGATGCTGGCGCCTCGGGGGTAATTATCTGAGAAGCCATTACACCCTCTCTCCTAACACGGTCCCGCGGCCGCGATAAGGGGGCCGCCCATGATACCTGGCAGGGAAGCGCCCCAGGATAACTGTCTCCAATTCTGCTCACAGCTATGCCAAGCTTGAGGTGAAGTTAAAAGAGGCCTACCCTATACCACAACCCCCCTTTGTACCCTGAGTGATTGCTGGGAGAGGGAGGGGAAAACTCTGCCCAATGGGCACAGAGCATCCCTCCCACTTCCTAAAGGCAGCTTAACCCTTTTTATGCCTGAAAAGACTATGGACACCACAGTCCATGTGTACCCTTCTTATACAGTGGTGGTACACTCCAAGTCCACCCTCCCATGTATTTATTTAATCTAAAATACAGTCTGGCTTGGGGGCTTCTGTACTGGCACCTCGTACTGGGACAGGGGTGGTGGTGTGCTCATGTATTGTGGTTAATACAAGGACTCTCTCGTGTCCTTGTCTTAACACACAATACAGAGTCGCTGCATAGTGCCCTGCTTTCGTGCCTTTTAAGTTTTTGCCCAAGCAGCGACTTAGGGAGACCTTTCTGATTTCTGCGAACAGTGCCGCATTGCGCAGTATTTCTGGAAGTGAGGCACTTGAACAGGGGGTGGTTCTGGTGTAGAAATTGTCCAGGTAGAGGTTGTAGCCCTGGTCCAGCAGTGGGTGCACTAAATCCCACATTATCTTCCCTGAACACCCAGGAAGGGGCATTCTGGGGGCACGATAGTGGAGTCCTTCCCCATATACCCTGAACTTGTATGTGTACCCATGATGAACTTTCGCACACGTTTACATCTTCACACCATACTTGCCCTCTTATTGGGCAGGTACTGGCGGATGTGAAGTCTCCCTTTGAATTGTACCAGGGACTCGTCTATGCTCACATGTTTGGCGGGGGTTATCCTGGCAAACTTGGCACTAAAATGATCTAATATGGGCCTGACCTAAATAACCGATCATAACTGGGGTCACCTCTGGGTGGCATGTGTGTTGTCAGTGTAGTGCAAAACTTATGGATGGCTTCAAAGCGCATCCTGCTCTTTGCCATGCGGAACATGGGGTGTGGTACAGTATGTCTGTGCTCCAGTAGTCCCGAGTTGAAGGCTTCTTACTATCCCCATGAGGAGTATTATGCCCCAATACTTGTGCATCTCTGCTGCAGTGACAGGGTCCACCTGTAGGGTGTGCATAAAAGGATGTGGGGTTTTGGGCAATATGTTGTGCAGCGTTAGAGATTTGTCTGAAATATAATAATATTCAGCAGCTTCCTCATCAAAAAAAAACTTAAAAAAAGTCCACAGCTCTGAGCCCTGTCGTGTCAAAGTTAATTCCAGGATGGCCCAAAAAGTCAGGGACGAGGGGTTATAATTATCTGGGGCTACCCATGTGGGGTCAGAGGAAGCCCCAGACGCTTCTCCTGCAGAAGTCCCAGGCACTTCTCCTGCAGAGTCCCAGCACTTCTCCTGCACAGACAGTCCCCAGGCACTCTCCTGCAGAAGGTCCCAGCCTTTGCAGAAGTCCCTGGAACCCTACGGCGCCTTCTTGGGGTCCTTCCAGGTCACTGGAAGATGAGCAGGAGGATGATGATAGATAAAAGGACATCATCCCACTAGCTGACTCGGTGTCAGATGGCAAGCAATGTTATATGCCTCCAACACGGTGTATGTCTTCTTGAGACATTGCACACAAAAAAATATAGAACTAGAAAAATTAGATAATGTGCACCAAACCACACAGATAACCGCTAGCAGGCAACAAAAAAAAAATATATATAATGCACACCAAACTACACGGACAAGCCGCACAGATGGCCCACAAAAAAAATATGTGCACTAAACTACATGGACAAGCCGCACAGATAGCACACAAAAAAAAAGAATGCGCACCAAACTACACGGACAATCCGCACAGATGGCACCACACAAAAAATAATGCGCCACAAGCTCCAGTACAAGCCGCCAGATAGCACACAAAAAAAATAATGCGCACTAAAATACACGGACAGCCGCACAGATAGCACACAAAAAAAAAAAAAGATAATGCACACAAACCACACGGACAAGCCGCACAGATGCACACAAAAATAATGTGGCACTAAACTACACGACAGCCGCACAGATAGCACACAAAAAAAAATAATGTGCACTAAACTACACGGACAAGCCGCAAAGATAGCACACAAAAAAAATAATGCGCACTAAGCTACACGGACAAGCCGCACAGATAGCCCACAAAAAAAATAATGCGCACTAAACTACACGGACAGCCGCACAGATAGCACACAAAAAAAAAGATAATGCACACCAAACCACACGGACCAGCCGCACAGATGGCACAAAAAACAAAAAATAGACGACACTAAACACACGGGACCAAAAAGCCGCACAGATAGCACACAAAAAAAAATAATGTGCACTAAACTACACGAACAGCCGCAAGATGGTCACACAAAAAAAATAATGTGCACTAACTACAGGACAAGCCGCACAGATGGCACACACAAAAATAATGCGCACTAAACTACACGGACAGACGCACAAAGCACACAAAAAAATAATGCCACCTACTACACGGCAAGCGCCCAATGCACACAAATAAAAAAGATAATGCCACACCAAACCACACGACCACAGCGCACAGATGGCACCACACAAAAATAGCTACAGGTAACCTACGGCGCTAAAAAAAACCTATGTGCACCACGCAAAAGGCGCTACAAATGCACCTAGCTTGCCTTCCAAGACAACAACTACCGCTAAGACTGCTAAAGATTCTGTGCAGCGCTATTCACACGCGCTACTGAAAAGTGCGTCCAGTGCAGAACAACGCTAACACAGCGCACTGAAAAGTGCGTTTGGGTTCAAAGGACAGACAGGAAAAACGGAAGACACGTGGGATCACACAAGGAACAACAGGACACAGGAAAAAACAGATAGGGTGGGAATTTGTAAGGGAAAACATAGGGATCAGATAAGGATCGAAACACTATTTATAGTGTAAAAGTGTATTTTGGTTTGCAACAGTAACGCTCTCTCGTCTCTCCAGCGATACCAAACCAAATGGTGCCGCTGGAGGAAGGAAGTAAGGGCTAAAACCACGTTTTTTAGCCTAAAATCGCCGTAATTGGCCAGTCGATTTGACTGGCCCAATCCCGATCGGCGGGCGGGACCGTCTGATTGGTCGGGTGACAGAGGACAGGACTCCTCCTGCCTTGTCACCCAATCTCATCCCGAGTCACCAACGCTCGCTACGTGGTGACAATTCTAAAAATATATGCGCCGCGCAGTAGCTGTACTGCGCTGAGCGTAATCGTCAGAGGCTGCGCGAGTACAGCTACGGCGCAGGAGCGCTAATGGGTTAAACATCTGGAAAACAGCTTGTTTGGAGAAGACAAGGTGAGCGATAACAACAGTCTTGTCTCATGTCAACTGTAAAGCATCCTGCAACCATTCATGTGTGGGGTTGCTTCTCAGCCAAGGGAATCGGCTCTCACAGTCTTGTCTAAAAACACATCCATGAATAAAGAATCATACCAGAATGTCCTCCAAGATCAACTTCTCCCAACCGTCCAAGAGCAGTTTGGTGATCAACAATGCCTTTTCCAGCATGATGGAGCACCTTGCCATAAATCAAAAGTGATAACTAAATGGCTCAGGGAACAAAACATAGAGATTTTGGGTCCATGGCCTGGAAACTCTCCAGATCTTAATCCCAATGAGAACTTGGGGTCAATCATCAAGAGACGGGTGGACAAACAAAAACCAACAAGTTGTGAAAAAATGCAAGCATTGATTGTGCAAGAATGGACTGCTATCAGTCAGGATTTGGTCCAGAAGTTGATTGAGAGCATGCCAGGGAGAATTGCAGAGGTCCTGAAGAAGAAGGGTCAACACTGCAAATATTGACTTGCTGCATTAACTCATTCTAACTGTCAATAAAAGCTTTTGTTACTCATAATATGATTGCACTTGTATTTCTGTATGTGATAAAAACACACATAAAAACCAGAGGGCAACAGATCATGTGAAAATATAATATTTGTGTCATTCTCAAAACTTTTAGCCATGACTGTACTTCACCATGCTTTTTAGCCGCATCCATTTAGCTTATTAGCATTTCCTCTGCTGCCTCCATTATATTTGGAGCCTTCAGGGGACACAGGAGGGAAGCTACAATCCAAATGTCTCCTGCTTTCTATTGTATTGGTGTCCTCAAGACGCCAATATGATTGAAACTTGTGATACAGCAGAGATCAATAGGTTACTGCTTAAATTGTCATGTTGGCACTTTGCGACATAAAAGTGGGTTTTGGTTGTTGTTTGGGCACTCTGTATCTAAAAGGTTTTCCATCACTGATCTATAGTAACAGTCCAGTCATAGCTACTGTCCAACCATGTCTCGCTGATACCCACTATATCATATTGGCGCTCCAACATTAAGAGTTCCAGTTCCTCGATTTAGTTTGGGAGGTTTCTGGTAGTAGAAAAGAAAACGCGCCACTCACCGGCTTCTTCGTGGGAACGTTTCTTTTATTTCATTAGGGTGACAGATACAGGGAGGGTGCATGCCGTGGCGACGGGGCAGTTTCGCGCTGAGCAGCACTTTCTCAAGCCAGGAGGCACCAATTAATGTTTAACTCCTTCAATGCACCCACCAAAGCAGAAGAGCAGGGGAGTAAAACACCAACACCGGACACACCCCTTCAAAAGACACAGTGCAAACTGCTTTAAAGAACAAGTGATACATAGCTGAATTAAAAGAGAATGCAGCGAACCCATTGTTGCATAAGACATATATGCCTAAATTTAAAAGCAACAGAAAGAAAACATGTTGTTAACATGGATGCAGAAGAATGTAAATTGATAATGTTATAAAGCTGTGACAATAAGTATTCTAGCGCTAGGCTCTTGGACAGATGTTAATATTGTATTAAGTCACTTGCATCAAAGGAAGGCGTTCAGTTCATTGCGGGCATTAAATTTTATGACCGAGTTGCTCTCCCATTGTAGGAGGAGCCGCGATCGATCCCCCCCTGTCGGGATAGGTTCAACCCTCTCTATCCATGAGAACCTCAGGACTACCGCATCCCCTTTGTGATGCTTGCAAATATTTGCAATTAATTGAGGGCTACCATTACCTGTCGTTATAGATTTTACATGCTCTCTAAAACGGTTAAAAAGCTTCCTAACAGTTTTGCCAATATAGAATCTTCTACACAGACAGTATACAACATACACCACATGGTCAGATCGACACGTAATGACGGATTTTACTGCCGGACTAAAACCCCCAAAGGCGACCATCTTAAGTTGGCCATTAAATTGACAATGGTAAATACTGATGGGGACACATTTATTTAGCCATGTACTTTGTGGGGATGTAAATCTGTCCCTGAGGGTGGTACTCCTCCAAAAGGTGATAAGGGGCCTTTTTCGATAATTCAGTCATCAGGTCATGGTCCTGTTCTAAAATATGCCAATGCGCAGAAATTGGCCAAAAGGGAAACTCTCTTTTGTGTGTCCTGGGTGGAAGCAATCGAAAGGGAATTTGTTGCAGTCGGTTTCCTGAACGCTGTGGTGCACAGATTGCCATCTCTTTCGCTCACCACAACATCCAGAAACTCCAACCTTTTCCCACTAAAGCATCTGTAAATCGCATATTCATTTTATTTTCATTATTTAGATATTCTGTGAACGCCAAAAACTCCAATTAAGAGACTTCCCATACCAGGAAGATATCGCCGACATAACGATAATATGCGTTCACGTTTAACGCAAATGGATTGTCCATAGAAAATATATATCGGCTATCAAAACAAAAAAGTTTAACAGAAAAATATTAACTAAGGTACAAGCTACGGGAGTGCCCATAGCCGTACCAGTTCTCTAGGCAAACCACTTGCCATCAAACGTGAAGGCATTATGTGACAAGACCATGCGTAGACCCTCGCACACAAAATCTATGTATTTGTCACTACTATGGGCACTTATCAATATGTCCTGAAAGCACTCTGCCCCCATATCCTGTGGGATACAGGTGTAGTGGCTTTCCACGTCTATAGAGGTAAGCTGCCACTGTAAATCCTTTATTACGTTCAGAAATGAGTTTGTATCCTTTAGATATGAAGGGATATTCTGTAACGCTCACCCCTCCCCTCTTCATAGAGAAGCAAGCCATTAGATGGAAAAATATAGGACATGTTCTATATTTTTATGCTTTTGGTCACAGCGTCTGCTCACCACACTGTGACCGTGAAACATTGGCGCCTATGGGAACCGATATGTGGCTGTAAATTGTGCAGCTGGCAATCAGTCCCCTTATGTTTGTGTAAGGTACCTGCTCAAACATGAGGTGGACTGTACACTTCCTACTGATTGGTTATTGTTGTAACCTTCAGAAAATGTGATTATAATCTATCTCTGTGTTACAGTCATTGCTGCTCTCCAATTGTGATCATCATGTTTTTTGCAAAATAAAGGATTGTTGATTGTCCTTACAAAAATGTAGATGACACGATTTCTGAAATAATCTCTAATGTTCTCTCAATTTGATCTCCAGTATGTACCGTATGTACTGTATATACTCGAGTATAAGCCAAATTTTTCAGCACCTCGGCTTATACGCAAGTAAAAGAAAAATAAACAGTGTACTCTCCTTCGGACGCCAGCCCCCGCCCCCGGCAGGTCCTCTTCTATACAGCGATGCTCCGACATCGGCCCCAGTGTCCCCGCGCCGTCCTTCACAGGGATCGGGACACTAGCCGTTCTCTGACGTTCTACTATGTGCTCTGGCATCGGCACACACTATGATGTCGGTGAGCGGCTGACGTCATGGTGCCTGCGACGGACAGCGCGAGGACACGGAGCCAATGCCGGAGCATTGCTGTATAGTAGAGGACCTGCCGGGGGCTCTGGAAGGTGAATACACTGTTTGTTTTTTTTCTTACATGTATTATATTGGGGGCAGGGACTGCAGGCTATATAGTATGGGGTTGGCAGGCTATTTACTACAGGGGGCTGGCAGTCTATATACTACAGGGTCTGGCGGTCTATATACTACAAGGGCTGGCAGGCTATATACTACAGGGGGCTGGCAGTCTATATACTACAGGGGGCTAGCTGGCTATATACTACAGGGGGATGCCAGGCTATATACTACAGGGGGCTGCCAGACTATATAATACAGGGGGCTGGCTGGTTATAGACTACAGGGGCTGGCTGGCTATAGACTACAGGGGCTGGCTGGCTATATACTACAGGGGGCCGGCAGGCTATATACTACATGGGGCATGCTGGCTATATACTACAGGGGGCTGGCTGTCTATAGACTACAGGGGCTGTCTGGCTATATACTACAGGGGGCTGTCTGGCTATATACTACAGGGGGCTGGCAAGCTATATACTACAGGGGGCTGGCAAGCTATATACTATAGGGGGCTGGCAGTCTATATACTACAGGGGGTTGGCAGGCTATATACTACAGAGGGTTGGCAGGCTGGATATATACAACAAGGTGCTTGCAGGTTATATACTACAGGGGCTGGCAGGCTATATACTACAGGGGCTGGCAGGCTATATACTACAGGGTGTAGGCAGGCTATATACTACTGGGGGCTTGCTGGCTATATACTCCAGGGGCTGGCAGGCTATGTACTATAAGGTGCTGGCAGGCTATATACTACAGGGGGCTTGCTGGCTATATACTGGGGAGGCTGTAACCAATGTTTTTACAGTTTAGTTTTTTGTGTTAAAATTAGGGGTCTCAGCTTATACTCGGGTCGGCTTATACTCGATTATATACGGTATATATATTTTATATATTGTAAGGCAGTGGATGGAAAGGTCATCAAAGGCATCTATGTTTCAGCTTGGTTTTTCACCTATGCTTTTTAAAGGGATTGCCATTGATGATTAATCCAGGTTCTGGGGCAGCCTTAATGCAGCTAGTTAGCCCGCACCTAGACCAGGGCTTTATAAAACCCTAGCTGCACCATGGGAGGTCTCAGATCAGAGCTAAAGTTGAAGCAAGCCTGAAGGTAAAGACTGCCATTGCCATTGCCTTTATTTTGTATTTAGTCGCCAGAGAGGTAAAGCTACTGTGCAGCTATAGCCCAGACCGGCAGGTCTTTTGTTTGGTATTCTATTTTTGTTGGTTATGAGCCTGTACATGTTGTCCATGTCTCTGTGAACTGTCTTGGCTGAACACCTACAGTTTATATAATATATGTCTAATATTATATATACACACACACATTCAGATTGAATGCACATTGTGTAAAATGTTTACATGTAGTTGTTCCTTTTATACATATCAAATTAATGCTCCAGGAGTTGGCACTGCTGTGAACCTCCAAGGTATTCATGTTCATTTAATAAACACTCCCTTCTCCATTAGCTTTATTGGGAAAGTTGTAAAGTAAGTAAGAACAAGAATCATTAAAAATGGCATAGTCATAGGTATATTTTAGATCAATATGAAGATAAAAAAAAGTGGATCCTAAAAATGTATTATGGAAAAAAATGTAATTCTTACTTATTTTGGGGAATAAGCTAGCACTTGTTATTATTTTCACCTATCCGCCACTTTCATGCCGGGTGGGGGGCGGTTCTGTGGATTGAGATAAAAGAACAACGCAGGTAAAATTTTATATTTAATTGCCTTAAGGGTACACTAGACAAAACCATAAAAACAATGTATATAATCTCTTCAGATCCAGATGAATCTCTGGATTCCGTTGAGACTAAACATGACTAACTCACTATTCTCCCATTGAGAGTTCTGTATATCTTATTTTCCAAGGCCGCTAGAGCAGGTTGAGACCCAGGTATACGTTTGCTTCAATGTCTGGATCCCAAATATGCATTTGTCCTTGGGCACGGATGGATCAGAACTCCATAATTGACTTATGGAGTTCTTGGGTTTATGACCCTATGTCTGCGGGTAAAAAGTGGAGGGAATTCTGAGAAAAATCCTTGGAGTCGCTAAGTCTATGGAGGTGTTAGTTTCTGGCTTTGCCCCACAGAGCCAAATAACCTCTCCAGCCTTTGAAGCTGAGGTGAGTATCAGCATTGTTAAGTGCCACCATCAAATGTGTTGGTAGCACTTAAATTACATCAGCCTCACATGACATCATTGGAGGGCGCCGACAAGGCTTCCATGGATACCATAGCATGCTCTTTTACAGTGTATCCATGGATGCCATAGCATGCTCTTTTACAGTGTATTTACAGTGTATTTTAAGTGTATTTTAAAAAGTGTTTAGACACCCTTGATTCAAGTACCGTAGGGGTCCTAGAAATAAAGTTAAATAAATAAATAAAAAAACTAAACTTTTTTTTTTTTTTAAACTAAAAGCTCTAGGGAAAGGGGGGTGATAAACAAAAATAAACATGGTAGGTATCGTTATGTCCGAAGATTCCTGATCTATGAAAATATAAAATGACGCAAAACCAAAGCTCACAAATATAGATCAAATACATTTTTTCTTAAATTTCACTGCATCTGGAATTTTTCCCTACTTCCCAGTACGCATCATGGAACATAAAATAGTGTCACTTAGAAATACAATTTTTTATGCAGAAAACAAGCCCCATTCAGCTATATACACAGAAAAATAAAATGGTTATGCATTTTTGAAGGTGTGGAGTAAAAACAAAAAAAAAACAGAAATGATGTAAAAATGTAAAAAGTCGATGGCAAGGGGTTAATCTTTAATTTTCTGTGTGCTCAGAATGGATTCCAGAAAGGAAAAATAAAATCTGGAATTGTTCAAAGACTTTTATAATGAATCAATCAGATAATAAAGGAATTTTATTCTAAGAATTAGTTTTTTATAAATAGCACTTTTCTCTGAATCATTGCTGATTAATCTATAATGGCTATTTCACTACTGCAGATATTTCAGTATTTATGAAATACAGTATATCATATGTTTCCTTTTATTATGATCATTTTAATATTATGCTTTTGATACTTTTTATCTTATACATTACACCAAATATATTGTTAGCACGAAGCTGGCTGCAAGTAGGCGCAGTGCGGCCATGACAGGCAGGGATGAGAGGAGAGAAAAATGATGGGTGGAGTGGTCTTGGGGGGGTGGAGATTTTAGTACTAAGTTGATAGGTGGGTTTGAAATGGGGGGAGGAGATTGTGAGGGGTTTATATAGGAGGTTCAGGAAGGGTAGCCATCTTTTGGCTTGAGAAAATTGTCAGAGGAGGTTGTCAGTTGTCTCGCTTAGTGGCTAGGGCCTAGTAAGGGGTACGTGAGAGGGGGGGGCAGGATAGGTCAGATAGGGCCAAGATTAGGTTAGGTAGTGCAGGGGCATTTGAAGATGGCGGAGGTGGAGGCCTTTTTGGAAAAAATGAGGGAGCAGGCCAGGGCGAAGGGCCCAGAATGGGTGAGGAGCCAGATGTTGGCGATGGCTGGTGGCGACATACCTGGGCGCCCGGCGAGTTCCAGACGCTCTCGGCCTCCGGAGCGACTGAGCCCCTCCGTCTCTCCAATGCGGGGGCAGCGGAGGGCGAGTGCTGCGGCCGGCAGCGTCAGCGGTGGTCAGCGGAGGAGGTCGCGGGGCCCGGCAGGAGAAGAGGCGCAGCAGGTTCCGGCCAGCACGGAGGTCGGAGGCAGAGCCCGGGTAGCGGCAAGGACAGCGAAGATGGCGCCTACACGTGGCAGCGCAGTGAAGAGGCGGAGCGGTGGAGGATCCGGTAGGAGGGGCGGAGCAGGAGCGGTGACGCGCGAGGCAGAGGAGGTCGAGGATGACGTCGGCGATGACGAGGAGGAAGAGGAGGAGCCGGAAGTGAGAGGTCGGAGGCGGAGCGGAGGTGGCGTCACCAGGCCAGCGGTGAGTGCCAGGGAGGCCAGGGGAGCGCCAGGGGGCGGCGGCGCAGCAAAGAGGCGGCGGAGTGTGGAAGTAGGGAGCGGTCGCCGAGTGTTGGAGGGCAGGAGGAGGAACCGGCTGGGAACCGCGGCTAGGCGAGGTCAGCGGGACGTTGCGGTGGGGGAGTGTGAGGACAGCTCTCCCATCAGGAGGCAGGGGGCTGGCAGCGGAGCATATAATTCCAGTCCTGAAGTGCACAGAACGGGTGCTAGGCGGGCGGCCCCGTCGGAGGCAGCAGGTGTGGCAGCGGGGGGGGGGGCAGTGCACCCCCTCTAGGAGACATTGGAGAGCTTGGGCTGCATTAGGAGGGGGGCATAGGCTGCTGGGGGTTGTCAGCCGAGTTCGGCGGCACTCAGCAGAAGTAGGGGGGTCAGGGGGGGGATCAGTCTGTGGTGCGCGGTGTCTCCTCTGTTCTTTTTCCATTACAGGCTCGCGGCGGCGCTGAGACGGCTATTCTGGAGACATTGCGGCAGGCTTTAGGCGCGGCCCAGCCAGGACAGGCTCCGGTGATGGCGGTCTCGGCAGGGGTTCCGGTGGTTTCCAACACGGCAGGAGTCGCGCCGGTGCCATTGCCCGTGGCGGTGGGGGTATCGGCCTCGCCAGGAGTTGCGGCAGTTGGACAACATTCTCTGCCAGGATCCGGGATGGTCGCAGGAGCTTCCAGCTCCACAGGAGCAGCAGGTGTCTTCAGCGCTGCTCAATCAGGTGGGTCTACAGGCACACATACACTGATACAAGGAATTACACATACACCAGTAGGGCAAGGCAGCGAGCTTGTGCTGGGGGGGGCTGAAATGGCCTCGGGGGGAGCGCTGCAGGAGATATTACAGGGAGTACAGCGGTTAGTGAAAGTAGTTGAGCAAGTTCAGGGGTCACAGCGGGCTGGGCCATTAGCGGTTTGGACTGGGGGCGTTAGCTCAGGTACAAGTACAGGGACTGGGGTGGTTGTGAGGCAGGAACAGGGAGTAACCACCGGTTCGGCAGAGACGGGGGTACAGACGGAGAAGGAGGATGCGGCTTCTAAGCCGCTGCCGGTGTCGGATGGGGCAAAAGCTAGTCTGTACATTTGTATGAGGGGGCCATTAGGGGCTCATTTAAAACCAGAGGTAAAAGAAAAGATATGGAAAAAAGAGAACCTGGACATTTTCACGTTGTTGCCGTTGGAGCGCTTTAGTGTTGAAAGGTGGGAAAAGGGAAAGGAGCATAGGAAAGAGGAGGACGAGGAGAGGAGAAGGTTTAGGTTGATTCCTCGTACATTCGGGAACTGGTTAAATGCGTTTGCTACATTAGCGAGCGTGGTGGGCGAGAAGCGCCCTGAATGCTGTTCAGCACTGTGGTGTTACTTTGTGACGGTGTGGGATGCGTATAAAAACTATGGGGGCACGGCATGGTTACAGTATGATGAGCAGTTTCGGCAGCGCATGTCAGTGCAGCCGTCATTAGAATGGGATCACAGGGATATAGATCTGTGGATGCGATTGATGACGTTGCCCAAGGTTCCAGGGAAAGGGTCGTATTTTGGGGGGGTACAGGTGGCAGGATCGCCTTTTCAGCCAGGGCCCGACGGGGGGAAGCTTGGGAGCCCGTCGGGCAGGGTTAGAAAGGGTGTGTGCTGGCGTTTTAACGAAGGCTCCTGCACATGGGGGGTCTCATGCATTTTCCGGCATGAGTGCTCAGGGTGTAGGGGAAGTAATCACCCCTTCTCCAGATGTTTTAAGAGAAAGGGGGCTCAATTGCAGCGGGGCGGGGACTCCACTCACAAAGGGGATAACTCCAGTGTGCCTCGCCGCAATGATGCCGTGGCTAGAGAAATACCCAAATAGGGAAAAAGCTTTGCTGTTGGAGGAGGGTTTTAGCATGGGTTTTCGGATTCCATTTAGAGAAGGATTGGGGGGCTGTTTTGCAAGGAATTTAAAGTCTGTAGCTGAGTTTCCTACGGTTGTTAGGGAAAAATTGAATAAGGAGGTGGCGTTGGGTAGGATGTTAGGCCCGTTTTCTACACCTCCTGTAGCTGAGTTGAGGGTGTCCCCTCTGGGTTTGGTCCCGAAAAAAGAGGTCGGGAAGTTTAGGCTGATACACCACTTGTCTTACCCAAGAGCGGCGTCAGTTAACGATGACATCGATACTTCTTTGACGTCGGTGTCATACACGTCTTTTGATGCAGTAGCTCTGGTACGGGAGGCCGGGCGGGGAGCCCTTATGGCAAAAGCGGACATTGAGGCTGCATTTCGATTGTTACCGGTTCACCCGGAATCGATGCATTTGTTGGGGTGTTGTTTTGAGGATTGTTATTATGTGGATGTTTGCCTCCCGATGGGATGCTCCATTTCATGTGCATATTTTGAGGCGTTCAGCACATTTTTGGAGTGGGTCATCCGGGAGCGGGCGGGTTCGAAATCAGTTATACACTATTTAGACGATTTTTTATGTGTGGGGGTGGCTGGTGGTTATGGTTGTAAAATATTACTGGCTACCTTGGAGCAGGTTTTTTCAGAGTTTGGGGTGCCGTTGGCGGCGGATAAAACTGAGGGCCCGGTGACAACATTGTGTTTTTTAGGCATTGAAATAGATTCAGAAAAGATGGAATGTCGCCTGCCAGAAGCTAAGTTAGGGGACCTTCGTTTGGGGGTTGCAGGAGGCGTTAGAGAAGATAAAACTTACATTGCGCCAGCTGCAATCGTTGTTAGGGAAATTGAATTTTGCTTGCCGCATTATGCCAATGGGGAGGGTGTTTTGTCGGCGTCTTGCACAGGCAACAGCAGGGGTGCGTAGGCCGGACCATTTTATCAGGCTGCTAAGTGAACATAGAGTGGATTTGATGGTGGGGGACAGTTTTTTGGCTAAGTACAATGGCCGGACTAATGTGGCTAATCTGTGCTTGTTAGAACTGTTCCCGATTGTTATGTCAGTTGAGCTGTGGGGGTGCCAGCTAGCGGACAAGTGTGTTGTGTTTCATTGCGATAACATGTCAGTAGTACAGGTAATCAACCAGCAGACGGCATCTTCTCCTGAAGTGATTGTCTTGCTGTGACACTTAGTGTTGCGCTGCCTGGATTGGAATGTGATGTTTAGGGCGGTTCATGTTCCAGGAGTGGATAACACTATAGCGGATGCTCTATCTCGCCTACAGCTGGAAAAATTCAGGGAACTGGTGCCGGGGGCGGCGAAGGAGCCAAAGTTGTGCCCGGAAGCGGTTTGGGAGTTGGTAACTTAAGGATTTTGTATTGGATTCAGAGATCGTTGGCGCCAGCCACATGGTTGGCGTATCAGAAGGTATGGAAGGCGTGGTTTCTTTTTCAGGATGACTGGTGTGCTGGAGGGTTGCCTTGGGTCAGAGGGGAGGCAGTTATTTGTTACATTTCGGAGTTGTTAGAGAAGGGCGTATCTAGGGCTGGGGTTCAGAGGTCATTGGCGGCACTATCATTTTTGTTTAAACTTTGCGGAGGGGTGGATGATACACAGTCGTTCATTGTAAGGTAGGCGGTTAAAGGGTACGTCAAGCAGGGTGGTCTCCCTGATGGCAGGAGGCCTGTGTCATTTAACTTATTGCACGAACTGTTGGGGATGTTGCCGGCGGTGTGCGTGTCAGAGTATGAGCGGGTTTTGTTTAGCGTGGTTTTTTCCTGGGCATTTTTTGGGGCTTTTCGGGTGGGGGAGTTGGTTAGTCCCAGAAAAAGTAGCCCGGGGGGGATACAGGTGCATCATGTGGTAATGGGGATGGATGAGTTGCGGATTACATTGGTGGGGTCAAAAACTGATAAGCTGGGTAAGGGTTTTTTGGTTTCATTGCGCAGATTGGAGGGTCAGTTGGTTTGCCCGGTGGCAAAATATGAGGCTTTCGTGCAGGTGCGCGGGGGAGCAGCCGGCTCCTTGTTTATCCATGCTGATGGGTCGCCATTGACTAGATATCAGTTTGTAGCGGTATTTCGGGCATGCATAAGGAGATTGGGGTTAAGAGAAGGGGAATATTGTTCACATTCCTTCCGTATAGGCGCAGCTACGGAGGCGGCTAGATGGGGTATGTCTGAAAACGAGGTAAAGCGCATCGGTAGGTGGGAGTCGCGGCGCTTCCGGTCATATGTGCGTATGCATAGAGTAGAGCCTTAGGGGGTAGGCTTTGCAGGAGTAGGGAGAGGCAGGTGCGTCTATCTGGCTGGGTGTGGGTTATTGTGTTTAATTGTTTGTTCATCACGGATAGGTTCACGCAAGTGCGTGTTTTGGATGTTTGGCCATTCCTTTATCTATTGGGCGGAGAAGCGAGCGCAGCTGCGCTTAGGTGGTAGGTCATTGGGGCTGGATGAGGAAATGGTAAGTGTTCGATGGTTTGGCTTTAGGGGATTGTGCTGGGACAAGGTAAGGTTCCGATTAGAGGGGGCTTTTAAAAAATGGGGAGTGCCAGATGTGTTGGTGTTGCATGTGGGGGGCAACGATGTTGGCAGTTTTCCGATGCGGCCATTGATTAAAACGATAAAAAGGGATTTGTTATGGATGTTGGACGAGCATGCGGAATGTCTGTTGGTTTGGTCTGAGATGGTCCGCAGATTGAGGTGGAGAGAGGCAGTGTCTGTGCCAGCACTGAACCGTACCCGGAAAAAGATCAATAAAAGTGTGTCGAAGTTTGTGCGCCTGAATGGAGGTTTAGTGGTGCGGCATGATTTGCTTGAGGAGGAAGTGAGTTATACGGGCCCGGATGGTGTACATCTGACGGATTTGGGATTGGATGTGTTCAACTACGGTTTGGCTGAAGCGGCTGGCTTTGCTGTTCGGGTGTGGAGGGGCATGCCGGCTTAAGGGGTCAAGCCGCCATGCGGGGGCGGGGTTCTTGGCAACAGCTAATTCAACTGGTAAAGTGGATAACAAGTTGAGGAAAAGATGGTGTGGTTATTTTAAGTCCGGAAGTTAAGAGGATTTATGCCAGGATCCTTCAGGGGGGTGGCCTCCCCTTTTAGGACCTGGTTGGTTTTATTAAATTGGATGGTTAGTCACCTCTGCTCACGCCACTTGCTAGGAGGTTGGCGGCTAGTGGTTTTGGTAGTTGTGACATCGCACGCCGAGCGTGCTTTCTGAGCATATATATAATGGTATATAAAGGCACCGGACGAATATGATTATGGAAATATTGGTGGCAATTTTTGGAAGCTGTTGTCAAGGACTCTGCTCACCCATCATTTTAAGTTGAAAAAATTGTTACATTTTGTGTTTTTAATAAAGTTTGTTTTTTACAGATTGTAAACATTTTCAATAAAGGCTGTGACCAATCACCTTCCAACTCAAAAAAGTTGTATGTATGTTTATTTAGATAGAAGGGGTTGGTCAGGCAGAATTCTTTTACTTTCCTTTCTTCTCTAATCGTACCGAGTCAGCAATTGCCTGGGTCATGCTTCTTGTAATCATTTTTACATAGTGAAATCAAATACATGTAAACTTTTGAATAAACCACTAATAAAAACCATGCCTCATCTTTCCTCCAGATGACCACCACATTTCCCTGCAGCATTTTACGTGGTCTGGCAAAAAGCCGTATTTATTGTGTATTCGTGGTTAGATCATCTGTTCTTCATTACACTATTTTTTCTTAGAATACTGTGCAAACCAAAATGATACACTTCTTTAATCACATGCGAGGTCACTGAGGCACTTATTACAGGAGAACTCCAAGGAGTAGAAATGACTCTCCAGGGTGAACCAGGTATAAAAAAAAGTGAATTGATTGTTATTTCATATAAGATATTTATCTTAAGATACATGGTTTCAATCCCCCAAATTAATATAGTTGGATAAAAACGGGCTAGAAAAAATAAATGGGAAAAGCAGATACAAAGCATATACTTACTGTACATTACAGGCGGTCCCCTACTTAAGAACACTCGACTTACAGACAGCCCCTAGTTACAAACGGACCTCTGGATATTGGTAGTTTATTGTACTTTAGGCCTAGGCTACAATAAACAGCTGTAACAGTTATCACAGGTGTCTGTAATTAATCTTTATTGTTAATCTTGATTCTTATGACAATCCAACATTTTTAAAATCCAATTGTCAGAGAGACCAAAAAAGTTCTGGGTGTGATTACAATGATAAAATATACAGTTCCGACTTACATACAAATTCAACTTAACAAACCTACAGACCCTATCTTGTATGTGACCCGGGGACTGCCTGTATATGTAAATGCTTCAACAGGGCCTTATTCTTGGAACAATGGAAATTGCAACTTTTAATACAATGTAGCTTGAAGTTAAAAATGATCTTGGCAGAGAAGTTGCCTTAAAGAAGTTTTCCACTTTCAGCAAATGGCTGATTATGTAATGTACAGTGTCCATTTTAGGACATGGTCTGAAGTCAGAGCCATAGAGCATATAATGGCATATTTCATACCTGACTCCGACACCTGAATCGCTTCTATTTCCTGGCTAGCAAACATGCTGAAATGACCTGTGAGGATGATTTCTGACAGTCTTCAGACCTCACATCTCAGTGTCAGAGGCTTATGTATCTTCTTACAAACTGTGGCAGCCAATGAGGAAGAGATAGGGAGAGGAAAAGAACCAAACACCCAGTACATTAATTTCTCACACTTGCGAAAGCTGCGCTAGAATCTTCTAAGCTCAAGGCAGGTATTTAATAAATGACTTACAGTCACTGTATGTGTTGATCATGTGCACACATCTTTTATCACTAGAAATCCTTGTAAGTTTATTCATTGAACAAGTAATTTACAAGTAATTTACATATTATACCTATGTAATAATGTACAAGTGAAGTTTATAAAGTGGAATTTTTATGTTACATTCTTCACAGTGCAAATGTCTGTACCTAGAAATTCATCTATTTTGGCACTGCTCATTCTCTAAAAAAGCATAATAAGCTTCTGTATGTTGTACTGTGCTGTACGGTGTAGTGCAGTTTTTCACACAAAATCATGCAATTCAATGCAATGTATGAATTATATTACAGGCAGGACCGATTCTAGCTTTTTTGTTGCGAAAACTGAGGCGAAAACTGAAATGCTGCCCTTCCCCCCCAAAAAAAATCCTAGACCTAATCTCCTCCTATATTCAGCCCACTGAATTTGCATACCCAACTCTAAAGGAAACCTACTATCTCGAATCTACCTATTAAGGTAGATCTGGTGGAAGGTTCTTCTAATAAATGCCATCCCAGCACTTTTTAGGGCTTAACTTTCAGTGCCCGATTAGTTTGGTTAGCCACGTTGTATAGCTTCAGCTCCGGCTACTCCACACCCCAGTAGCCTCTTTCACTAATTTGCATGTTAGGGCAATAAAACATTACCAAACTAATCGCCCCACTCCTCACTCCACACAGAAAGGCAAACTGATGTATCTTATCTTTTTTCAGAAAAGCCTGTTTTACTATAAAAACTCTTTGGCAATGTATACACTATTCCCTATGGGGAAATGGGGAGCCAGAAAAAGGGCTTGATTACAGGTCCCCTTTAATGACCAGGAAATGTTGGCAGTTTAAGGGCCATAACTTCTTTTGTTTGAGTGCCACATTTAGATTTTTTTGGAGAGTTTTTTCCAGGACACATAGCACATAGCACAAGTTTTTTTTTTTTCATTTTTAGTTTTATTTGGGGTTAAAAGTGTAAAAAAGGCTTTTTTTAGCCTGTCAGCCCCCTCTAGTATATAGCCTGCCAGCTTCCTGTAGTATATAGTCAGCCAGCCCCCTGTAGCATATACCCCACCAGCCTCATCTAGTATCCATCGCGGCTCCCCGCACAGTCCGTTGCAGGCACCATGACGTCAGCCGCTCGCTGACATCATGGTGTGTGCCAATGCCGGCGCACATATTAGAATGTCAGCATGCGGCCGACGTCACGATGCCTGCGACGGAAGGGACACGGAGTCGATGCCGGAGCTGCGATGGAAGATGACCTGCCTGGGAGGCGTTGGAAGGTGAGTACACTTTTTTTTTTTTACTCGGTATAAGCCGAGTTAGGTTTTTTGATAACATTTTTTATGCTGAATAATTCGGGTTGTATATACGGTATATTTTTACTTTTTTTTCTTTTACAAGTTTTCCCCTGTAACTGGGGCATCTATAGTCTAAATTACAGGGGGAAAGACCACCCGGAGACCCTAGGGAGTAGGCAGGAGCAGTTTATTACCGCTTCTATTGGATTCCGGTTTTGGGGAATTCCAGGCCAATTTATAGTGCAACATGACCCAGTGAGGCCTAGCTTTTTTCTGGCTTGGGGCAGACAAATCCCTAGGTACCCGAGTGGCTGGTGGAGCGGCTGGCAGAGCTGGCTGGGGATCAGGGGACAGAGGCCTCATCCACAGACTGGCAGGTGGAAGCAGAAGGGAGGGATAGGGTGACGGAATAAGATGTTTCTCCTTGGGGCAACCTAAATGTAGAGGTAGGTGGTGAATGGGGCAACCTTGGTGGTAACAGCCTTACACAGGGATCACTCGGAAGCAGGGAATGTCAAGCTTTCAACTTACAATTCTTTTATTTGGAACTCGGGATCAGCCAAAACAGCAGTAACTTCAACTGGGTCAAGGTGGCTGGTTGGATAGTGTTCTACAGGAGATGCTCACAGACTAGTATGGGTAGCTTCTATGAACCTCAGTAGAAGACCTGGAACTTTCCAGCCACAAAGGGTTTTATAAACTGCCTTTGTGAGGTGGTGAGCTCATTATCTAACAAGCATTCTCTTTACAATATCATAACAATGCTTCTCATTGGTTGCAAGAATTACACATTTCTTCTCAGGCAGTTAAAGAATAGTTGCATTACAATTTCCAAACACTGGAGGTCTACCTAGGTTGATCAGGCCTTAGAGATAACCCTATTGAATGGAGAGAGGATTTGATTTTGCAAAACACTGCGTTGACAGGGTTGCTGCAGTAGAATCAATGTTTTTAACAAGAAGGAATTGCTAGCACACTACAGCTACATATAGTCATGCATTGTAATGCATCATAAGGAACCGAGGGCCCATTGCAACTGCTTGCTGCTGGCCTAACATTCAGCCAATTCTAAAACCAGATGTGACACAACATCAGTAACCCTTCCAAGGGCCACCCACTTCAAGCTATCCCATATAACTACTTCCATCCACCTGTGGGCACCACAGGAAAATCAACAACCCTCTGTTGCATCACCTACTGCAGATTTCCAGTTAGGGTGGTCACAAATTGAATTTATTTGCGACCTTTTCACCATTACCCTCCTAGATTTTCTCAATTAAAGGGGATTGCATACTTAAAAAAGACAAGGGTCACTGGGTGCATGGGGGAGAAGAGGATCTCCTGTTCTTGCCCTATAAGTTCATTTGTTTTTAACATTTTTATTGTGTGTATATACATTAAAAAGATAAAAGACATTTTATCCTTACAATAATAAACATTATATTTTATCTGCCACTAATCCCTTCTTAATGAATCCCTCTTCCAAATTGCGAATGCCATAAAATATACACAATACTTCCTTAACTACAGCCACTTACTAGTGTGTTAGAGTTCAGAACAATGTACAGCAAACTAACAAACCAGAAAATGAAAATGTTTGTTGGCATTTAAATGTATTTATTGGTTATTTGCAGCATATTGTGTGGCAAAACATACTACTTTCAAGATACTGTTGTATTCCTGGTATTAATGTCATGAAAAAAAGCGATGGGAATTATAATATAATATTATATATATATATAATAATATATTATGTTAAAATAATGTAATTTTAACCTATTGATCGATGTCAAATATTTTAGTTTACACTGTATTAGTTTTTGGCACGATAATGAGTGCGATTCACCAGAAATGTATGTGCCAAGTTAAATGTAAATAACTTAAGGGTGTTGTCATATAATAAGTTTGGATTTTTCATTTCCTTGTTTCTTCATGTTAACCTGCTTTAAAATAATTTATTGTTCCGTCGACCGCGGTGGTACAGGTACGACACACACTGGAGGGTCGTGACATACACTCCCTGGAAGGGTGTTTCCCTGCAAGGCATGAGAAAGTATGTAGGTGGTTTGATGGCTAACAATTGAGACAGTTTCTTGACTATATGGTTCCCCACCCAAACCTTAACGAAAATAAATTTATTAGAAAAAATTCCTCACGAGCAAAGGACGCTCTAGACATTGATATCTGTCTTATACGGTGGCTGGCTGAGAAGAGAGGTTGAGGACTTAAAAACAGAGCCGTTCCATACAGACAGATCTGGGGAGAGCATTAAGTAAACATTTGCTGAGAGAGATTGGTGAAGGCAGCTGTCTGTGACCCATAAGCTTCTGTCTGTCCACAGATACAAGAGACAAACTTAAAATTGTGTCCAGGTGGTCACGACGATTTTCCAGGGGTTGCTGACACTTGTGGAGATGCATAGTGTTGTGGAACATGGATTCCATGTTACATATTTGGTGGACTTGTTCTGGGTAGGGCATTATGGGAAGCGGTTTTTTGCACTTTACAACAAATTATGGTCAGACACAATTACAACGATACCAGAGATTGGGCTTTTATCTATGATTCCTGGCTCCATTTCTGCGATAAAAAAAGGCTTTCTGAGACATTGCATTTCTGCCACTCATCAGATTATTCCCAGACTCTGGAAGTCAAGTGTATGCCCATCGAGGGCCCAATGGGCAGAGGCCTTGAACCATATAATGAGGATGGAGGAGATGAGAGCCATGGAGGGACTGGCGGATGCCCAGATGGATAGGTATACCAAGGTGTGGTCCCCGTGGATAGATTTCCGTAGCTCAACGGAGTTTGCTCCCTGGATAACAGGCAACAGTACTACACTGTGATTCTCTGTCATGTACTGATCAGGTGCTATAGGTAATGAAGGACTTGGATAGGTAATGAAGGACTCCTTTTTTCCTTGTGTGCTCTCTCCCCCCCCCCATTTCCCTTATCCCTCTGTTCCCCTACATGTGCTTCCCTACTTCTTCCCATGATGTATATGTTTAATGTGGTTATTGTTGTTACTACTTGTTCAGTAGTGGTTTAGATTCTTTTCATAACTTCTCCAGGTAGTTCATAAAGGAATTAATCCTCATATTGGAATTACTGTTGAGGTGCTTACAGAGTGAAAGGTCATATATATGCAGATGAATACTGAATGCACTTCATTTGTGTTTGACTACTTTCAAGTGTGTGTACTGCTTCACTATATATTGACTCATTGACAATGCCTTGAATATTGTTATACATTGATTTCAATAAAGTTTATTGAACAGAAAATTATTTATTGTTAGAGATGAAGTTGAAATTAGGTGCAATTAATTTTTTTTTATATGATGTGTCTCAATAATAAAAAAAAGAATATTTTAGTAAACTAGATGTAAACAACATAATTAAAAAGCTCTGTTGAACATTGCCTAAAAATGAAGTATCTATCCAACAGTATTATTAAATGTGCAGTTTAACCCCTTAAAGCATAACTGTAAAGTTACTTGACAAAAAAAATAGTTTTCGCACAGCTTGAGACAGACTTTGACAGCAATTCAAACAAAACCTGTATCATGCTTCTGGCTTCTTCCTATCCTGAGATATAGGGCTAATAGATATATGAGGCAATCTGTAATATCCTCTCAGCTTTTCCTGCAGTGGGCGGGACTTCCTGGTTGTGACATTAGATATTGGCAGTGATGCCAATAGCACTCAGGGCATTCATGTGAACGTGCGCAAACCAAGCCAATCAGGACACAGAATCACTGTTACTGTTTGTACTGAGACCTAGTTCAGAGCAAGGCAGGGGAGACACAGAGGACTTGATCCATGTATCATACAGTAATCTCCTACATCAGAATGAAAAGTATATATTAAGGGTGCGTTTACAAGTGCTTTCAAATGCATCAGAACAGAGGAGATTTGCCTGATTATACAGCTGTTGACAGTGTGTTTACAAAATGCATGCATTAACATGTTATGTTAACAGTGTTAACATCGAATTACCACATGCATTTGTTTACACAATGTTAACATCTCTGTAAGCTGTTCTTATGCATTTTAAAAACCTTGCACACACATTCAGTGAAACCTCTCTAGCAGACCACCTCTATGAGAGGAACCACTCCCTAAAAGACATTTTATTTAATCACTGATTTTTTTGCCATGATACTCTATGGAAGCTGCCAAGAGATCTGCTCATAGAGATTGCACTGTGTATACATTGTGCTGTGTGTGCAGGATCTGATCTATTCATTAGAACTGAAGGGAAGCCTGAACTCTGTCTTTAATTGTGCATTCACACTTTCATACACACACTATATCCAAACTTTCAAACACAAACAGCTCTGCTTCATACCATTCCTGGTATGTAATTGGATGACCTGAGGCATGTGATCAGTCTCATGCTTATGACATCACAACAGGTCCTGTAGCTGTTGGGAGCTTTTACCGATCAGGGGTGTGCATGTGCTACTCACCTATCTCCCCAACCTCCTCCCCTCTGTCTAGCTACGGATTCACATAGCAACTAACCCACACAAAGATAGTAAGACAGATAAAGTATTGCTAGCTTACAGCCTGTTAGCTGACAAATGGCTGAAGATAGCTATTCTAGCTTAATGCAGAGCTAGGGAAAAGTTTTTATACTTTATAGTTACCTTTTTAGAGGGGTTTTACCATGAACAAAAGTTAGGCCCTATCCATTGTGTCGAACAAGTAAAAAATAAAAAAGCTATATAAATGGGATATCACCTTAACTGTACTGCCCCATAGAACATAAATACCTATGCTATTTTGTGTTTTAAAAACACCAAAAAAAATAATAATCATCTACTGAATAGATTTTTTTTGCAGCTATCCTCCAAATACAGCTAATAAAGGTTAAACAACGGGTTTTGCTCCCCCAAATATAGTGTTACTGCATTCCTTCAGGGGTCTAGTTTTTAAAATGGGTCCACCTTTTGGAGGTTTTTACCGCTCTACTATATTAGGGGCTCGGCCAATGCGACATAGCGCCTGAAATCTGTTCCACCAAAATCCGACCAATAGATGCTCCTTCCCTTCCAAGCCCCTCAGTACGCCCATATACCAGTTTGTGATCACATGTGGGATATTACTACATTCAGTAACTGGGAAACAAACTATGAGGTGCGTTTACTTCTTCAACCCCTACTAAAATTTAAAATTTAGTGGCCAAAGCAAGTTTTTTTTGGAAAAAGATTTTCACTTGCACTAGCCAATCTAAATACTTTCTATAAGACATATGTGGCAGTAAAAAGCTTAGCATAAACCTTGATAAATTCTCTAGTTTCCAAAATAGGATCATTTGTAGGGGAAGTTCTCTGTTCTCGTAACTCAGGAATGTTTCAAAGATATGGTACCTGAAAACAATGTCATCAAAATCTGTCCTCTAAAAGGTCAATGCCTCCTTCTGCCTTCTGCCTGTTCTGTGCTCTGCTGTGGGCCCCTAAAGTAGTTTGCATTTACATGTGGGGTATTGTCGTACTCGTAAGTAACTGTACCAGAAAATCTGAGATATGTTTTCTCATTTTATCCTTGGTGAATGTGTACATTTTAGGACTAAATAATAATTTGATTGTTAACATTTAAAAATTACAAATGGAACCTCCATTTTGTTTAAATTCTTGTGAGATGCTTTAAGTGTTCACACGCTTAACAAAGGATGTTCTGAATAGTTTGAGGGGTGCAGTTTTAATAATGGGTCAATAATGTGGGGCGTTTCTAATAAATAGAACTTTGAAAACCCTTACGAAGATGAATTGTCCTAAAAATATTGAATCTGAAAATTTGCAAAATCGCTGTTTGAACTGTAAGCCTCCTAACATCCAAATAAAATAAATTAACATAAAAATAAAATAAAGTAGAAATATGGTTAGCAACCAATTTGGGTGGTAAGACTAACTGTATGATGAGTATAACATTTAGAAATTTTCACCAATTTCCATTTTTTTAGAAATAAATGCAATATATTTAAACTAAATTATAGCCTTAATGTGAAGTACAACCTGTCATGAAAAAACAGTCTGGTAATCACAAGCTGTGACTAAATGTTATTGCACTAAAGAAAAGGCAGAAAAGACACTAGCACTTCACTCTTTTTGTACCTGCTCAGAGTTAGAGTCTCAATAACTGTGGCCAAGAATACAGTTTAATTGTTTACAATTGTAAGATGTTTTATTCATCTGACATTGCTCATTTTCAACCTGTACTATATCTCCACGTTAGTTTTGTCCCTTTGTGATGTTCTCACTTTTTCTCAAATGATTATCTAGCATTTTTTTATTATATAATATACTGAATAAAGACACGTTTTAGTATTATTTTTCATTATGTTGGCTTTTTTTTGTGATAGGTGTGTGAAGTAGCGTGACACATATAGGATCAGAGTCTATAGAATTAATCTAATTAGACCCAGTCCAGCTCTGATCAGCATATCCAGTCGTTTCCACCTGTAACTGGGGCTCTTATAGATGCTCCAGTTACTGGGGAAAACTTGTAAAAGAAAAAGAATTAAAGTAAAAAAAAAAAAGAAAATGTCCCCTAGGGGTCTTTTATGGCCTCATGGGGGATATACACTCACCGGCCACTTTATTAGGTACACCTGTCCAACTGCTCGTTAACACTTAATTTCTAATCAGCCAATCACATGGCGGCAACTCAGTGCATTTAGGCATGCACAACAATCTCTAGGGTTTACAGAGAATGGTCCGAAAAAGAAAAAACATCCAGTGAGCGGCAGTTCTGTGGGCGGAAATGCCTTGTTGATGCCAGAGGTCAGAGGAGAATGGGCAGACTGGTTCGAGCTGATAGAAAGGCAACAGTGACTCAAATCGCCACCCGTTACAACCAAGGTAGGCAGAAGAGCATCTCTGAAGCACAGTACGTCGAACTTTGAGGCAGATGGGCTACACCAGCAGAAGATCACACCGGGTGCCACTCCTTTCAGCTAAGAACAGGAAACTGAGGCTACAATTTGCTCAAGTTTATCGAAATTGGACAGTAGAAGATTGGAAAAACTTAGCCTGGTCTTATGAGTCTCGATTTCTGCTGCGACATTCGGATGGTAGGGTCTGAATTTGACGTCAACAACATGAAAGCATGGATCCATCCTGCCTTGTATTAACGGTTCAGGCTGGTGGTAGTGGTGTCATGGTGTGGGGAATATTTTCTTGGCACTCTTTGGGCCCCTTGGTACCAATTGAGCATCGTTGCAACGCCACAGCCTACCTGAGTATTGTTGCTGACCATGTCCATCCCTTTATGACCACAATGTACCCAACATCTGATGGCTACTTTCAGCAGGATAATGCGCCATGTCATAAAGCTGGAATTATCTCAGACTGGTTTCTTGAACATGACAATGAGTTCACTGTACTCAAATGGCCTCCACAGTCACCAGATCTCAATCCAATAGAGCATCTTTGGGATGTGGTGGAACGGGAGATTCGCATCATGGATGTGCAGCCGACAAATCTGCAGCAACTGTGATGCCATCATGTCAATATGGACCAAAATCTCTGAGGAATGCTTCCAGCACCTTGTTGAATCTATGCCACGAAGAATTGAGGCAGTTCTGAAGGCAAAAGAGGGTCCAACCCGTTACTAGCATGGTGTACCTAATAAAGTGGCCGGTGAGTGTATAAAGTAAAAGCGCACATACACAGAAAATATTAACAAATATTCAAAAAAATTCACATTTCCCCATATAATAAAAAAAATCCCCCGATACACTAAAAAAAACATCACCATAGTCCCCGTTTGCCCGAGACTATACATATCATATATCAAAACGACTGAAACAAAAGAGGGAATTCATTAATAATGTTCATTTTAGTTTCAACAAGATCTTATTAAATTAAAAGCATAACAGTGCCTTACAATAGGTCATGGCATAACATATGCTCCTCGCAGGGGGATCTCATAGAAGTAATTTCAGATTGATACATAGCCAAATACTATATTAAACAAACTGAACAAGTGAATGGGGAAGGGGGGTGGAGGAGGGCAAAGGGTTGGGGAGGGTTGGATTAATCTGAGAATGAGCGCATATGTATATTATGCCATGACCTATTGTAAGGCACGTATGCTTTTAATTTAATAAGATCTTGTTGAAACTAAAATGAACATTATTAATGAATTCCCTCTTTGTTTCAGTCGTTTGATATATGATATGTATAGTCTCGGGCAAACGGGACTATGTGAGTGAGTTTTTTTTTAGTGTATCGGGGGATTTTTTATTATATGGGGAAATGTGAATTTTTTTGAATATTTGTTAATATTTCTGTGTATGTGCGCTTTTACTTTATACACTCACCGGCCACTTTATTAGGTACACCATGCTAGTAAGGGTTGGACCTTTTGCCTTCAGAACTGCCTCAATTCTTCGTGGCATAGATTCAACAAGGTGCTGGAAGCATTCCTCAGAGATTTGTCCATATGACATGATGGCATCACAGTTGCCGCAGATTTGTCGGCTGCACATCCATGATGCGATATCCCGTTCCACCACATCCCAAAGATGCTCTATTGGATTGAGATCTGGTGACTGTGGAGGCCATTTGAGTACAGTGAACTCATTGTCATGTTCAAGAAACCAGTCTGAGATAATTCCGCTTTATGACATGGCGCATTATCCTGCTGAAAGTAGCCATCAGTGTTGGGTACATTGTGGTCATAAGGGATGGACATGGTCAGCAACAATACTCAGTAGGCTGTGGCGTTCTTGCACGATGCTCATTGGTACCAAGGGGCCCAAAGAGTGCCAAGAAATATTCCCCACACCATGAACACCACTACCACCAGGCCTGAACCGTAATACAAGGCAGGATGGATCCATGGTTTCATGTTGTTGACGTCAAATTCAGACCTACCATCCGAATGCGCAGCAGAAATCGAGACTATAGACCAGGCTAAGTTTTTCAATCTTCTACTGTCCAATTTCGATAACTTGAGCAAATTGTAGCCTCAGTTTCCTGTTCTTAGCTGAAAGGAGTGGCACCGGGGGTGATCTTCTGCTGGTGTAGCCATCTGCCTCAAAGTTCGAGTGACTGTGCTTCAAGATGTGCCTTCTGCCTACCTTGGTTGTAACGGGTGGCGATTTGAGTCACTGTTGCCTTTCTATCAGCTCGAACCAGTCTGCCCATTCTCCTCTGACCCTCTGCATCAACAAGGCATTTCCGCCCACAGAACTGCCGCTACTGGATGTTTCTTTTTCGGACCATTCTCTGTAACCTAGAGATTGTTGTGCATTAAATCCATGATCAGCGATCTGAGCTAGAAGCTATGAACACATGCACGTTAGATATCATATATGGCTCGATAGTCTGATGTGCCAAATGCACTGAGTGCGCCATGTGATTGGCTGATTAGAAATTAAGTGTTAACGAGCAGTGGACAGGTGTACCTAATAAAGTGGCCGGTGAGTGTATATCCCCCAGAGCCATAAAAGACCCTAGGGGACATTTTATTTTTTTTTTTTACTTTAATTCTTTTCTTTTAAAAGTTTTCCCAGTAACTGGGCATCTATAAAGCCCCAGTTACAGGTGGAAACGACTGGATATGCTGTCGAGCTGGCTGGTCTAATTAGATTAATTCTATAGACTCTGATCCTATATGTGTCACGCTACTTCCACACCATCAAAAAAAAAGCCAACATAATGAAAATAATACTAAACGTGTCTTTATTCAGTATATTATAATAAAAAAATGCAGATATCATTTGAGAAAAAGTGAGACAATCACAAAGGGCAAAAACTAACGTGGAGATATAGTACAGGTTGAATGAGCAATGTAGATGAATAAAAAACATCTTACAATGTAAACAATAAACTGTATTCTTGGCCACAGTTATTGAGACTCTAACTCTGAGCAGGTACAAAAAGGTGAAGTGCTAGTGCTTTTCTGCCTTTTCTTTAGTGAATAACATTTAGTCACAGTTGTGATTACCAGACTGTTTTTTCATGACAGGTTGTACTTCACATTAAGGCTATAATTTAGTTTAAATATATTGATTATTTCTAAAAAAATGGAAATTGGTTGAAAATTTCTAAATGTTATACTCATCATACAGTAGTCTTACCACCCAATTGGTTGCTAACCATATTCTCTTATTATTTTTATGTTAATTTATTTTATTTGGATGTTAGGAGGCTTACAGTTCAAACAGCGATTTTCAAATTTCAGATTCAATATTTTGAGGACAATTCATCTTCGTAAGGGTTTTTCAAAGTTCTATTATTAGAAACGCCCCACATTATTGACCCATTATTAAAACTGCACCCCTCCAACTATTCAGAAACATCCTTTGTTAAGCGTGTGAACACTTAAAGCATCTCACAAGATTAAACAAAATGGAGGTTCCATTGTATTTTTAAATGTTAACATCAAATTTATAGTCCTAAAATACACATTCACCAAGGATAAAATGATATGCACCAAACAGGCTAGATCGCAAAACTCCTCGCAGGGGGATCTCATAGAAGTAATTTCAGATTGATACATAGCCAAATACTATATTAAACAAACTGAACAAGTGAATGGGGAAGGGGGGTGGAGGAGGGCAAAGGGTTGGGGAGGGTTGGATTAATCTGAGAATGGAGTTAGTACAAGATCAGTATTGTATAGTAGTGGTAACAAGCATACGTATTGGTGAGCCATGTGTAATCTACCAATGTCCTTAAGGGGACAAAGTTAAAGTCCTCTCAAGGGTAGGTGAACCCTGTGCGGTGATCAATGGGTTCCAAATACCTTAAAATACAGGTAGTGTGTCTGTCCTGGTGACGTCTATTCTCTCGAACAACATCAACAGTTTCCCGCTGTAAATGACAGATCCGGTGTTTTCCATTTTGCTGCTATATGGATTCTAGTTGCGAACGCTATTAATTGAGTCAATTGATGTGCTTTATTTTTGACCCTTGTTGGTTTATCCCCTAGAAAGAGTACAATTGGGCTTACCAGGGATAAGGTTCTTAATGCTGTTCTAGAGAGAGGCCACCAGGGTAATAATATTCATTTTAAGTTCAGTTAGAAATAAAAAAATGTACTATAAATTACAAAAAAAAACTTTTTCCACTTTTAACCCCAAATAAAAATGAAAAAAATATGTTTAACCCCTTATGAAAGTAACCAGTTTATAGCTTAAGGCTCAGCCCCATTTTTTGTATTCTAATATGCGTCGCTTTATATGGTTATAAATTTTGAACACTGTTAATTATCAAGCGATTATGAAAACGTTTTTTCCCTACATGTTGTACTTAATTTTTTTGTGGTAAATTTTGGCTGGGAAGTTTTGAGTTTATTTACAGAAATTTTTTTTTCGAAATTCGAAATCATTGCGTTTTCAGGCAGATAGATTTACCACCTAAATAAGTTGCTGAATAACATTTCCCATATGTTTACTTTACATTTTCATAATTTTTGAGATGTCTGGATAATTTATTTTGATGTCACTCAGCTTACAAATCGAATATTGTTTTTTTTGTATCTTCAGAATTGACTATTTTGGGGATAATTACTGTTTTGAATGAAATTTAAAATATTTAACATTCAATAACCCCTTACATATCAACCCATTTTCAAATCTGCACTCCCCAAAATATCAGAAACAACTTTTATGAAGACTGTTAACCCCTTGAGATCTTCATAGTAATTAAATCAAAATGGAGGGGATAAAATGGTCAAAATGGTAAAATTTTGTTGGTTATACGTTTATTTAGCCCTAAATTTTACATATTTACAAAAGATACAAAGAAAAAACCCATCTTACAATTTGTTATGCAATTTCTCCCGAGTACAGAGACCACCTACACATGGTTGTTAATTGTTTTATGGGCGCACAGCGAGGCGCAGGAGAGAAGGAGCACCCTGCAGCTGCCAGGATTTTAGTTTTCTTTACAGGGATACCATACCTAGATATTTTTTCTTACGTTCTACTAAATTTGCCAAATAAAATCTTAATGTGGGGAAAAAAATCTAGCATTTTTGCATCGCCATTGTCAGGACTGGGAGCCCGCCGCAAAGAGGGATGGACTTGCTGCTGCAGGATACCACCAGGTCGTTCCACAGGTATGACTAGCCCGCGGTGGCTTCCAAGGTGGTAACACAGGAGACAGTCTGAACCCGGAGTGGAGGCAGGAGAATAGCAGCGGCAGGCACACCAGAACTCACGTCAGGAATCGCAGGAGCTGGCACACAGGAACGGACTGGCATACAGGAACACAGGACCACGGAACTGACTGGCACATAGGAACACAGGACAGACACTCAGGAACGCAGGAATCACAGGAACGTAGGAATCACAGGAACGTAGGAATCACAGGAATGCAGGAATCACAGGAACGCAGGTATCACAGGAATGCAGGGATCATAGGAATGCAGGAATAACAGGTGAGCTTTCTCTTCAGGAAGTTTGAAGATCCAGCAAGGGTAATAGGAAGAGGCTGGAATTTAAATCAGACCAGCGCCAATTATTGGCCGCGGGAGCTGCAGAGGACACCGCTGGAGCCAGGGGAGGTAAGTGAGGCCGTCTAGGATCCGAGACAGGGATCGCGGGAACCGTGACAGCCGTTTTTTATCAGTTTTTAACTGTTTTTTCTATGGCGTTCATTGTATGGGTTCAATAATTATTTGCTTTTATTCCACGGGTCGTTATGGACGCCGTGATTCTGGATTATATGTCTTTTTATATGTGTTGGGGCTTATGGGCATTTTTTATAATTTATTCATTTATTTTTTATTAAATAACATTTATTTTTTACATTTTTATTTCTTGCACCATGGGACATGAACAAGCAATCATCAAGTCCTTATGAAGTTCTGTACACAGAAATATATATAAAAAGAATGGAATTTTAAAGTGAAGAGTAAAATACGGAAACACATAAACGAAAAAGGGTTGGGGCCTTAAAGGGTGACCGTCATTTTGAGCAAAAAAAACCCATAAATCTGCTCCAGGCTCCCTGGAAATGTTTCTTCAAAGTGTTTTGCCTTTAAGTCCCCATTTAGTAGCTTTTTTGGCCCACAGCAAAAATGTTTTTTAAGTTTTTAAAAAAAATACAATCAGCAAGATGGAGGGGCTGGACCTGCCTCCTGTGACATCATCACAAGAACATGCTGCTGACCAATGAGACCATAGCTTGTGCATCTTAGATATACACACACACAGGCGAGCGTGGAGCTTGTAGCTAAGAAGCTGAATAATTGACATAAGTGAAAATGTGAATGTTTATTCAATGACAAGAAAAGGTACAGTATTATAACTTTTGCAACTAGAGAAGAGTGTTATACTGAAATGTCCCACCCCTTACCTACATTCATCACACCTTCTGTCTTCTGAATCATCTATCTTATCTATCTTTCTATTTTATCTATTTATCAAGAGAGTGGGGCTGAGTCCGTCTTCAGCACAGTGAGTACGGAGAGGGCATGGCAACAGCCATCTGAGAGCTTACTGACAGAGGCGGGGGAAGGCTTCTGAATAGAAGAGCAAGCAGCAAGATTTGGTGAACTAATCCAATTGCAAGAGGGTTTAAATTGCCTTCCATACAGCATATCAAAAGTTTTTTAAATGGCGGTTAATGACAGGGTCATTAATGGCGGGGCTAAAAAAGCCCTTAAAGAGAACCCGTCATGCAAAATAACCCCCCTAAACTAAATATATTTTCATAAACTGCCATTAGAGAGCACTGCCTCTATCCCTTCATTGTCCCTGTACATGCCTGTAAACCTAAGCAATGAGGTCCTAAAGCTGTATGCAAATGACTTGTTAAATGTCCAATGAAGCATTAGCATATTCAAGCTGTCCACTCTATTCATGAGTGGGAGGCACAGCCACACCCCCTGTGCTTGACTGACCATGTGACCAGCCTCATTTACATGATAAAGAATAGATGATTTTACAATGAATAATGTATGAAATAACTAGATAAAGGCTGGGATGGGATCCTTGTGAGCTGCTCCAACAGGTAGAGGTGACAGGACTAGTGGCAGAGACCTGATGACAGGTGTCCTTTAAAGAGAACCTGTCACCAAGAAATTCGGCAATAGGAGCTGCTTACTAAAGTTAGCAGCTCTTAGTGCTAAAACAAATGCAGCAGTGTTAGAATGATAGCGTTATCGGAAATCTCCAATTACACTATCAAACACTGCGGCAGAGTACAATGTAAACGCCGGACCACTATCAAAGCTGTCCGGTGTATTAATGAGGGGGCGGTGAAAGGCGCTGCCTCTTCCCCGGACCACCCTGCTCGCTCCATAGGCCGGCGGTGACTGCCACGTGTCATGCCGGAGTCACTGCCCCTTAACCCACCCACAATCCCGGACAGCTTTGAGAGTGGTCCGGTGTTTACATTTTACTCCGCCGCAGTGTTAGATAGCGTTATCGGAGGTTACTTTAGTAAGCAGCTCCTAGTGCCAAATTTCTGGGTCCTCTTTAACACTCATATTTTGTATACAATAAGATGCAATATGGTACATCAACATGCTAGGTGTTTATGTTATATAAAATGGATTTTAGACATGGATTTTGTGTGCTTTGCCTGCCCCAATAAAAACATATGAAAATTATTTTATTCCTGTCCGAAATCAGGAAAACAAGTAATCAGTGGTGGCAAGACTCCAGCTAACCAAATCTGTAATCTATTAATGTCTAAGTAAATAAAAGGAAACAAATGTTTTACAGTAAATGTTTGCATGCAACAGGATATATTTGAAGTTCTCTGAAAGGAAACCTATTGGGGGACTGAGCAGGATTATTAGCAATTACTGTAAATGGCAAAGCATTTTTGTATATTTGGATAGTAACATTTCACACGACTATTAGCACATCAGGGCCAATTTATCTTGAATTTGAAGTAGGGCTACCCGCACTCAAATGTATGTATACACAGGCCACAAACAATAGATCTGGGGTCCGTTTTTGCAGTCTGTGTGTCATCAGTATGTAATCAATTTCTGAGCCGTGTGACTGAAAAAATGTTCCATGTGTCATACATATGTCATCCAGTTTTGCAGATTCGCAAAAAATATGTTAAATAATGCCCCTAGCTTATCCCTTGAATGGTCACATGGTAAGCAAAAAATCCACAAATAGGACACAAGGATGACACCTGCGTGGAATCAGTTTTTCACTCCCCCATAGACTTCTATGATAAGAGCCTCAAATACGGCCAGTTCTGAGTTTTCTACAGCATCCATACGGATATGTACATGCGTCCATTGAAATAATAATTACAACAAAAGAACAATAAATATATATAAAGCGGCATAATGTTCCTAACTGGTTTTCAAATCATGGAGTACATATATAAATAAAATAAGATATTACTGAGCAATAACATCATCAGATGAAACCATAGAAATGAGGGCCCAGCTTGCAAAATCTTACAATCTAAGAGGATAAAGGAGGTGACATGGGAGGTGACATTAAAGGAAACCTACCACCAAGAGACTACTGGGGAGTGGAGTAGCTGAAGCTGAGGCTACACAGCATGGCTACTCCATGCCTCAGTAGCCTCTTGCATTCCACCTATCAATGCATCTTCAGCGCATAGCTCCTGTTAGCTGCGCGCACTCGTCTGCAAAGCTGGGTTCTTCACATGAACAGCTGGCGGCCTGCCCTCTGTGCATGCGCAGCTACCAGGAGCTGCACGCTGAAGATGCTCTGGCTACTCCAGTAGCACCTTTAGAAAATTTGCGTATTAGGGGAATTAAAATGTGTAAAAGTTCTGGGCCACGGACAAATGAGCCCTAAAAAGGGCAATACTACTCTAGAGGAACCTTCCACCGGATCTACCTTAATAGGTAGATCCGTGGTGGTAGGTTTCCTTTAAATGAACACTTCTGTCACAGCTTATTCATTGAATTAACCCTTGTGCAGCGCTTGTATAGAGGAATATGACTCTATGTTCTAGCAAGATTCTAGGAATACAATGAAAATGAGTCATGCTCCTCCCTTGAGGCCCTGAACCATGTATTATTCAATGAACTGCTGGAGGTCTAAAGCTGATTTTTGTTGCTCAAAGCAGCCAAAGTAGAGCTTTTATTTCTCAAAAGCAGAATATGAAAACAAAAATGTGCATTATATGTTCATGAAACTTAAAGAGGAAATGTCACTCTGAAATACGGCACTAGTGCTAAAACAAACGCAGCAGTGTTACCTTCGATAATGCTAAATAACACTGCTGTACACTACAAATGCCGGATCGCTCCCGGTGTTGCCTCTTCCCCGGACACATTTTATTTGATTTTCATTACACATCTGTAATACATCATAACATGAAACATACATTTCTAAGAAACATTTTCATCACTCCAGTTGTTACAAGACACCGTATTCTTCTTCAGATATACGAGCATCAAAACATTTAGAAGATGATTCCCTAGGGGGAGAGGACCCTGTTAATTTTGGTTGGACCCACTACTTGATTTCCTGTCAGGAGGGCGACTTCCTTTTGAGATCCTTCGTCTCATATTTTAATTTTCAATTACACCTGCAGGGCTCCAAGGGAGCCTCTTAGTTGTTTTGTATTATACCATTGCGTCAGGCGGAATGGTGAGACCAACCAATCTCTGTTCTATTTCACTTTTTGAAAAACCGCTTTGTTTGTTTATCTTTGTGCCTTAAGGTTTCCATCCTGCCCATCCATACAGATATCGCATTTGGTTAAGTATTTCCGGGACAGTGGGCATGGACTGCTGGATCCAGTGGGTCATTAAACATCTTTTTGTTACCAATAAAAAGGCGTGTAGATCTAGGTGTAGTGTTAGATTTTCCTCCCCTTCCTTGTCATGCAAGATAAAAAGCAGCAGGTCCATGGGTAAGTTAATTTTCCAGTGTAATTTGATATGTTCCCTAACAGAGTTCCAGAAATGTTGCGAGTGTTCGCATTGCCATAGTCCATGCCACACATCCGTGTTTTGTGTGGAGCATTTTGAACATTCAGTCAGTCTATCAGGTTAAGAGGGTATTTTAGGAAGGTTGAAACCATAGTAAGCGTTTCCCTCCATTTCTCGCTCTAACACATTAACGTACTTTAGCCCATCCCTTTAAACTCCCTTCCAGCACCTCCCTATCTGAGAATTTTCGTGCCCAACATTTACCCACAGTTAGCTGCGCCCCTTTAAGCATTTGTGTTTTTAGGTCACTATATAATATGGAGATGGATCGTGTACTCTGCGGGGTTTCCAATAGCAGTCTCTCTCGTCACATCTGCTACCGTTACTCTCAAGAAATTATGCAGTTGATGATATGTAATCGATACACAGTTATATCCCTTGAACAGTTGTTAATGATGTACTTAAGAAATACGGTATGTTGTATACTAACTTACCTTTTTCTTAAGTACATCATTAACAACTGTTCAAGGGATATAACTAATATTGTAGTGAAGGCACTAATGTCGTTCAAAATTCTATGCCGTTTAAAGTTCCATTGCTAATTTTTTATATTGTTTTTATTTTTTGACACAGTCCATCAACAGTCAGATCCAGGCTGGGTTTTTTATTTGTCTTTTAAATGTTGCAATGTAAAACAGGCATTATGGGCTTTTTTTCACAAATAGCCACTGAGGAAAGAGCTGAGTAGTGGCTCTGAAACGCGTTTGGCAAGAATATTGTTTTTAGTGTGGTTAGGAGATAACTGACAAGGAATACACCTTCTCTTAAAACAAAGAATTGCCGGCAACTAAAAAGATACACGTTGTAGCACAGCGTTGATTAACCTACTGCATCAAAAGTTTGTTGTGCGCGGCTGACAATCAGGACTTGAACCAGCTGATCGTATCGAGGATAGATGCATGCGCACAGGACACATAGCAACGCTGAGACTACTCGTTGGAACCAAGAGTGCCGTGGCTGACTCATATCAGCACAGACACAACGAGTCCAGATTGTGCCAAAGTCAAGAAACGTGAGTCTTTACATATATAGATGATATTACATTATATCCAATGCCACATGTCCTACATCATAATAATATACAATATTGACTGCGGCCAGCAGAAGTGAGTTGTATAGACTCTGGGACGTACAAACAAATGCTTGATGCATAGACAAAGGCCACTACATAACAAAGTCAACCAAAGTTTTTCCTCTGCCTATGAAGATATTTTTAACAATTCACCGCACTGCAAGTGAAAGATATTCATATGTCGCTCCCCTACATTCCACACTTTTTACAAAAAATACAAAAATTAAGTATTTTTTAATTTTTTGAAAAGGTCGGCACTAGGGCCCTACAGTGCCACCTTTCATTATTGCCCAGCCTGTGATCCTTCTTATACTGTTTACACAGATCTGATTTTATGTTTTATATGAAGTGTTGTTTGCTTATATGTGAATTTATGTACATTTATATATTTATTATTATTTATATATATTATTTTATTGTTACGTATTGTTACCTATCAAATATAGCTTGTGTCATAACCTATAGCCACAAAAACTAAATAAGGCTATAAGTTGTTATCAGGTCACCATTTGATTTTTTTAGTCCTTTTTAAAACAATAAATATCTGTTGTAAATTAGCATCACGTGTCTGATGTAGTGAGAGTTAGTGCTTGGTATTTAAACTTTATGGTTGTATATCTGTTTGGTACAGATCGGACCCTTGCACATTACCGACAGCACCTCCACTCACACACCATTTGCATATAATTTTTATATATTCTCTGTCAAGTGTATATTGGGAGGTAAGATAGTGCTGAGTACCGTCTTTTTGATTTCTTATAGCATCAGAATAGTGGCTGAGGCAGGTAGTTAGAATCCAGACTCATTTCCCAACGTTTGTGGAAGGCATCATGGCTGATCTAATTTGATGCGTAAGGCATTGGTGTGTTGAAATCCTGCCCGATCCACGCCAGATTCATCTTGACAAAGGTCAATCTATCCACATTAGGGGTGGACAAGCGAGTTTTCCTTGGGGTAACGATAGCCCCAGCTGCACTGAACACCCACTTTGATGCCACACTACTGGCTGGACAGGACAGCTTCTCTACTACAAACTCCGCAAGTTGCTGCTACACATCAAGTTTGACAGCCCAGTAGTCCTGGGGTGGTGCGGTGCTGTCCAAGTAGGCCACCCTGCTGGTGCAGGGTCTGCTCCATGCCCTACTGCTGCTGGTGGCTACCCTTCTCACTAAGCGGATGAAGAAGCTGCTCATTAAGTACTCCAGACTTAAGCTGCTGCTGATGGAGCTGCTACTGCTCCTACCCCCACAGCAGCCGTGGCAGTAGTGCGGGAGAGATGACTGCCAGGAATCTCCACTGTATACTGCCACAGTGCTTCTGGGTCATCTGCCTCGTCTTCTACCTCCTCCGGATGCTCCTGTTTCTCCTCTCCTGTCACCTGAGTAGAAAAACCACTAATTTCACCAGAGTCTGCTTGTACTCCAATGTCCTCCTCCTCCTCCAGGTCAGCCCCCACTGTACTCATATGCCAATGAAATATAGTCGCCACTTCTCCAGTGCCCTGACCAGACAGATTTAGCAGCATCTGTTCCAGGACATGAAGCAGTGGAATGACGTTATTCATCCCATAGTCCTGGCGATTGACAAATTACGTGGCCTCTTCAAAGGGCCTGAGCAAACGGCAGGTGTCAAGCATGAGCTGCCAGTGGCTGACATTAAAGTTACACAGGGGAGTACTCCTGTCCGCTTGCATCATCAAAAAATCATTTGTGCTTGGTTTTGTAAGAATGGATGAAGTGCATGCACAGTTCCCTGGCCATTTTTAGAATGTCTTGCAGATGGGTGGAAGACTTCAGGAACCTTTTGACAACCAGATTGAATACATGCGCCATGCAGGACACATTGACCATCCCTCCTCGGTGCAACGTGGACACCATGTTCCTCCCATTGTCTGTAACCATGGTTCCGATTTGCAGTTGTCGCGGAGAAAGCCACACTTTGATTTCTCCTTGCATGACGCGGAGCAGTTCCTCCCCTGGGTGACTTTGTTTGCCCAGGCAAACCAGGTGTAGAACTGCGTGACACCGCTGTGCCCTGCACATGTGGTATGATGGAGCAGCACTTAGACTTGTGGAGGCTGAGGTGGTGGTGGAGAAGGCGGAGGAGGTGGACATTGACGGAGGAGCAGCAGTTTGACAACATGGAGGAGAAAGCGGTGACTCAAGTTGGTGTGGCTGGGCAGGAAGCACATTCACCCAGTGGGCTCTAAAGGATACAGCTCCACACGTCCGTGCTGCTGTGCTCCTTAGAAAAAACCGATAAACTCAAGGACTGGCCCACCTTCTGTTCTACATATTTGTGAAGGTCTGGTACAGCCTTTTTGGAAAAAAAAAAATGTCTTGGAACTCTCTTGGAAGGGTGCAGAGTCCAAGACTTAGAAAGGGAGGGACTGCAGTACCAACAACTTGGACAGGAGCACGGTCAGCTTCTGCACCTTAGGATGGCTGGTTGTCTCTTTGTAATCACCTCGCTCATCGACTGCTGGTGCCATGCGTAGCGAGGGGCATCAGGACCAGGAGATGATGTCAAAGACAAACGGCTCCCTTCGGCAGAGGTGCTGGAGCTTTGACTGGCTGAAATGGCATGTGTGCCACTAGGTGCTGCTGTTGCCGCAGCAGCAGGATGGACCACCACATCTGAGACATGTTTCTCCCAGGCCATTGGATGGTGACGCTGCATGTGTTGATGCAGGGCCGTGGTGCCAAAGTTATCTCCCTCGCCAAGCTTCACTTTCTGCCCGCAGATTCTACATATACACACGCTCAGCTCCTCTGGTGTCTTAACAAAAAACTGCCACACAGCCGAGTTGGTGAATTTACTACCAGCACTCTGCACTGAGTGACTTCTAACACCGCTTCCTCACTGAGCCCCTGTGCCACTGCTTACTTTGACCTGCGAAGTGGGTTTCGTACCCCACGGCCGTTTGGCTTCCGTCCTCACACTGCTGCCACCCTGCTGACTCATGGCCATAGTAGCGACTTGCTGCCTGCTTCACTGCAGCTGACACCCTCTTCTCCTGACGATGATGATGAAGCCCTTGTTTCACCCGACTCCCAAGTGCAATCGTCTACATGATCTTCGATTTGTGTTTCCCTGTCACTTCTATTCTCCCCAACGGTCTTAGTTTGCACAGCCTGACTACTTGCAAGTGCAACATATCCTCCCGTGCCACTCTCCACATCTTTACTTTCCCGCCTACTGCATGAAACAGTGGATGTCTGCCCCACCTCTTCACTGCCAAGCAGCTGCTGACTGTCCTCAAAGAGCTCTTCTTCGCTGTATTGTGGTGCTGAGCCCAGACCACCTAGTAGATGTCTGGCTGAGGGAAATGTACAGGACAGGTGAGGGCCGCTGACCTACTTCTGGAGCATGCCAACTAAGGGTTGTATCTGACAAAGCCACGGACTCTTGGCTGGGGTTGTAAGATGTAATTTGGGAGGAAGTGAATAACCTAGTCAACCAATCGAGAACCTTTGGGTTGTTCATCAACACACTGCCGCTAGATGACACCGGCAGTTCTGACCTAGCAGAGTCACCCCTGCTGCGACTTCCCCTTACTGTGCTGCGACCTGTGCCTGCTCCACCTGCCACCTCTCTGTATGACATATTGCTTAAACAACTATGTTGATTTGACACAGATTTCTTGATATCAACTTTAGCAACAAAAAAGAATAAAAATTTGGGAAATATAGAACCCCAAAAACTGACACCCTGGACTTTGAGAAAAAATCACTCCAGCAACTATGTGGATTTGACACAGATTTCTTGATATGTACTTTGGCAACAAAAAAGAATTGACATTTGGGGAATGTAGAACCCCAAAAACTGACACCCTGGACTTTGAGCAAAAATCCATCATATCACATAAGCCTGCCGGTCACGGATTGACTAACATGACTGGACATGTGATCGATGTTGTTCCTTTCTTCTTCCCAGAGTTCTCTGCCACATGTAACACTTTGTGCCATTTTGCTAATAAAGGGGGAAAAAAACGTAAACTTTGGATTCGTGCAGAACAAAAGTTTTCCTGAAATTGTAAATGAATTCCACTTTGTCAGAATCGATTTGCCCCCTCATTAATTCATATTTTACACCAGCACCTCCTTCATTAGAGAAATGTAGGTAGCCCAGCACATGCCCCCAGTATATAGGTAGCCCAGCACATGCCACCTGTGTATAAGTAGCTCAGAACATGCCCCCAGTATATATGTGGTTCAGAACATGCCCTTAGTATATAATTAGCCCAGAACATGCCCCCAGTATATATGTAGTTCAGACCATGCCCACACTATATATGTAGCCCCGATTACGCCCCAAGTATATAAGTAACCCAGAACATGTCCCCAGTATATAAGTAGACCAGAACATGCCCATAGTATATAAGTAGCCCAGAACATGCCCTCGGTATATATGCAACACAGTATAAAATAAAAATATTAATACTCAACTACCTTTGCTCCCTGTAGCCTCCTACTTGCTCCCCATCCATACTCCCCATACTCTCCTCCAGGATGCCAGCAGCGTGAGGATACTGCTGCCAACTTCCTCCCCATATACTGACAATGACATTGCTTAGGAGCCTGGGTCAAACAAAGGGCGGTAGACAGAAGTAACATTGCTGCCTGTGTCTTGTAACCAGTAGTATGTGTGTTTTAAAGACAGCTATAAAAGGGCCAGGATGGCATCCCCAAAAGTAGAAGGGGGTGGCGCCCTGAATGTGGTTATATATATAGTCAGTGATTTATCTCTATATAAACACCTATTTTTATTATGTTAACATCATAAAGCCTGTAACTACATTATTATTTATTATGGCTAATAATTTACAAAAATATGAAGCATCCAACTGAACATATTGTACATTCTACAGTGTATATAGAGTAGAAGAATAGGCATGTGAGACATTCTTGGACACTTATTGCAAATAAAAAGTGAAAACAATAGAATAAAACCATTAGCAAAGTTAAATCCAGTACCACTTAAATTCACCTATGTACAGGTCAGTCCAGTTACAGTCAGTCTAGTATATGTCAATGATAGTATATTCTTTGATAGTATAGCACAGTGGTCCCCAACCTTTTTTCCCAGTGACCGGCTATGAGCATAAATTTTTCTCCAGGACCTGGTGGGCAGGGGAAATGGGGTTTGGTGTCATTATTTTGTAGACAAAAATGTATGTTTGTTCACCCCACCGTAACTCTCTGTGTGCCCAGCTTATATTGTCCCACTTCCTGAAGAAGTGCCCACTTATATTCTCCCCTTTCCTGCAGCATTCCCCCCTTTAGTCCTGTCTTTTAGCATGCCCCCTCTAATGTCCCCTTTCTTGTAGTATGCCCCCTCTAATGCCCCCTTTCCTTCAGCATGTCCCCCTTCAATGCCCTCTTTCCTGCATTATGCCCCCCTTCAATGCCCCCTATTCCGTAGCATGCCTGCCCCTTCAATGTCCCTTTTCTGTAGCATACCCCCCACCAATGTCCCTGTTAGGGTTGGGTAACACAGAAGACAGGGGATAGTGTGCCCTGAGCTTGCCCCAACCTCTGTCCGTTCCTATAGCCCCGCCAAGCTAAACCGTGGGGCGACTACTTGAAGACTAGAAATACACTGGATAAGTGTGGGAAGGGAAACACAAACAGACTGACAAACATAAAACACAAAAGAGTGGTAAACTAGCCAGAGTCACAACGAGAGGGTACGTCAAGAACAAAGTCAGTAAGCAAAGAGTCAATGTCAAAAACTAGCCGAGGTCACAACAATTCCGATACAGATACAGAGCAAATCAACCTAATGCAGCAAGCGAGTGATGAAGGGATTTCAAACACTGGCACAGGTGACTAGTGAAGCTGCAATTTATGCAGCCAGAACTCCACCTCCAGAACCTGATAGGAGCTGGACAGCTTCTGGGAATTAACCCCTCACTGTGCAGAACAAGCAGGCACCATGCAGAGGTACCACAAGTCCCAGCAGTTCCGAACACAACTCCTAGACAGCGCGAGATCTTAGCAGCCGCTGCCTGGACGAGAGGTGGAGTTTGCGTGGATACGCGCCGGGGGTTGTAGAACGCTTCTGGCACCACCAGAAGAACCAGAAGTCCCAGCATTCTCCCTAGCGAACCTGACAGTCCCCTTTCCTACAGCATTACCCCTTCTCCCCTTTCTCTGTCAAAAAATAATCCAATATTCACCTACCCCATATCTTCTCTTCCTTCACTTCTCTTCTGCATTAATCTATGGTTCTAATGTCGGCAGACGCAGTGTGATGATTGCATTGGCAATAGAACAGTACATTAACGTGGAACTGAAGTAAAGGAAGAGAGGACTGCTGTGGGGTAAAGGGGAAGGTGAGTATTGGATTTTTTTTAAATTAGTTTGGCGGCAGCCCTAGACCAGGTGCTCCACGGCCCAGTGGTTGGGGAACACTGCAATAGCAGGTCCTGTATAGACAGCTTCAAGTCCTTGGAAGTGTGGAACTTGGCCAAGAAGTCACAGCAACAATCCTACACCTTATGACAGTTTATCTGGGCATGTCCTGTGTTTTTAGACAAAGCTTTCATATGGGATAGTAGTATTCATTACCCCTTCCCACATAGAGCAGGTAATGGATCTAGGATTCATCCATCTAATAACTTTCATCCATCCATAACTTTCCTAGGCAGGCATAAGTAATATTCTTACATAATGTTAGCAACCTTTCACCTAGGAAACCAAATAGGCAAGATTCTGAGGTCAGTGACCACAATACAAAACTCTTGTGGCTTTGGTCCTTCCCAGATGATGTGCAAACACACCGCAAGGGTATGAAAGAGGTTCACCTTTTAAATTTTTTTGCTTTAACAATATAGTAGTAGAAAATAATAAATAATACAATACAATAAAATAATAAAGTAGAAAATACATGTGAAATAAAATATAGACGCTTGAAAAATTGCAAACTTTATTGAGAGCACCAAATAAATGATTTGTTACTTTTAAATTGAGAGAAGGTACAACAAAAACTATATTTTTATGGGTACATCATATTTTTTTTTTTTTGCATTGTGACAATTATGTAAAATAATTTCAGGTATACACACATGAAAAATGTATGGGAACCAACATAGCCCAATAGTCTATAGATATCCTGGGAAAAGAAACTTGTATGACATAGGAACAAAACTGATCTTTGTCATCATTCAACCACTATTGCTATTTTAAAACTCTTTTTGAAGAATTATTCTTCTGTATTACAGATATCAAGTGTATGGAAAACCTGGATGTAATTCTGCACCTTATACAAGTCAAATGCTTTTGACAACAAACACGTCACGTCACAAGGTATGACATAAGACAATGGTTTCTTATCCGAAAATGGAAACCTCTGACAAACTTGAGACTGCTTCCTAAGATTTCCAATTCAACATGTTTCTATTTAAAATCTTGAAAGCTAAGCATAGGTCACTGGGAGGCTCTGCAGGTAATATTTCAGAAGATATTTCACACAATATGTAAAGTATATTCTTTTTCTACTGTCTATATTTCTTCTGTCCTGGAAGAAATTGCATTATTTATTACTTTAACAAATTCAGCAAACCAGATAGCCCCTTAAAGGGGTCACCACCAAGTGTACTGGCTACAGATGGATAACCGGACCTGAACATATAGTGGGCAATTCAGGCGGCGACCACCCAGATTGCTCACCATGTGATTGGGGCTGGGTCTCTCCAGGCGGTAGCAGGTAAACATGTTTTTATGGCAGAGTGAGGGAACAATACGTACCCTGCTCTGCCATAGATCGCGGAGTTGGTGTTGGTGTCCTGATACAGGTGGCACAGTGACGTAACACACTGGGCCGAATGTGGTAGTATGCTAACCTTTCAAAATAAGACAAGGGAATGGAGGAAGTCTGGTACAATTTTATTATATTTGCTGGGCTGTATATAAAGATGTATTACTGGGGGGTAGAGGGAGGAAGCTGTGAAAGGTGTATCATATATATATATATATATATATATATATATATATATATATATGAAATGGCAGGCAGCACTCCAAGGTTCAGTCAAATGAAGGTGATTTTATTGGAACACAGTGGCGACGTTTCGGTTAATACACATTTTCGTCGACGCCATTTCCTCTTACCCCTTACCAAAACCGAAATGTCGCCACTTGTTCCAATAAAATCACCTTCATTTGACTTGAACCTTGGAGTGCTGCCTACCATTTCCATTTCCATACAAGTAAGGACCTGGCCAAGATCCTTGGGGGGCCGCTTTTACTGTGCTGACTTGAATTTTACTTGTCTTATACACTTATATATATTACTGGGGGAGAGAAGGCTGTATATAGGTGTATTAATGGAGGTAGGAGAGGTTTTATATGGATGTATTGATGAGCAGGGAGGAGGCTGTATATATATATATATATATATATATATATAACTGGTGGAGGAGACTGTATAGATAAATGTATAGATGTATTCATGAGCGGGGAAGAGGCTGTATATATATATATATATAATATGTGTGTATGTGTGTGTTTATTACAGGGGGAAGGAGGCTGTATATAGAAGTATTACTGCAGGGGAGGCTGTGTATAGATGTATTACTCTGGGGCTGTATATAGATGTATAACTTGGGGGGGAGGAAGCTGTAAATAGATATATAACTGGGGCTGTGGGAGGCTGTATATAGATGTATAACTGGGGGTGGGGGAGGCTGTATATATAGATGTATTACTAGGGGGAGGAGGCTGTATATATAGATTTATTACTGGGGAGGAGGCTGTATATTTAAATGTATTACTGAGGGGAAGAGGTTATATATATTTATATATATGTATTAATGGGGGAGGAGGCTGTTTAGATGTATTACTTGGGGGAATGTATATAGATGTATTCCTGGGGGAGGGGCAGGAGGAGGTATATATAAATGTATTACTAGGGGGCTGTATATATAGATGTATTATGTATTATGTAGTATGTATTATGCTGTATGCTACATCCATTGGGGGCCCCACCATATTTTGCACCAAGGGGTGCACTAACCTTAATCTGGCGCCCACACCTCACCCCAACCCTAGTGTCCTCTCACAGTGTGATACTCAATTCACTGACCGCCATACCATATAATCGCATTGGCCATTAGGTGCTGGCATTCAGCAATTCTGAAAGTAATTCTGAAAGTCTCTGTACCCCCTCAAAGTGGAGGGATTTGGCTGCTGGAACAACTAGCCACTACAAAGACAGGGATTTGCCTGACATAGTAGTGGTTCATAAGCTTTGTCACTGAAGTATATGCTTCTATATAACCACTGGAATGGTTATTTTGGGCAATCCCATGAAAGTGAATAGTGGGGTCACTGAAAATGTAGAGTATATCTTTGCTCTTTGACACGCAGTACTTGTGGGCCCCTATTAACAGTGATCACACTGTCAAAGATTAGGCAGTTATCAGGGGTGTAACTTGAGGGTGTGCAGAGGGTGCGGTCGCACCTGGGCCCTAGAGGCTTAGGGGGCCCATAAGTTCTCACTTCCCATATGAAAAGACTAGTAATATAAACCATACATTATCTTTGGGGCCCTGGCACAAACTTTGCACTGGGGCCCATCAGCTTCAAGTTACGCCAGTGACAGTTATGTTCTTTTCAGTGAACAGTTGTCATTAGTTAGTGGCATTTTACATTGGGAGCCCTAATCACTGACTTCTTGACTCATTCTGACTTTTGTTCAGGCTGAGATAAGTGATAAAGGGACTGCAATGCTGCGTTGCTACTTTAAAAAAAAAATTATCTGGCTCTACTACTGTATCACCTTGTAAAGATCTGTCTCCTTCAGCTCCAACATGTTGCTACACCTTATACCTAAAAAATATTGATAAACAGAATGGCCCAGATTTATCAAAAGTGAGGCAAAATGTACTAGGTGGAGTTTGCCTCACGTATGTGCAGAGTGCGCCAGATTATTGAATACTGGCACACGGTCTTCAATTATTTGGTGCACTCTGCACTGCTCTGGGAGCGTGCACCGTCTTTTTTAGGTGCACCTCTGACATACAGCCAATTCTGTTGAGTCACTGTGATAAATGTGTCTCAAACTCAGTCTAAGCACTACCACACCCCTTTAGGTGCGGATTTTTCTGTCTTGTCGGACACAGTGCAGCCGTGACTGGTGACAAAACTGATGCAAATGTAGCACCCTCCACTTAATGTAAAATGTCAGGTCTACAGCAACGGTAATGTACTGAGTATTGTTGTATGTTTAATAAAGAAAGGGGCCGGCCCACCAAGGTAAGAGAGAGCAGCAGGACAGGAGGATTATAGGAAGAAGAAGGGAGGAGTTAAGAGTCAGTTGTGTTCAGAGAGTTGCAAGATGACCTACAGGAGACAGGCAGGAGAGCCTGGTGGCACTGAGGAGCCAGGCCAAAGCGGAGGCCGAGTGAGTTAGCACAGCTGGCAAAGTGCAGTGCAGCTGAGGAGCAATTGAGGAGCACATTAAGGAGCACATAGAGAAGGATAGCTCACCAAGCTGGCCAGTGTCCCTGCAGTTCAAGTACAAGTGTGGAGTTGTTTCTTCGGGAACCACCATTACCACAAGGCAAGTGACCTCCTCCTCACCCCAAGTCAGTGAGCACAGTGGTGACCCCTATCACTAGAGAACTTAAGGGGAAGGGGTGCCGCACAAATACTTTATAAATACATGTGCATTCTCCAGAAATGTTAGTTTCACTGCAATGTCTGACAGGAAACTGGTGTAGCCAGTTTAATAGGTTTAATAAGAGTTTAATGCTCTTCTCGTGCCCCAGCACACTTCACACCTGCTCACGGTCAGGCCGTGCTCACACCTTAAATTTAAATTGTGTTGTAACACTTACATTGTAGCACTTACTACTGCAAAAAAACCCTGTAATATATCAATGGACAGTTACCACTTATTAATCTGTTATTTGGGCAATCTGAAAGTGCTTTGAACAGGAGGTAAAAAATCCTAATGTCTTCAAGAGAAAAAATTACTCAATAGAGATCCTATTGCAACGTTGTGCAAAATAACTCACGGTTCTTTATTGGAACAACTGCAGGCAACAGGCCAAATGGTCTTGTTACAGATGCTGGATTGTTGGAGATTCCGGATTACTGGAGTGGTCATGGAGAGTGATCCTCAGGAGTTGGCTCACCAGCCTGGTAGTAGATGCAGGCTGGGAGGTAGTTGTGTCCAATACTGGAAGCTGCAGCTTTGTCCTGGGTGTTAGTTCTATGTATAGCACTGAAGGTGTACTACACACTAACTCTCTTTCTGTCCATGTGTCTTGTGGAAAATGGGCTCACTAGGAGAGCTGGGCTCCAAGAGGTACTGCTGTGTCAGGAGCTAGATTCCAAGAAATGCTCCTCTGTCAGGAGCTGGGGCCTAAGAGCTTGCCCCTTCCTGTCCAGGTGGTGGCTCACTCTCCAATCACACTCCAGTTCACATGAAGGAATACAATTGAACAATAGCTTTAGTAAACTTAACCATTGCCTGCACAGGCAGTATCTACAGCTGCTAATTACCTTAATTGACTGCATTACCCTAAAGGTGAGTTGATCAGACTCCCCTAGAGGGGTCCCACAAGTAGAGGGCCTTATTCGCAAGCACTCCCATATCTCTTACTGCAGCTCAGGCTTTGCCACTCTCCCTGATTGCACTGGCTTCCAGCTCCTGGTAGTGATGGGAAGTCTGGCTCTTCTTAGAACTCTTTCACACTTGCGTTGCAGATTACGTCAGAGCAATGAATGAAATCTTCCTTTTTTATTGCAATTTTCATCAGTTTTAACTAGGAGTCATTAGCAATTTTTCACATGCATTTTTTTTGTTTTCAATGCATTTACAAAGCATTATTGATTGTGAAAAGGTCTCATGGCTGTGGTCTATCTTTTCTATGATATCAGTGAAAAATGCATTGCACTTGCAATGCATTTTTGATGCTTCTCTGCAGACTTGTGTGGTGCGTTTTTCACACGTGTGACTTGTAAAAGAGTAACATGCTGATTTTTTCACATGTGTGAAAAAAACCCAGCGAGGCTGACAAAGTCCATTGAATACAATGGCTCAGAGTGCACTGCAAGTTCTGCATGTCAAAATCATACCTAGGAGATGACTATTTGATTGAGATTTCATTAGAAATATATAGAGACCCATGTAAAGGTCAAATGTCCTGTCTTCCTGCCTGACTCGCCTTTCTTGAGTGTATCTCAAGCAAATGACTCACCTCTCAAGCAGGAGCCAGCTCCCATCGTTCACTGAAAAAGCAGCGGTTCTTTGTATGGGGGGAAACTATGGGGGGCTTATACTTATTGATGTAGCTTCCTATGGTTAATGTGATCAATTGATAGAGGTGGGGGAGGGAAACCGAAAGCTGCATGAAGATTGTATGTGCGTCTGTATTTATATGTGCATGAGTGTGTGTGTACTGTATGGGTATGAGGTGTGTCTGTATACTGTATGTGCATGATTGGCTGTATAATGTGTGTTAGTGCCAATATACTGTATGTGCATGAGTGTTTCTATACTGTGGTGGGCTTTCATTATTTTTGCCGCTTGTTGTTCTTTTTGGTGCTGGATTTTTAGCAGTAATTTGCACTGTGATGTTACATTCTGACGCACGGCTTTTATGTATTTGGCACACTGTAAGATAAAAAGTCAATCATGAAGGGGTTTAGAAGTTGGTACACCTGTAAGGCCATATTCAAATGCTTGTTTCCGGTAAGCTACATATTTTACATATGTTAAAAAAAACACTTGTTGCTACTTATTGGACAAATTGTTTAGGTCTAGACGCATCTGTGTTCAGGGAAGAGTTATTCTGGATGGATTGGAAATGTGTTTCAAAATGCAATTCAATCACATTTTGTGAAGAAGGTCTTATGCAGCGCTAACACTATGGGCCAAATTTAATATGCACTCTGCGCTAGAATTCTGGCTGCAACACAACCCTGTGCACAGGAAGGGGTGTTCACACAGAAAGTCCAACAGAAATGTGAAAAAATCTGGTGCACACAGTTCCTGCACATCGGGTGCGTGTAGCGTGCTCCACATTCATGAAGACCGAGATCTGGTCTTCATGAATGTGTCACCAGCTGCACATTAGTGAGGCAAACTCTACGTAGTAAATCTGGGCCTATGTGTTTTTAATGGGCATTAAACACATTGCAAACACAAGGGGAAAAACTAAATTCACCATCATTAACCTGTTAACGCTCAGCGTCCGATATATCGGACGCTGAGTTCAGTGACTTAGCGCTCAGCGTCCGATACATCTAATACATCAGATCTTGAGCCGAACCGGCATCGGGAAAGACGGGGTGCCGGCTGTGACTGATAGTCGGCACCCCAGTGTAACACCCGTGATCGGAGTTGTCCCCGATCGCGGGTGCTTAACCCATTAAATGCCGCGGTCAGCGCCACTGCGGCATCTAACATGCATCTGGGGGGTCTTTGCTATAGCAACTCTGGGGTCCGATCTGGACCCCAGAGTTACCTGCAAGAACTGCCGGTAAGATGGCGTCTGTGACGTCATCTTACTGGCACAGTGCCAGCCTATGCAAGTGTATAGGCTGACAGTGTTAATACCCTGCAATACATGAGTATTGCAGAATATTATCATGAACAAGCAATCATATGATTGCTTGTTCATGTCCCATGGTATAAAAGTGAAAAAGTAAAAATAAAAAAGTTATTCAATAAAAATAAAGTTATAAATCACTAAAATGCCCAAAAGCCCCAAAACATATAAGAGACATATAACTCAAAAATAGTCTAAATCATAACACAAACCCCACATATAGTAAATCACCGCGTCCGTAACAACCCGTAAAATAAAGTAAAAAATTATGAACCCCCACGATAAACCCGTAAAAAAAAAACTGTTATAAACCCTCCAAAAATGATTTTTACTATTCAATCCCACAAAAATGCTATAAAAGTGATCAAAAAACCATATGTACTCAAACAGGAACTGGTGCAAAGTACAAACATGTCCCGCAAAAAAACAAGCGCCATCAAACCAGCCCCGTAGCCAAAAAAGTAATCAATGTTATGCCACTTGGGAATACGCAATACAAAAATGATAGATTTTTCCCACATTAGGGTTTTGTTTGACAAATTTAGTAAAACGTAAGAAAATATATTCAAATTTGGGTACCACGTAATCGTATCGACCCATAGAATAAAGATAACATGATTATTAGTCTATACGGTGAACACCAAAAAAAGTTCCTAAATTTTCAACAATAGGTGATACCAACCCCAAAATGGTAACACTGGAAAAAGCATCTCATCCTTCAAAAAATGCCGCACCTGGCCCCAATAATGAAAAAGCAAAAATTTTATAGCCTTCAAAGGGCCAATGAGGAAACTAAAATCCTGGCAGCTGCAGGGCGCTCCTTCCCTTCTGCACCTCGCTGTGTGCCAAATAAAACAAGTCATGGCCACATGTGGGGGGTCGCTGCAAATTTTAGTTGGTGGTTTTTCTCTTTTATATTTTGGAAATGTGTAAATTTTAGTGCTAAATGAACGTATAAGGGCACAATATGACCATTCTAAATTTCACCTCCTATTTTGATTCAATTACTATGAAGATCTTAAGGGGTTTACAATCTTCGTAAAAGTGTTTCTGATAGCTTGAGGGTGCAGATTTGAAAATGGGTTGGTTATATAGGGGGTTTTGATGCTAAATATGTAAAATTTCATTCAAAACTGTATTATCCCCAAAATAGTCAATTTTGAAAATCCAGAAAAGCGATATTCTATTGGTAAGACGCGTGACATCAAATAAATTATCCAGACATTTCAGAAATTATGAAAATGTAAAGTAACAAATGGGAATGTTATTCACAACTTATTTAGGTGGTGAATCTATCTGCCTGAAAACACAATGATTTTGAATTTCGAAAATGGCAAATTTTTCCAAAATTCATCATATTTTCTTTTTTTGTAAAATACGCAAAACTATCTGCCAAAATTTACCACTAAAATGAAGTACAACATGTGGAGAAAAAACAATCTCAGAATCATTTTGATGAGTAACAGTGTTCAAAAGTTATAACTAAAGCGACGCATGTCAGAATACAAAAATCGGGCTGAGCCTTAAGGGGTATTCTCGCCTGGGCATTCACATTCAGTTTCACTAATCTTCCATTTATAAACATTTCTCACAATTGAATGTTATGAAAAAAATGTTCCTGTGTGAAGATAATTTCTCATAAATGTAGTCATTCTGTCCCTTAGAAACGAGATGGCTTTCCTCGAATATGACCACGTCACACTCTGGCAGCGGTGGCCAGACATGAGCTATTGAGTCCTGTCGACCTCCACCGCTTCAGCATCATTACCATAGGGTGGCTGTGTGACATGTAGTAAATCCCGACATTTCATATACAATAACTTTTTGTTTCTTTGTGCAATCCCTCCAGAACGTGGCCGTATCCGAGGAAGCTATCTCGTTCTAAGGGACAACATGACTATATTTATGAGAATTATCTTCACACAGGAACTTTTTTTAATAACATCTAATTGAAGAAATGTTTATATTGGCAGATTTATCAAACTGAATGTGAATGCCCAGACGAGAATACCCCTTAAGCTACAAATGGCTGCCTCCTTAGGAGTTAATAATGTTCATTTTGTCTGATGCATTTCAGAAAGCAATGCAAATGCATTGTTTCAGTGTGGCCTAAAATGTGTGTTTAATTTTTACCATGTAGTAGGTGGACCCCAAGAATCAATTTCAGTGTTGGGCCATAGCCCGACCTATCTGTTCCTTTATCCTGTTGGTCATTTGCATTTTAATGTTTGCTAATAAAGGATCTTTATTAACCTCATACCTGTGGATGTGCTAGTCTAATTTTCTTCTTAAAAAAAATGATGTTGAAAAAAAAATTGATGTTAACACCCTGTTTATACATGGTGGTCAGGGCTGTATGGAAGCAACAACAATAAAAAAAACTGAAAAACTACAGTTAAAGACATCATTAAAATGCTCTGTACAGCTGCGGTGTGTAGAACCAATATATATCACTTTATTATAGTAAAGAATAGTGGAAAAACCCACCAAAACAAGGGAAGGGAGCTGGCATGGCGCTACTCTTTTCACTCAACGGATGCAGGTACGTATAATATAAAAGTTTATGTAACACTCTGGGTTAGAAAAAACCTTCTTCAAGTACATTGGAAATTCTGTATAAAATATAACAAACAACCGTATAAACAAATCAGTAATAATAATGAAAAATAATAAACCTAACAGAAAATCCTGGCGGTGTGTGGCTGGCTAACTATTATAGCAATCTATCAATGTGGTTAGAGTAGCGTACTTATATGTGGTGCTGTTCACTTCAGTGTGCAGTGTTCTCTGTCACTAGAGACACGCCGCTAAATATTTCTCGCCACTGATAATGACGTAATGGGTGGAGGAGGAGGCGGGGAAAAAAACTAAATAAATAAAATAATATTAGGATATCATTTGTCCTCACATTAACTTCTCACGTTATCTTAATCTACTGTATCTCTGGTGCCATGTATGATCTATTTGTTCTATGGGCGTAATCAAAAAGGCTTCAATTTTTCAGTCATGTACGGTAACAGCATGTCTGGACACACCATGTAAGCCGAATCCTTTCTGTGTATTTCTCCTGTGGGTGTTCAAATGACTTTTTAAAGGTTGTATGGTTTATACCCACACATTGTAGTCCACATCTACACTCCTTAAGATATATTACAAAGAGGAACTACAATCACAAAAAAGATCTAATAGAAAAGGACTCATTTGTAATGTTGGATTAAAATTCTTTTATGTGTAATGGATAACAACACTTACACAATGGATGCCCACATTTAAAAGCTCCTTTCTGATTGTGAAAAAGGAGATTTTTGTTTTGTCATTTTTTTTGTCCCTTTCCGAAGCGCTGGGGGGCATGGTACGATTGCGTCTGAATGTAAATCTTAAGGTGTGGTCGTGGAGAGATATTCCAATGTTTGTTAAATATTCTTTTACTTGATTTACCGGAGATGAGTCCATCCTCGATGATGACGCCTGCTGCTAAAGGGCGACCACTTTAACACTCTGTTATATGGCTCTTAATTGAGCATACCAAGGTGAGTGAGTTTTTTTTGGGGACTTTCCTTGGATGTCTCTTTGCCATCTAGGAAAAAAACCCCTATTTTCAAAACCATGAATACTCATCTAAAATACCTCCTTAAATACTATACGAGGCGCTGTCCTCCTTGTTTGTCCTTTTTGTTTTCTCTTTTTATTTCTAGCATATCACTTTATTTTCACTGTTTGTGTGACACTATAGATAATCCTGATTTGGGGCTCATTCAAATGTTGCCCCCCTATGTTAGTCCCTCTGAGATCACTGTAGCCTGTTGTTAATTTATGAAGAAGAAGGGCAGAGAGTTTGTCTCCCATCCCCAGTCTCTATCTAGAAACAGTGTGGCAGGTCTCGTGGGGAAGCACATGCTAAGGGGCACAGCAGTGAGGGGAGGATGTGCTCCGTTCAACATCATTATCATCCATCCATTGTCTTTCATATAAGTAAGTTCACTTCTGTTACCCATCCATTATTCATAATCGCTAAAATAGTGCTGTAGCCCACATTATTCACGGCATTAAAGATACTAAATTTAGCGCTGGAAAGTAATGTAAAATGATGTTAAAGTTATGAGTAGAGATGAGCGAACATGCTCGTCCGAGCTTGATGCTCGTTCGAGCATTAAGGTACTCGAGACGGCTCGTTGCTCGGACAGTATTTCCCTGCTCGCGATCGAGCATTTAATTAAAAAAACACAGTGAAAGAACAATGAAGAATAAATAAAACAGTGAACACAGTGAACACAGGATCATTTAAGTGAAAAACACAGTGAAGAACAAGAACAAGTGAAGAATGATTACAGATGTTCGGCACATCTGCTTACTTGTCGGAAGATACGCGCGGAACGGTGGCAACAAATAGTATGTGAAGAACATCTAATGTGTGAAGAAGACATTCAGAACACGGTGAGCAGGCGGAGACACAAGAGCAGCACAGAGACACCGGGGAGCAGCACAGGACAATCGGCAGCGTCACGGAGACATCGGGGAGCGGGCACGGGAGACATCGGGGCCGGGAGACATCGGGGCACGGAGACATTGGGGCACGGAGACATTATGGGCACGGAGACATATGGGCACGGAGACACGGGGCACGGGAGACATCGGGCACGGAGACATCGGGGCACGAGAGACATTGGGCACGGAGACATCGGGGCACGGAGACATATGGGCACGGAGGACATGGGCACGGAGACATATGGTCACGGAGACATATGGGCACGAGACATGGGGCACGGAGACAATGGGCACGGAGAACATCGGGCACGGAGACATCGGGGCACGGAGACATATGGGCACGGAGACATATGGGCACGGAGACATCGGGGCACGGAGACATATGGGCACGGAGACATGGGGCACGGAGACATATGGGCACGGAACTATGGGGCACGGAGAACATCGGGGCACGGAGACATGGGCACGGAGACATCGGGGCACGGAACATATGGGCACGCGATCGGGGCACGGAGACATATGGGCACGGAGACCATCGGGGCACTGAGAACATATGGCCACGGAGACATCGGGCACGGAACATATGGGCACGGAGACATCGGGTCACGGAGACATATGGGCACGGAGACATCAGGGACAAACTGAGACATATGGGCACGGAGACATCGGGCACGGAGACATATGGGCACGGAGAACTCGGGGCACGGAGAATAATGGGCACGACATGGCACGAGACTATGGGCACGGAGAAATGGGGCACGGGACAATGGGCACGGAGACATCGGGGCACGGGACATATGGAGGGACAATCGGGGCCACAGGAGACATATGGGCACGGAGACATATGGGGCACGTAGACATCGGGCACGGAGACATATGGGCACGGAGACATATGGGCACGAGACATCCGGGACATAGGCACGGAACTGGATGAGACATCGGGAGACTTCAGTGGAAAGAAGAGCAGCGGATCCCGGGACAGCGTATCTCCCGACAAGTAAGCAGATTTCAGAAACATCTGCAATCTATTCTTCACTGTGTTTTTTCACTAAATGATCATGTGGTCACTGTTTTTATTCTATTCTTCACTGTTCTTCACATCTGTTAACTTGTCGGGAGATAATATACGCGCGGAACAGTGAAGAATAGATTGCAGATGTTTGCATACATCTGCTAACTTATCAGAAGACATTCTTTTTCAATTATAACACATTTTATTCCCGAACCATGGTCCCTTTGAAATGCCGAGTCTCCCATTGACTTCAATGGCTCGTTATTCGAGACGAGCACTCGAGCATCGGAAAAGTTCGTCTCGAATAACGAGCACTCGAGCATTTTAGTGCTCGCTCATCTCTAGTTATGAGTAAAGGTATTTCAAGGGGCACTATTGACAGTATTAGTCTGGAATCATTTTCGTGGGTTCAGCATAATATATTAGAGGTGTTACTATGATTCTTTTTTGGTGGTGCTCTTACTTGCATGAAAAGTCTGTGTTTCCAATGTTCACATGAACAAAGAGGAGTTAAAGGAAAAAGTTGGCACTCACAAAGTAGTGTAATTGAGTGCCTCACTTCCCATACATTCCTATTTTGCAGATACCTATTTATTTGTTTGGAAATACATTATATTATGTATGACTACATGTGCTAAATAATAATTTCAGGTGTATATTTTCATGTGCGTATATGGGGGTACATTTTATGTGCGCTATATTTACTTGCTGATGCCTTGTAATTGATCGCATATCAATGGTCACTTGAATTTTCATTAATTTTTAAGGGGAGAAGTGTGCCATTTCATCTTTTTCCTCAGGATCCGCCTTCCTTCTGTTGTCTTTTTAGCTGTTTTTTTTCTGGGTGGGTGGTTACAATTTCTCTGTTGTCTGCCTTAGTTATCAAAATGTCCTCACCCCAGCCCTGCCCCAAATTAGGATTAAAATAGCACCTACTTAAAAAAATATTATATAGCAAACAAAATCTGCAACTTGCAGGGATTGACTATGTTGTAAGGCTGCAGTATTGCCAAGAAACTACACAGATCTAGAGTAAATACATTTACTATAAAATTAATTAATTTCTTACATACAAAGTAAAGGTATAATTTACCTGATACCTGTACCTGTTATAAGCAATTAGTCAGATTATTAGAACTTCAAATAAAATGTTTCCCAAATCCACTCATTGTCCAACATTTTAAAGAAAACTACCAGTAAGTTTAACAAAAAACAAACTACACCTACTAACCTACACTCCTCTTCATACCGACCCCAGTGGGTTCTTCTTTAATCTTGACACCCTGGGATCACCTGGAAAAAAAAATAAATAGAAGAAACAAGTTACTTAGGTGTTTTATTTTCAGGTGTTAAGTGGGAAGTCAATCTGGGCGAGACTTTGAAAATACTCAATAAGTATTAAATCACAGCAACAGGAGGACATCACAACATTTGCTGGTGAAGAAGACAGAGCTCTAATGTTTCGGCCATTTATTGGTTATAATCTCATAAGATTTGTTGCACAAGTCCACTGTAGGTTTAATATACGATCTACAACAACCGCACATTATTATAAAAACATGCTCAAGAGAATAAAAAAGATCTGCATCAGCTACTTGTATGCTGTTAGGATCTTCTTGCATAACTATTCAACTTTCATATTACCTTGTCTGGCGGCACGAGTAGACCCTATACATGATATCACAGCGCCAAACCATCTGGGCAAGCACAACTGATCAACTCAGCGACGTCACAGCAGAGGAACAGTGGAAGGGAAACACAAGACAAGGAGTATTAAGTAGCTGCCATGACCCTCTATACCAGTGTGTGGCAAAACCTATGGCAGAGGTGGCAATCAGACCAATCTCTATGGGCACCCACGCATCATCCCAGCGCGAGTTGGCCAGACAGACTCAAGGCCTCTGGCAGTCCCAGGCAGCCCAGGACCTTAGGAAGGCTACAATGATAATCAAAACTTCTTCTCCTTCTTGTCTACTGATATTGGTGTCCTCAGGTGCCTATACAATGTAAACATGTGACAGAGCAGGGAGTAATAAGTTACTGTTTTAAATTGTCGCATCGGCACTTTTGTGAAAAATATGTGGGTTTAGGATGTAGTTTGGGGGCAACCTGCATCTAAAAGGTTTGCCATCGCGCTGCTCATACCAACGCCACCCCTGTTTGGTGGTCATTCATCCTGTCAGTACATCATTCAATGTAGTATATAGCTGCAATATGTAGTAAGTTTTTTTACATCATGCATAGCTTTTTGTATGAACCCTTATAAGTATAGTATACGCTGACCCGAGGTGTATAAGCCGAGACCCTAATGTTACCACCAAAAACTGGGAAAAACTATTCTCGAGTATAAGCCGAGGGTGGGAAACAGCAAGCCACTATAGTATACAGCAAGCCCTAGTAGTATACAGCAAGCCCCTAGTACAGTGATGGCGAACCTTTTAGAGGCTGAGTGCCCAAACTGCAACCCAAAACCCTTCCTTTTTATTGCCAGTGCCAACCAAAAATTATAAGTATAACTGTTGCTCCCTGTTCAACATCTTTCATCATATTGGCCTCCTGAGGACAGCAGTGTCTCCGTTCACAGAGACGCGTGGGGCCACAGGAGGTCCTCCAAAAATAATAGACCCGGTCAATGCTTCCTCCTCCTACAGTCCCAAGTAGCGACGTCGCAGTATCAAAATATGACTGAAAGCAAGCATCTTTTAAGTTGCTTGGAACTGCAGGAAGATTCTTAGAGTCCTGTCTGTGCTGAGGCGATGCCGGGTGCCCACAGAAAGGGCTCTGAGTGCCGCCTCTGGCACCGTGCCATAGGTTCGCCACCACTGCCCTCTAGTAGTATACAGCAGCCCCTAGTGTATTCAGCAGCCCTAGTATATAAGCAAGCCCTAGTACGTAGTAGTATACAGCATAGCCCTAGTATATAGACAGCAAGCCCCTAGTAGTAGACTACAGCAAGCCCCTAGTAGTTACAGCAAGCCCCCTAGTAGTAATCCCAGCAAGCCCCTAGTAGTATACAGCAGCTCTGCCCCACGGCCCTTAAAAAAATAAACTTTAAAATACTCCACCCTCCGAGTCAGCGCGGCTCCCCTATGTCGGCGCACTTACCGATGTCCCCGATGTCCCCGTCCACGTATTCTTTCTTCTCCGCGGCTCCTCTTCTTTCTTCTTCTTCCGGCATGGAACGCGGCCATGTTTTCTTCTAGCATGCGATACTATGACGCGGCCGCTCGTGACGTCATAGTAGGTGGCCACAAAAAAAACATGGCCGCGTCCATGCCGGAAGAAAGAAGAAAGAAGAGGAGCCGCGGAAGAAAAAAGAATACGGAACACGCTGACATCGGGGACAACGGTAAGCCGCGCTGACATCGGGGAGCGTGCTTACATCGGAGGGTGAGTATTTAAGTTTTTTTTTTTAAGTGGGGTAATTTTTTTTTGTAATAGACTCGTGTATACCCGAGGGGACGTTTTTCAGCACATTTTGTTGGCTGAAAAAAACTCGGCTTATACACGTATATACGTAAACACTTTAATTTTATACAGATACACGATACTATAACAGTATAAAAATTACAGCAAAATATCACTATGAAAATGACGAACCATTGAATTTTTCAGGGAGGGCCATGAATTTTCACAATCCACATGACATCCATTTTTTCCATGTTAGAGCTTGATTAACTATTGAAATACGCCAAACTACAGTCATCACCAGGCAAAGCAACAGATGGTATGGGAGGACAAAATTGGCCACTTTAAAAGAATTTGTGACTAAAAAGTCACACAATACTGTAGCCCTTGAAAATGCAAGATTCTTCCTAAATAAAATCTCCCCTTTGATAAATCTTTGAAGCAGAGAAAAGCGTGAAATAACTGGTCACTACTCCTAAATAAATGTCCCCCTTGGTTCTCACAGCATCATCTGAGGAAAAAAATTGACTGCACACAAATTTTTATCAAGTGCTGTCTGTCTCTTTGTGGACCCATTGGCGTGGTCCATGGTCCACATGTGAAAAAAATATAAAGTATGCTGTGTTTTTTTTTTCTCATGGTCCGCCATCCATGAAAAAAGGATATTTAATAGCAACGTAGAAATCAATGGGTCGTGGATGGCATACAGCCAGAAATAAACCGTCTGTCTGAAATAGCATTTACATGCAATGTTATTACAGAAGCTGTAATTGGCCAACTTCGAACCTGTAAAATAGAAAGAACATAACACACATATAAACTCAGAGACCAATGAAGTTAGGCACTGGCACTACCATATGCTCGATGAGGAGGAGGTAAGTGGCCTGGTATAAACAAGAGCCTGCCGGTAGAGCTCAAGCCTAGGAAACATCCAATACACAGAGGGGGAGAGAGAAGCCTCACTCACCAAAGGCATGAAGATCCTTTTACTACTGAGACATGTGGTGTTGCAGGAGATTGCTACCACAAAAGGCAACAAACGTTTTGCGCGGTATATGCTTTTTTAAGCCACTCACATAATCCAGCCTATGATGTTCGGTTAAATACCTCACCCAAGGCGATGTCGCCATAGTATCAAACACAATGCATGGAAGTGCATTATATGTAACACGTGATCCCAGTAGGTGAAAGAAAGGTGTTTACACATAACATTACAAGGTAGATTCGAAAAAGGCCCAAAAAGCATATATCACAAATATGCTATTAGCATTAACAGTGATGAAGATTACAACACAGCATTTCATATGAATACTGTACACTAAGTAATTGAGATAATTTAGGACCAGTTGTCCCATAGCATCAATTATTATATCTTTTGCTTCTTGGGTAAGAATGGCATGTTAGCAACATCCACACTTTCTATTAATCTGGGACACCCATTACCTGCGGGGCCGGCCTTAGAGGATGTATTACTTCTTTAAAGCCTTGGTTGATACCCGTGATGATGCTTATCATCTATCTCTGTACTATAATATCTATCCCCTATCTGCTATCTATCCATATATCTATCAATCTTCATCTCTCTTCTTCTGTTCTATCTTCTCCTATTATCTATCTACTATATATATAATCTACTTATATTTATGCATCTATAAATCTATCTATCATCTATCTATAGTCTATTATCTTTATCTTTATTCATCAATCTACCTATCATCTGTCTATCTCCTTAAAACTATCCTACGTCCCATATTACAGATTGCCTTACCATACTACTGTTTGTAAACTACAAGTGTACCATACTTACAAAGTGTTTGTAACTAAAAGTGGGGCCCCAAACTAAAACTATTTATGAACAGTCGCTAGACAGTAAGAGGCCCCCTTTAGCCCTGCACCCAGGGGGCCCCACTTATCCTAACCTGGCTCTGATCCTGATGCAGGAATTTAGATGTTCCTTGAATCTGAAAATAGTTCCTGATGTTACCAATATTATATTTGTTACACAGACATGCAAGAAGTACAGGCAGTCCCCTACTTAAGAACACTCGATTACATATGACCCTAGTTTACAAAATTCCTCTGCATATTGGTAATTTATTGTACTTTAGCCCTAGGTTACAATAAAAAGCTATAACAGTATCAATGTGTCTGTAATGAAGCTTTAATGTTAATATTGATTCTTGTGACAACCCAACATTTTAAAATCCAATTGTCACAGAGACCAAAAAGTTCTGTCTGGGATTACAATGATAAAATTATACAGTTCCGACTTACACTAAAATTCAACTTAAGAACAACCTACAGACCCTATCTTGTATGTAACCTGGGGACTGCCGTTATATACTACAAAAGTGGTCCCTGCAAGAAATGATAGAGGTGACCTTGTGTGAGACTCTTCCTAGCTGTATCATTTTGTCTTGTTTGTATAACTGAAAGAATTGCAATGTCCATATTTAAAGTTCCTCGTTGGGACACACTTTTGCTGCAGCTTTCTATGGGAGTAGAATCTACTTCGTACCATTTTGTTTCATGGGACTGGATGTCATCAAACTGTGTGGTCTTCCTTCAAAATCTCCCAGTTTTTTGAAAAGCAGCTTGGATTGCCACGTAGTGTGTGCGCGAAACAAACAAGGCAAAAACTATTCTCTACCCTTTGTCTGTTTTTTGGAAAAGTTGTCACATTGGGATCGCACACTCCCTATCCTATGCGTCTTATGCTGCTGGTATCCTTGTTCGGCGTCAGTATTATCTTTAGCACATCATCTTGAATTCTAAAAATGTCTCTTCACTATTGAGTCTTTTTAGGCGTAAAGAATTGACTTAACATCAGCCCCTTCTGTTGTGTGTGAGGATGTTAAAGCTGTTGCGGTGGTAGGAACGCGTTAGTCGCTGCAGGCTTTTTAAACCTGAAGTGAAGTGTCCTATTAACTTCTCTTGCCCTGACATGCAGGAAATCTAGACATTATCACCAAATACTGCTATAAAGAACATAATTCTTTATCCCAACTGTAATCCCATTCCTTTCTACTGAGTGAGGCCTTCATCTCATGCAGATTCATTTTGCACCATTTTCCCCCAACAATGTAACAGCACTTATTTTTTAGGATAAAGGACAAAAAGGGTTGTTTACAACAAATCTGCAGGTAATGCGTACCATGTGGGTTTTTATCCCGGGGCTCTACTAGTATAAACAAGGTATTAACAATAACTTTCCCATAAACATTTCATTTATTGATCTGCTGATATAACATCACTAATCAGAATGGGGGCAACACAACCCCTGCAATGTTTTCCTAATGAAAATAGTCTTCCTAGAGTCCATTCCCATGCATTCCTCGGTCTAAAATGACACCCCTCCTCGCACTTGCTTTCCTTGTCCTGAGCCCCCTTTCTATGTCTTGATAATAGGCGACAAGAAAAAGAGAAATTATTAATATTCACACAACCGTAATGTCCCTGTGTCTTGGGATTTGCACTTGCACTGTTGAGGAAAACTATTGCATACACCACATACCCAAGTTTTTTATTAAGATGTAGCCACAAGAAACCCTGGGAAAACTTAGCCTTCAGTATAAACCAGGGGGGGGGGGGGAATGCAGCTGCTACTCTTAATAAAATGCGTCCAAAATGCTCCTCATCAATGAAATGATGAGGGGGGGGATTTACAGAGGGATTTGTGGAACTTTGAGGGGATGGGCGAGAAATGGTTGTGAGGGTCAATGAGATAAATGTAAAGTTATGCACTTGGGCCATGGAACAAAAGTTTAATTAGTTCAAACGGTCAATTACTTAGGTAAAACTGACAGTGAAAAGAGCTGGGGTATTGGTGGATGGTAAACTTAATTTAGTGACCAGAGCCGCGGGTGCTGCCTAAAGCACAATAAAATATGGGATTGTATCAGAGAGGAATAGATTGCTCAATATAAAGAATAGTTTTGCCCTTATACCAAATCCCTGGGTCAGCCACACATGGAAATTGTGTACAATGTTGGGCTCCAGTATTATATAAAAGGATTAAGTAGAGCTGGAACGGTGTGCGATAGGAGGCAACCAGGATTTTATAGGGGAATGGGGGAACTAGAATACCACTGACAGATAAACAAATTTGGGATTATCAGTTAGAAAAAAGACGACTGAGGGAGACCTCATTACATGTACAAATACCTGAACGGACAGTACAAGATCTCTCCAAAGATCTTTTATACCTGGCCTGTGACCAGGACAAGGGGATCATCCTTATACGCACTAGGGAAGGCGATATTTTACCATCACCTAGACACAAGGTACTTACTTGTAGAGCGTGAACTGTGGACTCTCTGCCGCAGAGGGTTGTTATTGGCGGACTCTATATTACATGTTCAAGAGAGGCCTGGAGACTTCTGGAGGAGAATGAAATATCATGGGTTTATGGGATTAAAAAAACATTTATTTAAATTCTTAAAGGTTGGAACTGATGGACTCCCCTTACTAATAAAAGTCTGAATGCAGCATTCCTCGTTAATCAAAATAATCCACAAGCAGCCTCTCTCGATTAGTAAAAATTCAGGTCAGCTCCCACTATTAAATGAATAGTCCACCAAGCAACCTCCCTGACTAATAATTGTCCCCAGCAGATGACGACCCCCATGGATGCCTCTGCCTACACTGCGGACAAGCTGATGAGCGAGAAGGAGTCGGAGCTGCGCGGGTGTAAGACGAAGATCGCTGAAGTAGTAGTACCTATTTTTTTAAAGATTTAAAGACTGCGGCTGGGACCACGTGCTCCACACTTGCCGCGGCCCGGAGGTGAAGATCGCTGCCTGACAAACTGTGTTATCATGCTGAAAATACTATTGTTTTTTTGTTTGTTTACCTTGGTACTAAATTCTATAGGCATTGGAATAATATTAATTCATACTTCGATGTAAAAGTCGTGCTATCTACACAAGAGTAAATTTTAGTCCAGAGTGGTATTTTGTACTTACAACATTTTTTATAGATATTTTCTAATAGTGTTCCCTATAGAGTACTCCCCAATACTTTACATAGACAATTCCCCACATTTATTTCAAGCCCCTAATTTTTTAGACTATTGCACATTCTTTCAGTTGCAAACTGCTTGGCACATGTATTTTAAGTAAGTTGTCGAATGGGGCATTCCAGTGATCACGTCCAAACCGTGTGCCACATTTATCATGCAGTGTCTGCAAGCTCTTGTTAAAGGTGCACCAAATAGCTTCATGAAGAGTGTGCACCCACAATTAAGAATCTGGCGCACCCTTGCACACTTCAAAGGCGACTGCCCCTGGTCCCAGGAGCCATGAACGGCCAAAAATGTGTTTTATTTTCTAAACGGCTCTTCCCAAAGAGACTAGTATTATAAACAATACATTTTAACTAGAATTACACACTTATCAAGGAGGAGCAAGCTGCAAAGGCAGTTGGAAAAATTGCATTATGTTCAGTCATAAAAATAACTAGAAATGTGTTAAATACATAGGTGCTATTCAGGAAAAGTCCACTTTAATGGACAAAAGAAATTTTTATATATCTTAATAAAAATATTTGTTCAAACTACTAAATGGTTATACCTTTACAAGTTCAGTAGATCTGCTGTAATAATTCGCAATAGGCCTCTTTCTTATTTTGTTATTCTTTAGGTATTTTAACGTGTTGCAAATGTCAGAATTTTTAAATATTCCTAGTAATAAATGGTACGTACATATTATACTTAAATATTGTGAGATCCTGTTGTTTAAACATGTTTTTTCAGAACACGACATTACATTACAAAATGTAGAAATATTTAAAAAAGAGTCGACATCACATTAGATTTTAAACAGGAAGTTGTTCAGTACTGTTAAAGCAAAATGGACACATCTTGTCAGCTAAATAAGTAAGAGTAAAAAAAGAGTTCTTCCACATCATTGTACATTTTTAAGTCTGATATCTACAACATTGAATATACTCGTAAAAAATGAGCTGGCCATACCGTTATACTCCGTATCTATATAGAATCTTCACTTTATTGTAATGGAACTACTCACATTTGGAACAGAGTTCCTTGTATCTACGGATTGAAACCCAAAGAATCGACGCATTGCGTCAATAACCATGGGAACCACAGCGTCATGTAGCAAGCACATCATGATATAAAGGGGCGATAATGTTCATCACATTCACTCACTCACATAATAACCTGAAGTGGAGGAACAGTGTTGTAAGGTATGGCTTGACTCCAAAACAAATCACATATTTGGTGTATAGCACACATCAGATTTATTAATAGGGCTTAGGCAGCTTGATAAATGTGGTTCTCACTTTGAACTTAGAGATGTTAAATGCATATCTGAAGCAATTGTTTTTTTCACTATGGCTCCAGGGAGTATAAAAAAACAAATGGTGAATTCTCGGCTTAGGTTACATTCGACACACAAGCCACGGCAGGTAACATAGCCGCGGGTAGAGGAGAGGAGAGGGTGAGTGACTGTCACCCCTGCCCCTCTCCTAGGGATATATATAGCGCACCCACGCCATTGCAGAGCTATGGGGGACAGATATACCGATTGTATATACGTCCCCCCATACGGGCACGTGTGAATGAGGCCTTACCTCTGACACTTACTGTCACTACAAAAAGGGGTCCCTCTGTCACCACCAATATTGACTATACAGTAGCCCAGACGTGACACGAACTTGGACGTGAGTGCGTCTGTTTTAGACACCACTGTGCTCTCTGTATACATAAAGAATTGCCTCACACCAAAATTTGTAAATTTGTTAAAATTTGGCGAAAAAAGTGCATATGCGAGACGTATTTTTAAGATTTTTTTTTAAAGAAGGACAATGTATTTTACTGCAGTGTATAATTTCTCCAGTATTCTAATTTAACCTATGGATATACAGTGAGAAGAAATAGAACTACTATTACTTAATTTGTTACTTAATTAGGATGTCTTCTTGATTGGAGCCCAGATATATGTTAAAGGATATCTATCAACACGATGAAAGGAGTGATGAAACTAAGCACACTGACATACTGGTGTTGCCCGTTTTTATAGATTTTAAAATTATGCAAATGGCCCTAGGACTTTGGGGGCTCCATAGGTGGTTAATGGTGCGTGGGCCTCTAAGGCAATTTGCATATTTTTAAAGCCTATATAAAATAAGGGCATAGGAAGCTTAAAGAAGATGTGGATCCTACCAAAGGTGGCACAACAACCAGTATGTAAGTGTCTTGGTTTACAATCCTTGAATGCGTAGTGTCCTTTAAATAATATTATTCAACATAAATTGGGCATATGATTAGTTAACAATAACACAATTAATAACATTTAACTACAGGGATTCGGTGATCCTCGTGATTTTCATGTCTGTATTATTTGAGGGATCTACCAGCAGGGGAGTGCTGCATTCCTGCTCTGATAATGGTTAATGACTGTGCGCTTTTTATTCCTATTCCACACTAAGCAAATGGAAAGATGAATGAAAGGATTTGATTAGCTCATTCTCTCGAGTGCTGGCTAAGTTTCTCACCCTCATCATTAGGGCATTGTCCCACTTGCTGTCAAATCCATGTTTCAACACTCGATTACTAGCCTTACAACACTCAGCTAAATGTTGAATATTTCTCTCATTAAGAGAAAACTATCTTAAATTCAAGCAAATTAACCCGGGATACTTACTAATAGATCCAGGCACTTTGGTCTGTGTTGATCTTCTTATATTTTCAGCTTCCTTCTAAAATCAACTTTTAAACTCATGCCTTATGAGCCAGGGTGGCTTGGTAACACTCCAGAGTCCTTCTGGTCATTAGCATGATTTCAAATGGTTCATCATGGTGTTGTTTCACAGTTTATTACATGGGTCAGGAGCCCTTCCCCTAACCACAGTGTACTGAAAGCCTCCTTTTGTCTGTAAGGGGGGCTTTTGGAGTTGCTTTTTTTGATTACAGCAGGTAGAGAAATCGGGAAGGGTACAAGTGAAATTTAAAGGGATAAATTTGTGAGCGGCTAAGAGACACACAAAACAACCTTAAACATTAGTTGTCCTGTGGGATGTCTTTTTCCACCTTCTGTCATGGATTTTATTGAAAATTAAGGGGGGGGGGTGGTAGGTGGGTCAAATTTGCTCCATGTATAGCAACATGCGGGGTGGTAGCATCATGTTGTGGGGTTTGGTGTGGTGCAGGAGACTGTGCACAGTAATAAAAAAGATAGGCATCATGAGGAAAGAACCTTATGTGGCTATACGAAGAAACTCTCAAGACTATCAGCTAGGAGATTAAAGTTATGCGCAAATGGATTCGTCCAAATGGACATGAACCTGAAGCATACTGCCAACTCGTTACTACCCAAAGTGGCTTAAGGATAACAAGTAAATGTTGTTGGAGTGGCCATCACTGATCTAAAGTCCTACTGATTAATGTATGGCAACAGCTGAAATTATGTGCGAGCAAGGTGCCCTCACAACATGCTCAGTACACCAGTTCTGTCGGAGGAATGGCAAAGATTTCTTAACCGACTATTGAGCAGATCTGTGTAAAAAGGTATATTTAAAAATGTTTAGACCCAAGTCATCCAGTTAATGGCCAACGGTATAAATGTACTAATATGAATTGTATTTAAACTGTGTGACTTTGACAGAAGAAGGTTAAGAATGTTGCTTAAAATTCCCTCGTCATTCTTCCTGGTTTGGCAAATGATAAAAATTTTGTTATACCAAAGTTGGTTGTGTTGCAAAACATTCTCCACAAAGCCACCACTGTCACTTGTGCATTTGTACCCTGATATAACAACCTCATTACCGCACTGTCAATAAAATATCTCCCTGACAACAAAACGACCACTCAAAATGTAAAATACACTGACACTCCTTCTAAATCTTATAACTAAACCCCTGTATAAATGATTTTATAGTACTCCTTAAAATACCGTATCTACTCCGGTATCACCGCCCCGAGATATATCTCGGGGCTGGTATACCGAGTAGATACGGTATTAAGGAGAACTATAAAATATTTATACAGGGTTTAGTATAGATTAGAAGGGTCAGTGTATTTTACATTTTTGAGTGGTCAGTTTTGTTGTCAGGGAATATTTTATGACAGTGCGGTAATGAGTTGTTATTCAGGGTACAAATGCACAAGTGACAGTGGTGGCTTTGTGGAGATGTGTTGCAACAAACAATTTTATAAACAAATTTTTATATTTGCCAAAACCAGAAGAATGAGAGAGAATTTTAAGGCACATTTTAACTTTCTGCAAAGTCAACAGTTTAAATACATTCATTTAGTATTTAATACCGTTGGCCTTAAACTGATGACTTGGGTCTAAACATTTTATTATCCTTTTACAAGATTCTCTCAATAGTGGTAAGAATCTTTGGCCCATTCCTCCTGCAGAACTGGTGTATCTGAGCCATGTTGTAGGCGCTGCTCGCACATGACATTTCAGCTTGGCCATACATTATCAGTAGGATTTAGATCAGTGATGGCCACTCCAAACATTGACTCTGTTATCCTTAAGCACTTTGTAACGAGTTTGGCAGTATGCTTCAGGTCATTGTCCATTTGGAGATCCATTTGCGCATAAGCTTTAACTTCCTCCGCTGATGTCTTGAGATGTTGCTTCAGTATATGCACATAATTCTTTCCTCATGATGCTATCTTTTTTTACTGTGCACAAGTCTCCTGCAACAAACCAACCCCACAACATGATGCTACCACCCCGGTGCTATAGCATGGAAGCAAATGGAACCACACCCCCCCCCCTTAATTTCAATAAAATCCATGACATGAAGGCTGAGAAAAAGACATCCCCAAGACAATATGTTTAAGGTTGTTTTTGTGCTGTCTCTTAGCAGCTCACATTTATCCCTTTAAATTATCATTGAGCCTTCCCGATTTCTCTAACTGCTGTAATCTTCCAGCAGCAAAGGAGCTTTCAGTACACTGTGGTAGGGGAATGGCTCCTGCCATGTAATAACTGTGAAACAACACATGAAACCATTTTTAAATCATGCTAATGAGCCAGAAGGACTCTGAGAGTGTTACCAGAGCCCCTCTGGATCATAGCATGATTCAAAAGTTGATTTTAGAAGGAAGGAGAAATATAAGAAGATCAACACAACCAAAGTGCCTGGATCTATGAGTAAGTATCCCTGGGTTTAATTTGCTTGAATTTGAAGATAGTTTTCTCTTAATGAGCAGGAAATATTCAACATTTAGCTGAGTGTTGTAGGCTAGAATCGAGTGTTGAAACATGGATTGACAGCAGTGGACTGCCCTAATGATGAGGGGAGAAACTTAGCCAGCACTCGGAGAAGTGAGCTATCAAATCCTTCATCTTTCCATTTGCTTAGTGTGAATAGAAAAAAAGCACAGTGGAACCATTCTCAGAGCCAGCATGCAGCACTCCCCCTGCTGGTAGATCCCTTAAATTGAATACAGACATGAAATCACGAGGATCACCGAATCACTGTAGTTAATGTTATTATTGTTGTTATTGTTATAATCATATGCCCAATTATGTTGATAATATTATTTAAAGGACATCTACGCAGATCAAGGATTGTAAACCAAGACACTTACATATGGTGTGTGTGCCACCTTTGGTAGGATCCACTCTTCTTTAAGCTTCCTATGCCCTTATTTTAATAAGGTTTAAAAATTATGCAAATTAGCCTTAGAGGCTCCACGCACCATTACCCTATGGAGCCCAAAGCTCCTCAGGGCCATTTGCATAATTTTAAAATCCTATAAAAAACGGGCACACCAGTATGTCAGTGTGCTTAGTTTACACTCTTCATCGTGTTGATAGAATCCTTTAACATATAATCATGGGCTCAATCAAGAAGACACATTAAGTAAAAATTAAGAATAGTAGTCTATTTCTCTACCTGTATATCCATAGGTTATAATTAAGACATACTGGAGAAATTATAACTGCAGTAAATACATTTCCTTTCTTTAAAAAAAATCTTAAAAATCGCTCGCATATGCACATTTTTCGCCAATTACAATTTACAAATTTTGGTGTGAGCTTCTTTATGTATACAGAAGCAAGTGGTAGTCTAAACAGACACTCACGTCAATTCTGTGTCACTCTGGGCTCTGTATACAATAGGTGGTGACAGAGCGCTTGTAGTGCAGTAAGTGTCAGAGAAGGCCTCATTCCACGGCGTATGGGGACGTATATACATCGATATCTGTCCCCCATAGCCTGAATGGCGTGGGTGCGCTATATATCCCTAGGAGAGGGCAGGGGTGAGCAGCCATCACCTCCTCCTCCCTCTACCGGCGGCTAGGTACCTGCCGTGCTTGTGTGTCTGAATGTAACCTAAGCCGAGAATCACATTTGTTTTTATACTCCCTGGAGCCATAGTGAAAAAAACAATGCATTCAGATAATGCATTTAACATCTCTAAGTCTCAAAGTGAGAACACATTTATAAGCTGCTAGCCTATAATAAATCTGATGTGTGCTATACACCAATATGTGATTTGTTTGGAGGTAAGCCATACCACAACTTTTCACTCAGGTTATTAGTGAGTGAGTGATGATGATGACATTATCGCCTTTATCATCATGATGCTGTGCTACATGCGCTGTGGTTCCCATGGTTATTGATGCAATGCGCTGATTCTTGGGTTTATCCGTATATACAAGGAAACTCTGTTCAATGTGGAGTTCCATTACAATAAAGTGAAGATTCTATATAGATAGGAAGTATACGGTATGCCAGCTCATTTTTTAGAGTATATTCAATGTTGTAGATTACTCAGACTTAAAAATGTACAATGATGTGGAAGAACTCTTTTTTTTTTACTTATTTAGTACAAGATGTTCCAGTTTGCTTTAACAGTACTGAACAACTCCTCGTTTAAATCTAATTGTGACTTCATTTTAATATTTCTATTTTGTAATGTAATTGGTTCTGAAACAAACATGTTTAAACAACAGGATCACAATATTAAATATAATATGTAGTACATTTATTAATAGGAATTTTAAAATTCGACATGTGCAACACGGTTAAAATACCTAAAAAACAAATAAGGAAAAGGGCCTATGGCAATTATTACAGAGATCTACATTGAACTTGTAAAGGTAATTAACCATTAGTAGTTGGAACATAATATTTGTTAGTAAAAACATATCTGTCATTAAAGTGACTTTTCCGAATAAGCCATATGTATTTTACACATTTCTAGTTATTTTATGACTAACATAATGCATTTTTCAAATCCTTTGCAGGCTTGCTCCTCCTTGATAAGTGTAATTCTATAAATGTATTGTTTATAATACTAGTCTCTTTGGGAAGCCAGTTTGAAAATAAAACACATTTTGGCCGTTATGGCTCCTGGACCAGGGTGCAGTTCGCCTTTGAAGTGTGCAGGGTGCGCCAGATTCGTTAATTGTGGTGCACATTCTTCATGATATTTGGTGCACCTTTAACATAGAGCTTGCAGACACTGCATGATAAATGTGGCACCACGGTTGAGTGAGCATGGAATGCCCCATTCACGACACTTATAAATACATGTGCAAGCAGTTTGCACTGAAAAGAATGTGCAAAGTCGGAAAAATTAGGGGCTTAAATAAATGTGGGGAATTGTCTAGTAAGTATTGGGGAGTATCTATAGGGAAACTATTAGAAAATATCTATAAAAATGTTTGTAAGTACAAAATTACCACTTGATAAAATTTACTCTTGTGTAGATAGCAGCTTTTACATCGAGTATGATTATCATTATTCCAATGCTATAATTTAGTACCAAGGTAAACAAACAAAAAACATAGATTTTCAGCATAGATAACACAGTATTGTCTAGAGCAGCGATCTTCAACCTCCGGGCCGCGGCATGTGGAGCACGTGGTCCCAGCCGCAGTCTTTAATCTTTAAAAAAAAGGTACTACTTCCAGCGCTTCGTCTTACCCCGCAGCTCCGACTTCTTCTCTCATCAGCTTTCCGGCAGTGTAGGCAGAGGCATCCATGGGGGTGCACTGCTGGGGACAATTATTAGTCAGGGAGGCTGCTGGGGACTTTCATTAATAGTGGGGAGACTGTTGCGGACATTTTACTAATGAGAGAGGCTGCTGTGTGGATATTTTATTAACGAGGAATGCTGCATCAGACATTTTATTAGTAAGGGGAGTCCATCAAGTCCAACCTTTAAGAATTAAAATAATGTTTTATCCCCATAACCCATGATATTTTTCTCTCCAGAAGTCTCCAGGCCTCTCTTGAACATGTAATAGAGTCCGCCATAACAACCTCCTGCGGCAGAGAGGTCCACAGTCTCACTGCTCTTACAGTAAAGTACCTTGTTCTATGGTGATGGTAAAATCGCCTCTCCCTAGGCGTAGAGGATGCCTTGTCCTGGTCACAGGCCGAGGTATAAAAAGATCTTTGGAGAGATCCTTGTACTGTCCGTTTCAGGTATTTGTACATTGTAATGAGGTCTCCCCTCAGTCGTCTTTTTTCTAAACTGAATAATCCCAAATTTTAATCTGTCAGTGTATTCTAGTTCCCCCATTCCCCTAAAATCCTGGTTGCTCTCCTTGCACCCGTTCCAGCTCTACTATATCCTTTTATATACTGGAGCCCAAATGTACACATATTTCCATGTGTGGTCTGACCAGGGATTTGTATAAGGGCAAAACTATGTCTTTATCATGAGAATCTATTCCTCTCTGATACATCCCATTATTTATTTGCTTTAGCAGCAGCCGCCTGGCTCTGGTCACTAAATTAAGTTTACCATCCACCAATACCCCAAGCTTTTTCAGCTTCAGTTTTACTAAGTAATTGACCGTTTAGAAATAAATTAACTTTTTGTTTCCATGGCCCAAGTGCATAACTTTACATTTATCTACATTAAACCTCATCAACCATTTCTCTGCCCATCCCTCAAGTTCCACAAATCCCTCTGAATCCCCTCCCCTCATCATTTCATTGATGAGGGAGCTTTTGGACATTTATTAAAGAGTAGCCAGTGCATTTCCCCCCCCCCCCTGGTTATACTGAAGGCTAAGTTTTCCGGGTTTCTTGTGGTAACACTCTTATACTTGGGTATGTGGTGTATGCATATGTTTTCCTCACAGTGCAAGTGCAAATCCCAGACAAGGGGACATTACGGTTGTGTGAATATTATATTTCTCTTTTTCTATGTGCCTCTTATCAAGACATAGAAGGGGGCTACAGGAAGGAAGCAAGTGCAGGAAGGGGTCATTTAGACCAGGGAATGCAGGGAATGGACTCTAGGAAGACTATTTTCATTAGGGAAAACATTGAAGGGGTTGTGTTGCCCCCATTCTTGATTTAGTGACTGTTATATATCAGGATAAATAAATGAAATGTGTATGGAAATATTTAATACTTGTTTAATACTAGTAGAGCCCCTGTGGATAAAAACCCACATGGTACGCATTACCTGCAGATTTGTTGTAAACAACCTTTTTGTCCTTTATCCTTAAAAAATAAGTGCTGTTACATTGTTGGGGAGGAAAATGGTGCAAAAATGAATCTGCATGAGATAGGCCTCATCAGTAGAATGGAAGTGGGATTACGTTGGGATAAAGAATTATGTTCTTTATAGCAGTATTTGGTGATTAATGTCTAGATTTCCTGCATGTCAGGGCAAGAGAAGTTAATAGGACACTTCAGAATTCAGTGTTTAAAAAGCCTGCAGCGACTAACTCGTTCCTCCACCGCAACAGCTTTACACACCTCACACACAAAGAAGGGCTGATGTTAAGTCAATTCTTACGCCTAAAAAGACTCAATAGTGAAGAGACATTTTTAGAATTCAAGATGATGTGCTAAAGATAATACTGGCGCGAACAAGGATACCAGCAGCATAAGGCATAGGATAGGGAGTGTGCGATCCCAATGTGACAACTTTCCAAAAAACAGACAAAGGGTAGAGAATAGTTTTGCCTTGTTTGTTTCTCGCGCACACAAGTGGGCAATCCAAGCTGCTTTCAAAAACTGGGAGATTTTGAAGGAAGACCACCAGTTTGATGACATCCAGGTCCCATGAAACAAAATGGTACGAAGTAGATTCTACCCCATGAGAAAGCTGGCAGCAAAAGTGTGTCCCAACGAGGAACTTTAAATATGGACATTGCAATTCTTTCAGTTATACAAACAAGACAAAATGATACAGCTAGGAAGAGTCTCACACAAGGTCACCTTATCATTTCTTGCAGGACCACTTTTGTAGTATATACAGGCAGTCCCCAGGTTACATACAAGATAGGGTCTGTAGGTTGTTCTTAAGTTGAATTTTATGTAAGTCGGAATGTATATTTTATCATTGTAATCCCAGACAGAACTTTTTTGGTCTCTGTGACAATTGGATTTTAAAAATGTTGGGTTGTCATAAGAATCAATATTAACATTAAAGCTTCATTACAGACACATTTGATAACTGTTATAGCTTTTTATTGTAACCTAGGGCTAAAGTACAATAAATTACCAATATGCAGAGGTAATTTTGTAACTAGGGGTCATATGTAATCGAGTGTTCTTAAGTAGGGGACTGCTGTATTCTTGCATGTCTGTGTAACAAATATAATATGGTAACATCAGGAACTATTTATCAGATTCAAGGAACATCTAAATTCCATTGCATCAGGTGATCAGAGCCAGTTAGGATAAAGTGGGGCCTGGGTGCAGGGCTAAAGGGGCCTCTTACTGTCTAGCGCTGTTCATAAAATAGTTTTATTTGGGGCCCCACTTTTAGTTTACAAAACACTTTGGAAAGTATGGTACACTTTGTAGTTTACAAACAGTAGTATGTAAGGCAATCTGTAATATGGGACTGTAGGATAGGTTTATAGGAGATAGACAGATGATAGGTAGATTGATGATAGAAGATAAAGATAATAGACTATAGATAGATGATAGATAGATTTATAGATGCATAATAAAAGTAGATTATATATAGATAGCTAGATAGATAATAGGAGAAGATAGAACAGAAGAAGAGAGATGAAGATTGATAGATATAGGATAGATAGCTAGATAGGGGATAGATATTATAGACAGGAGATAGATGATAAGCATCATCACGGGTATCAACAAGGCTTTAAAAGAAGTAATACATCCTCTAAGGCCGGCCCCGCAGGTAATGGGTGTCCCAGATTAATAGAAAGTGTGGATGTTGCTAACATGCCATTCTTACAAGAAGCAAAAGATATATGAAATTGATGCTATGGGACAATGGTCCTAAATTATCTCAATTACCTTAGTGTACAATTCATATGAAATGCTGTGTTGTAATCTTCATCACTTAATGCTAATAGCATATTTGTGATATTGCTTTTGGGCCTTTTTTCGAATCTACTTGTAATGTTATGTGTAAACACCTTTTCTTTCACCTACTGGGATCACGTGTTACATATAATGCACTTCCATGCATTGTGTTTGATACTATGGCACATCAGCCTTGGGAGAGGTATTTATACCGAACATCATAGGCTGATTATGTGAGTGGCTTAAAAAAGCATTATACCGCGCAAAACGGTTTGTTGCCTTTTGTGGCTAGCAATCTCCTGCAACACCACATGTCTCAGTAAAAGAGGATCTTCATGCCTTTGGTGAGTGAGGCTTCTCTCTCCCCTCTGTGTATTGGATGTTTCCTAGGCTTGAGCTCTACCGGCAGGCTTCTTGTTTATACCGGCACACTTACTCCTCCTCATCGATGCATATGGTAGTGCCAGTGCCTAACTTCATTGTCTCTGAGTTTATATGTGTGTTATGTTCTTCTATTTTACAGGTTCGAAGTTGGCCAATTACAGCTTCTGTAATAACTTGCATGTAAAGGCTATTTCAGACAGACGGTTTATTTCTGTGTCTGTATGCCATCCACGACCCATTGATTTCTACGTTGCTATTAAATATCTCTTTTTTCATGGATGGCGGACCATGAGAAAAAAAAAACACAGCATACTTTATATTTTTTTCACATGTGGACCATGGACCACGCCAATGGGTCCACAAAAGCCAGACCAGCACTTGATAAAATTTGTGTGCAGTCAATTTTTTCCTCAGATGATGCTGTGAGAACCAAGGGGGACATTTATTTAGGAGTAGGGACCAGTTATTTCACGCTTTTCTGCTTCAAAGATTTATCAAAGGGGAGATTTTATTAGAGAATCTTGCATTTTCAAGGGCTACAGTATTGTGTGACTTTTTAGTCACAAATTCTTTTAAAGTGGCCAATTTTGTCCTCCCATACCATCTGTTGCCTTTGCTGGTGATGACTGTAGTTGGCGTATTTCAATAGTTAACAAGCTCTAACATGGAAAAAATGGATGTCATGTGGATGTGAAAATCAATGGCCCTCCTGAAAAATTCAATGGTTCGTCATTTTCATAGTGATATTTTGCTGTAATTTTTTTACTGTATAGTATCTGTATCTGTATAAAATTAAAGTGTTACCGTATATACTCGTGTATAAGCCGAGTTTTTTCAGCCACAAAAAATGTGCTGAAAACGTCCCCTCGGTTATACACGAGTCTATTACAAAAAAAATTACCCCACTTAAAAAAAAAACTTAAATACTCACCTACCGATGTAAGCACGGCTCCCCGAGTCAGCGCGGCTTACCGTTGTCCCCGATGTCAGCGTGTTCCGTATTCTTTTTCTCCGCGGCTCCTCTTCTTTTCTTTCTTCCGGCATGGACGCGGCCATGTTTTTTTGTGGCCACGCATACTATGACGTCAGCAGCGGCCGCGTCATAGTATGCGCATGCTAGAAGAAACATGGCCGCGTCCATTGCCGGAAGAAAGAAGAAAGAAGAGGAGCCGCGGAGAAGAAAGAAGACGGGACGGGCTGACATCGGGGACATCGGTAAGTCGCGCCGACATAGGGGAGCCGCGCTGACATCGGAGGGTGAGTATTTAAGTTTATTTTTTTAAGGGCCGTGGGGCAGGCTGCTGTATACTACTAGGGGCTGCTGTGGATACTACTAGGGGGTGCTGTAACTACTGTCTCGAAATGCTATGTTTAATGTATCCGTTTGTTGTATTACACCTGTGGCTGTTCATTCTTGTCTTAAGTTGTTGAGTTGTGCGGCCCACGTATTGAAGGCCGCATGGGCATTCCATTAGATAGATGACAAAGACTGAGGAGCAATTCATGAAGCTTTTAATTGTAAAGACTTCGTTGGTCGTATTGCTTTTTTTTTAAGTGGGTAATTTTTTTTGTAATAGACTCGTGTATAAGCCGAGGGGACGCTTTTCAGCACATTTTTTGTGCTGAAAAACTCGGCTTATACACGAGTATATACGGTAACACTTTAATTTTATACAGATACAGATACTATACAGTATAAAAATTTACAGCAAAATATCACTATGAAAATGACGAACCATTGAATTTTTCAGGAGGGCCATTGATTTTCACATCCACATGACATCCATTTTTTTCCATGTTAGAGCTTGATTAACTATTGAAATACGCCAAACTACAGTCATCACCAGGCAAAGGCAACAGATTGGTATGGGAGGCACAAAATTGGCCACTTTAAAAGAATTTGTGACTAAAAAGTCACACAATAACTGTAGCCCTTGAAAATGCAAGATTTCTCTAAATAAAATCTCCCCTTTGATAAATCTTTGAAGCAGAAAAGCGTGAAATAAACTTGGTCACTACTCCTAAATAAATGTCCCCCTTGGTTCCTCAGCATCATCTGAGGAAAAAAATTGACTGCACACAAATTTTATCAATGTGCTGGCTGTCTCTTTTGTGGACCCATTGGCGTGGTCCATGGTCCACATGTGAAAAAAATATAAAGTATGCTGTGTTTTTTTTTCTCATGGTCCGCACATCCATGAAAAAAGGACATTTAAATAGCAACGTAGAAATCAATGGGTCGTGGATGGCATACAGACAAGAAATCCGTCTGTCTGAATAAGCCTTTACATGCAATGTTATTACAGAAGCTGTAATTGGCCAACTTCGAACCTGTAAAATAGAAAGAACATAACACACATATAAACTCAGAGACAATGAAGTTAGGCACTGGCACTACCATATGCATCGAGTGAGGAGGAGGTAAGTGTGCCTGGTATAAACAAGAGCCTGCCGGTAGAGCTCAAGCCTAGGAAACATCCAATACACAGAGGGGGAGAGAGAAGCCTCACTCACCAAAGGCATGAAGATCCTCTTTTACTGAGACATGTGGTGTTGCAGGAGATTGCTAGCCACAAAAGGCAACAAACCGTTTTGCGCTGTATAATGCTTTTTTAAGCCACTCACATAATCAGCCTATGATTGTTCGGTATAAATACCTCTCCCAAGGCTGATGTCGCCATAGTATCAAACAACAATGCATGGAAGTGCATTATATGTAACACAGTGATCCCAGTAGGTGAAAGAAAAGGTGTTTACACATAACATGTACAAGTAGATTCGAAAAAAGGCCCAAAAAAAGCAGATATCACAAATATGCTATTAGCATTAAAGTGATGAAGATTACAACACAGCATTTCATATGAATACTGTACACTAAGGTAATTGAGATAATTTAGGACCATTTGTCCCATAGCATCAAATTTCATTATATCTTTTGCTTCTTGGAGTAATAAGGCATGTTAGCAACATCCACACTTTCTATTAATCTGGGACACCCATTACCTGCAGGGCCGGCCTTAGAGGATGTATTACTTCTTTAAAAGCCCTTGGTTGATACCCAGTGATGATGCTTATCATCTATCTCCTGTCTATAATATCTATCCCCTATCTAGCTATCTATCCATATATCTATCAATCTTCTATCTCTCTTCTTCTGTATCTATCTTCTATTATCTATCTAGCTATCTATATATAATCTACTTTATATTTATGCATCTATAAATCTATCTATCATCTATCTATAAGTCTATTATCTTTATCTTCTATCATCAATCTACCTATCATCTGTCTATCTCCTATAAACCTATCCTACAGTCCCATATTACAGATTGCCTTACCATACTACTGTTTGTAAACTACAAAGTGTTACCATACTTTACAAAGTGTTTGTAAACTAAAAGTGGGGCCCCAAAATAAAACTATTTTATGAACAGTCGTAGACAGTAAGAGGCCCCCTTTAGCCCTGCACCCAGGGGCCCACTTTATCCTAAACTGGCTCTGATCACCTGATGCAATGGAATTTAGATGTTCCTTGAATCTGATAAATAGGTTTCTGATGTTACCAATATTATATTTGTTACACAGACATGCAAGAATACAGGCAGTCCCCTACTTAAGAACACTCGACTTACATACGACCCCTAGTTACAAAATGACCTCTCGATATTGGTAATTTATTGTACTTTAGTCCTAGGCTACAATGATCAGCTGTAATAGTTATCAAATGTGTCTGTAATGAAGCTTTAATGTTAATATTGATTCTTATGACAACCCAACATTTTTAAAATCCAATTGTCACAGAGACCAAAAAAGTTCTGTCTGGGATTACAATGATAAAATATACAGTTCCGCCTTACATACAAATTCAACTTAAGAACAAACCTACAGACCCTATCTTGTATGTAACCTGGGGACTGCCTGTATATACTACAAAAGTGGTCCTGCAAGAAATGATAGAGGTGACCTTGTGTGAGACTCTTCCTAGCTGTATCATTTTGTCTTGTGTGTTATAACTGAAAGAATTGCAATGTCCATATTTAAAGTTCCTCGTTGGGACACACTTTTGCTGCCAGCTTTCTCATGGGGTAGAATATCTACTTCGTACCATTTTGTTTTCATGGGACCTGGATGTCATCAAACTGTGGGTCTTCCTTCAAAATCTCCCAGTTTTTGTGAAAAGCAGCTTGGATTGCCCACTTGTGTGCGCTGAAACAAACAAGAAGGCAAAACTATTCTCTACCCTTTGTCTGTTTTTTGGAAAAGTTGTCACATTGGGATCGCACACTCCCTATCCTATGCGCTTATTGCTGCTTGGTATCCTTGTTCGGCCAGTATTATCTTTAGCACATCATCTTGAATTCTAAAAATAGTCTCTTCACTATTGAGTCTTTTTAGGCGTAAGAATTGACTTAACATCAGCCCTTCTTTTGTGTGTGAGGGGTGAAAGCTGTTGCGGTGGAGGAACGAGTTAGTCGCTGCAGGCTTTTTAAACACTGAAGTCTGAAGTGTCCTATTAACTTCTCTTGCCCTGACATGCAGGAAATCTAGACATTAATCACCAAATACTGCTATAAAGAACATAATTCATTTATCCCAACAGTAATCCCACTTCCATTCTACTGATTGAGGCCTGATTCTCATGCAGATTCATTTTTGCACCATTTTCCCCAAGTAACAGCACTTATTTTTTAAGGATAAAGGACAGAAAGGTTGTTTACAACAAATCTGCAGGTAATGCGTACCATGTGGGTTTTTTATCCACAGGGGCTCTACTAGTATTAAACAAGTATTAAAATAAATTTCCATACACATGTTCATTTTATTTATCTCTGATATATAACAGTCACTAAATCAAGAATGGGGCAACACAACTCCTTCAATGTTTTCCCTAATGAAAATAGTCTTCCTAGAGTCCATTCCCTGCATTCCCTGGTCTAAAATGACCCCCTTCCTGCACTTGCTTCCTTTCCTGTAGCCCCCTTCTTATGTCTTGATAAGAAGGCGACTATAGAAAAAGAGAAATTATAATATTCACACAACCGTAATGTCCCCTTGTCTTTGGGATTTGCACTTGCACTGTGAGGAAAACATATGCATACAACACATACCCAAGTATAAGAGTGTTACCACAAGAAACCCTGGGAAAACTTAGCCTTCAGTATAAGCCAGGGGGGGGGGGGGGAATGCAGCTGCTACTCTTTAATAAAATGTCCAGAAATCTCCCTCATCAATGAAATGATGAGGGAGGGATTACAGAGGGATTTGTGGAAGCTTGAGGGATGGGCAGAGAAATGGTTGATGAGGTTTAATGTAGATAAATGTAAAGTTATGCACTTGGGCCATGGAAACAAAAAGTATAATTATGTTCTAAACGGTCAATTACTTAGTAAAACTGAAGCTGAAAAGGACTTGGGGGTATTGGTGGATGGTAAACTTAATTTTAGTGACCAGAGCCAGGCGGCTGCTGCTAAAGCAAATAAAATAATGGGATGTATCAAGAGAGGAATAGATTCTCATGATAAAGACATAGTTTTGCCCTTATACAAATCCCTGGTCAGACCACACATGGAATATTGTGTACAATTTTGGGCTCCAGTATATAAAAAGGATATAGTAGAGCTGGAACGGGTGCAGAGGAGAGCAACCAGGATTATTAGGGGAATGGGGGAACTAGAATACACTGACAGATTAAAAAATTTGGGATTATTCAGTTTAGAAAAAAGACGACTGAGGGGAGACCTCATTACAATGTACAAATACCTGAACGGACAGTACAAGGATCTCTCCAAAGATCTTTTTATACCTCGGCCTGTGACCAGGACAAGGGGACATCCTCTACGCCTAGAGGAGAGGCGATTTTACCATCACCATAGACAAAGGTACTTTACTGTAAGAGCAGTGAGACTGTGGAACTCTCTGCCGCAGGAGGTTGTTATGGCGGACTCTATATACATGTTCAAGAGAGGCCTGGATGACTTTCTGGAGAGAAGAAATATCATGGGTTATGGGGATAAAACATTTATTTAATTCTTAAAGGTTGGACTTGATGGACTCCCCTTACTAATAAAATGTCTGATGCAGCATTCCTCGTTAATAAAATATCCACAGCAGCCTCTCTCATTAGTAAAATGTCCGCAGCAGTCTCCCCACTATTAATGAAATGTCCACAGCAGCCTCCCTGACATTAATAAATTGTCCCCAGCAGTGCTACCCCCATGGATGCCTCTGCCTACACTGCCGGAAAGCTGATGAGAGAAGAAGTCGGAGCTGCGGGGTAAGACGAGCGCTGGAAGTAAGTACCTTTTTTTTTAAAGATTAAAGACTGCGGCCTGGGACCACGTGCTCCACATGCCGCGGCCCGGAGGTTGAAGATCGCTGCTCTAGACAATACTGTGTTATCTATGCTGAAAATCTATTGTTTTTTTGTTTTGTTTACCTTGGTACTAAATTATAGCATTGGAATAATGATATCATACTTCGATGTAGAAAGCTGCTATCTACACAAGAGTAAATTTTAGTCATAGTGTATATTTGTACTTACAACATTTTTTATAGATATTTTCTAATAGTTTCCCTATAGATACTCCCCAATACTTACTAGACAATTCCCCACATTTATTTAAGCCCCTAATTTTTCCTGACTTTGCACATTCTTTTCAGTGCAAACTGCTTGCACATGTATTTATAAAGTGTCGTGAATGGGGCATTCCAGTGCTCACTCAAACCGTGTGCCACATTTATCATGCAGTGTCTGCAAGCTCTATGTTAAAGGTGCACCAAAGATTCATGAAGAATGTGCACCACAATTAACGAATCTGGCGCACCCTGCACACTTCAAAGGCGAACTGCACCCTGGTCCAGGAGCCATAACGGCCAAAATGTGTTTTATTTTCAAACTGGCTTCCCAAAGAGACTAGTATTATAAACAATACATTTAAGTAGAATTACACATTATCAAAGGAGGAGGCAGAGCCTGCAAAGGATTTTGAAAAATGCATTATGTTAGTCATAAAATAACTAGAAATGTGTAAAATACATATGGCTTATTCGGAAAAGTCACTTTAAGTGACAGATATGTTTTACTTAACAAATATTATGTTCCAACTACTAAATGGTTAATTACCTTTACAAGTTCAATGTAGATCTCTGTAATAATTGCCATAGGCACTTTTCCTTATTTGTTTTTTAGGTATTTTTACCGTGTTGCACAATGTCAGAATTTTAAATATTCCTATTAATAAAATGTACTACATATTATATTTAATATTGTGAGATCCTGTTGTTTAAACATGTTTTTCAGAACCAATTACATTACAAAATTAGAAACATTTAAAAATGAGTCACATTAGATTTAAACAGGAGTTGTTCAGTACTGTTAAAAGCAAACTGGAACATCTTGTACTAAAATAAGTAAAAAAAAAAAGAGTTCTTCCACATCAGTGTACATTTTTAAGTCTGAGTAATCTACAACATTGAATATACTCTAAAAAATGAGCTGGCAATACCGTATACTTCCTATCTATATAGAATCTTCACTTTATTTGTAATGGAACTCACATTGGAACAGAGTTTCCTTGTATATACTGGATAAACCCAAAGAATCAGCGCATTGCAGAAATAAACCATGGGAAGCACAGCGCATGTAGCACAGCATCATGATGATAAAGGTCGATAATGTCATCATCATCACTCTACTCACATAATAAACCTGAAGTGAAAAGTGTAATGGTATGGCTTACTCCAAACAAATCACATATTTGGTGTATAGCACACATCAGATTTATTATAGTGGCTTAGGCAGCTTGATAAATGTGGTCTCACTTTGAGACTTAGAGATGTTAAATGCATTATCTGGAATGCATTGTTTTTTTCACTATGGTCTCCAGGGAGTATAAAAAAACAAAATGTGAATTCTCGGCTTAGGTTACATTCAGACACACAAGCACGGCAGGTACACATAGCCGCCGGGGAGAGGAGGAGGAGGTGAGTGCTGCTCACCCCTGCCCCTCTCCATAGGGATATATAGCGCACCCACGCCCATTGCAGGTCTATGGGGGACAGATATACGATGTATATACGTCCCCCATACGGCCGTGTGAATGAGGCCTTACTCTGACACTTACATGCACTACAGCGTCTTCTGTCACCACCATATTTATATACAGAGCCCAGAGGTGACACAGAATTGACGTGAGTGTCTGTTTTAGACTACCACTGTGCTTCTGTATACATAAAGAAGCTCACACCAAAATTTGTAAATTGTAAATTTGGCGAAAAATGTGCATATGCGACGATTTTAAGATTTTTTTTAAAGAAAGGAAATGTATTTAACTGCAGTTATAATTTCTCCAGTATGTCTTAATTATAACCTATGGATATACAGGTAGAGAAATAGACTACTATTACTTAATTTGTTACTTAATCGGTGTCTTTGGATTGGAGCCCATGATTATATGTTAAAGGATATCTATCAACACGATGAAGGAGTGTAAACTAAGCACACTGACATACTGGTGTGCCCCGTTTTTTATAGGATTTTAAAATTATGCAAATGGCCCTGAGGAGCTTTGGGCTCCATAGGTGTTAATGGTGCGTGGAGCCTCTAAGGCTAATTTGCATAATTTTTAAAGCCTTATTAAAAATAAGGGCATAGGAAGCTTAAAGAAGAGTGGATCCTACCAAAGGTGGCACACACCAGTATGTAAGTGTGCTTGGTTTACAATCCTTGATCCTGGCGGTAGATGTCCTTTAAATAATATTATTCAACATAATTGGGCATATGATTATTAACAATAACAACAATAATAACAATTAACTACAGTGATTCGGTGATCCTCGTGATTTCCAATGTCTGTTATTACATTTAGGGGATCTACCAGCAGGGGGAGTGCTTGCATTCTGGCTCTGAGAATGGTTCCTACTGTGCTTTTTACTTATTCCACACTAAGCAAATGGAAAGATGAAAGGATTTGATTAGCTCACTTCATCTCGAGTGCTGGCTAAGTTTCTCCCCTCATTCATTAGGGGCATTCCACATGCTGTCAAATCCATGTTTCAACTCGATTTACTAGCCTTACAACACTCAGCTAAATGTTGAATATTTCCTCTCATTTAAGAGAAATCTATCATCAAATTCAAGCAAATTAAACCAGGGATACTTACTCATAGATCCAGGCACTGTGTTTGTGGTGATCTTCTTATATTTCTTCCTTCCTTCTAAAATCAACTTTTGAAATCATGCTTATGAGCCAGGAGGGCTCTGGTAACACTCTCAGAGTCCTTCTGGCTCATTAGCATGATTTCAAAAATGGTTTCATGGTGTGGTTTCACAGGTTATTACAATGGGCAGGAGCACTTCCCCCTACCACAGTGTACTGAAAGCTCCTTTGCTGCTGTAAGATTACAGCAGGTAGAGAAATCGGGAAGGGCTCAATGATAATTTAAAGGGATAAATTGTGAGCTGCTAAGAGACAGCACAAAACAACCTTAAACATAGTTGTCTTGGGATGTCTTTTTCTCAGCCTTCATGTCATGGATTTTATTGAAATTAAGGGGGGGGGGGGGTGAGGTGGTTCCATTTGCTTCCATGCTATAGCAACATGGGGTGGTAGCATCATGTTGTGGGGTTGGTTTGTTGCAGGAGAGACTTGTGCACAGTAAAAAAAAGATAGCATCATGAGGAAAGAACATTATGTGGCATATACTGAAGCAACATCTCAAGACATCAGCTAGGAAGTTAAAGCTTATGCGCAAATGGATCTTCCAAATGGACAATGACCTGAAGCATACTGCCAAACTCGTTACAAAGTGGCTTAAGGATAACAGAGTCAATGTTTTGGAGTGGCCATCACTGATCTAAATCCTACTGATAATGTATGGGCAAAGCTGAAATGTCATGTGCGAGCAAGGCGGCCTACAAACATGGCTCAGATACACCAGTTCTGTCAGGAGGAATGGGCCAAAGATTCTTACCAACTATTGAGAGAATCTTGTAAAAGGATATATAAAATGTTTAGACCCAAGTCATACAGTTTAAGGCCAACGGTATTAAATACTAATGAAATGTATTTAAACTGTTGACTTTGCAGAAAGTAATAAAATTGCCTTAAAATTCCCTCTCATTCTTCTGGGTTTTGGCAAATATAAAAAATTTTGTTATAAAATTGTTTGTTGCAACACATCTCCACAAAGCCACCACTGTCACTTGTGCATATTGTACCCTGAATAACAACTCATATACACAATGTCATAAAATATATCCCTGACAACAAAACTGACCACTCAAAAATGTAAAATACACTGACCCTTTCTAATCTATACTAAACCCCTGTATAAATAATTTTATAGTACTCTCTTAAATACCGTATATACTTGAGTATAAGCCGACCCGAGTATAAGCCGAGACCCCTAATTTCAACACAAAAACTGGGAAAACCTATTGACTCGAGTATAAGCCGAGGGTGGGAAATGCATTGGTCACAGCCTACCAGTATATAGCCAGCAAGACCCCTGTAGTGTATAGCCTGCCAGCCCCCTTTAGTGTACAGCCTACCCAGCGCCTGTAGTATATAGCCTTCCCAGTCTGTCTCCGATGCTCCGGTGCTGCCTTGGGTCCTTTGGAAGAATCTGAAGAGGAGCGGAAAAAAACGAAGAGGATCCGAAGGACCCGCGGTGGCACCGGAGCATCGAATCAAGCATTGGACAACAGGTGACGTCGGAAAGGTGAGTTTTGACTATTTTTTTCTTGACTCGAGTATAAGCCGAGTTAGGGTTTTTGAGAACAAATTTTGTGCTGAAATACTAGGCTTATACTCGAGTATATATAGCTATATAAATAAATTTTATTATTATTAGTTCACAAACCAAATTAATAATATACAGTGCCTCCCTAAAGCTGACATTTGATTAAGATATTAGCATCGTGGAGAGCCTCCCGCTGGTTGTCACTTGCCCCACAGCTGTTGTCTGCGGTATGCTTTTACTGGAGGAATGCCACTGGTATGTCAACCTTAGAAGTTAAGTAGACAAAGGGCCTATAGTAATTCTTTTGCCCCTCTGTACTCATCTCTCTTGTCAGGCGCTTTTAAAATGTCCTCCAATATCGAGATAAAAGAAATAGGCGGCACTCACTGGCTTTCAGGGTGCAAAACTTCTTTATTACAGCAAAGCAGGCATATGGTTGAAGAAGTGCAAAGTGCATGAAATGGCCCACCTCTGTCGTATGCTGGCCTTGGACCCTACTCCTGCTTTGTTGTAGCAGACACTTTTCACTTGTAACGTTTGGATGGATAGGGCCAAGGTTATTTTATACCTCCTGGTATAGAATTTATCCCTAGGGGTATAATGTGTCCTGGGCGAACTATACCCGGGCCAGAGGGGTATTTTTAGGCCTGGGGGGATATAAACTGAAATAACCCAGAGTTTACCCGGGTATATTCTGGGCTGGGGAAGGGGGGGGATACTTTAGCTCAGTCCGGAGTATAACTTGGGACAGGGTTATCCTGGCCTTCTACACCAGCAATTTTTACAGACAGTTGGAGATAGCCTTAATGTTACAGTTACATACATACACTACGAGAGGCACACTACGAGGTTTGCATACAAACATAGTTACAGGACATTGCAATACAGCACAGCACAGGTTAACATGACCACATTACTTTACATATGAGGAAACTATTATAGTATGAACTACACTAGGGACAATAACAAGTAGACACAGGCTAGACAGACATGCATAGGGGTTACTATATTAGAATACCAGTGCAATGATTGTGTTGATACAGTGGTGTGCTGCTGTTGGTTTGGCAGAAGACACACTGCCTGTAGCTCCACTTTTGCCAAGTACGGGAGCATAAGCTAAACTTGAGCCTTGGTACTCCTGTTCCTCCTGAATTGCATAAGGCACTTACATTTCAGGTGCTCTGATGACATAGTAACTGGTGCTCTTGACTGCCAGGGCCCAGTGCTCTGTTGCAGCCAGTTGTGCGACATGGAGCTGCTGTTAATGATAATCCACTTGGTGCTGCAGGAGAGTGAAAGGGTATGTATGCTGGAGTCGATGCACAAGTAGCCACCTACAGAGGCACCATCTTGACAGTGCATATAGCTATAGTTATAATGAAAATTTTCCCTGTCTCTTCCAATGGTATTGCTGACCATTGAAATCTGTATCATGTGCAAGGAACAATAAGTTAGTAATAAGTTAAATTGACATATTGGTGCTTTGAAATTAATAATTTTGGGTTGCAGTTTGGGCACATGGGGGGGGGGGGGGGGGGTGGGGCGAGGGGGGGAAATTTTTTTTTTTTTTTTTTTTTTTTTTTTTGGAAGGGGGGGGGGGTGGCGCTGAGTTGGAACATGGACTTGGAGCCAGCAAACGTTCACAAGTAAAAGGTAAGGTAAGACTTGGCATGTATCTAACGAAGCTAGAGGGGTGGGAATTTCATCATACAACTGTGCACTGGAGTAAGATGAGCGATCCACCAGTAGGCCTCCAAAAGGTTCACTATCACTGCCCGAGTGTAATACTCTTCATAAAAGCAGTCTTCATAAAAGCGCCTTTTCTATAAAGCAGTGTAGGCCCACTGAAGGATTAAGGAGCATAATTATAGTTAAATTTTATATTTAAGTGCCTTAAGGGCACACTAGACAAACAGCACACACAATAGATATATATAGTTAACAGAGTACAAAATACAAAGGTAGGACTACAAGTATCAGAAGTTCAGTAAGTTAGTTACCTTGTAAGTTGGCCTAATGGGGATGGATAGTCCACACGTTAAGATCCTTCTCCTGCGCTTGGGATGTTAAGGTTTCCCCAGGTGAAAGAAAAAAGCATCAGGGGTGCTCTGATTATATTAGGTGCAGACACACCCCTGCACACCCCCAGGAAAGCTCATAGGATCCTCTTAACTGGTATTAAGTTCAGAACCTTGAAGAAGTCATAGCTTCTCAAGGGCAAGTCATAGGGTCAGGATTCTGGAATCATTGGTTTGCTCTGTTTTTTTACTTTATTCTTTTTGGGTCGTGGGGGGTCGCAAATAATGCTTATTTTAATGATTTTTTCGGGTATGTTTTTTGTGTTTATGCCCAAACCGCATGTCTGTTACTTTCATGTCGTGGGGGGTCATGCGGTTGGATTCCAATAGTGGGGTAATTTTTTATGTGGCCCACTAACAAAAATATAAACGTCCGTTTTGCTTTGACATTTGCTAAGCAGCGTATGATGTTTAGTTATTTTGTAGATGAAGCTGCTTTTAGGCGTTTTTTTTGGGGACAGTTTGTACTTTTTTCATATGGATCGTTGCAAGGCGGGATGTGATTTTTAATACTGCTTTATGGTTGTTTTGGTTTGGTTGGATGGTGCACAAATCATAATTTTGCTTTGTTTTGTAATTTTTTTTTTAAGGGTCATAGGTGTTACCAGTTTTAGTAAGATTTTAATCTAGTTGTACGGTTTTTTTTCGGGACGAATGGTATACCATATATGTGCTTTTGGTTGATGATTTTCATGATTTTGTGTTCGCGGGAGTTTTACCTCTGGACTCATAGTTCAAAACTATGATTGCCTGCCATACGTTTTGATGGTGTGTTATGAAAGTCATCGAAATTGCATAGCAGTGCAGTCAGACAAGGCGCACCTAGGGTACTTCATCGGACCTTGTGAGCTTACTGCTTTTAGGAGTATGGAAGGGCAGTGCCCATGTGACGTCACTTGCGCTTTTGCCGTCCAAGCTGTGCTCTGCGTACGCTCATGCAGTGTGCTTTTCAGGAGTCTTCACTCATGCAGAGTGACCCTCCTGATCCCCCTCCTCTCCTTAGTACCTAACCCTTGCTGCCTGAACTGGCAACCAGTCCCCTAGCCACTCAATGTTTTGTTTTACTTCCATCACAGATAATCGACCTGGCCTGTAAGAAGAGAGAGAACTCCAGGAATCAGAGCCTGTGAAACTGGATGCACGGGAATATGTGGAGAATAACTTCTGTTCCTTTCGCGCAGTTAGGCCTAGCAGCAGATGCTTATTCTATTCTTCCACTGTGGCCAGCTATACCAGCAGCTAGTCTGACATCTCTTAAGAGAAGCGCGCTCCCCAACCTTGAACTCCGGCTCTCCGGAGCACCTGTTCCATCCACTGAGCTGACCGCACTAAGCATAATCTAGAGATCAAGCAGCCGAAATGCCTCTGGGTTCAACCCTCCATAATCCACAACTCAGATGAGTGTCTGTCACACAAACATCCCTCCGATTACTCTCCACAAATCTGTGGCTTTTAGAAAGTGGCAAGAGACAGACTATTTTTGAAAGAAGCCCATTAAAAAGTCGTTGACAGTTGCAAAAAAGAAATAAGGTAAAACATGAAGCCATATAGAAAAACTTGCACTGTCCGAATGAGACCCATAATATAACCGTTTGGCCCTAAATGCTAATGTTTCGTGTTGAGGCAATCTCACCACTTCACGACCCTAACACACATCCCCACCACTGAGCATAGTGATGGTAGATATGGTGTGTGGATAAAAAAAAAATAGGATAAGTGACTCTGCGTGTTAATTACAAGGGTGATTTGAGCACGAATGTTCTCCAAAAGGTTGACTGTGAGCTGAGAAAATTTTGTAAGAATCAATAAGGCAACCATGGGGTTGAACACTATGCACGTCAAACTTGTCTGTTTCTGATTAGCCAAGATTACTGAAGACTACATTTTCTGTTTAATTTCACAAAGCTTTGAACTGTGTTGTCACATAAATCAGAAGAAAATTGCTTTTATGTTTGTGCCTGTTAGAGTTTAAAAGTTAAGAAAGTTCAAGGGACGATCAACTCGAGTGACTGTTCATCATTGATGCCTAGAACCAGAATGCCTCTGTATACATTTGTGAGAACTCTCTCGAAACCACCAACCCAGCCCACGGTGAAACTGCTTGTGGGAAATGACAGGAATGCCTTTGGCGCCACGAATGAACCAGGCAAACCTGGCAGAGATTTATATATAATAAAGAGTCTATCAGTAAAATAAGTCCCATCGCTCCCCCTCTCCCCCCCTCCTAAAAGATGGAAATGGGGCTTTTTCATGCATGTCTGGCAATGACCCGCATTTTAAATTCCCCCAATATGTAAAACTATAACAATGGGGGCTTTAATACTGTTGTACATGGAAAAGTGCACTTAGTGCTGTGCTTCGCCATTTTTCCAAACTAGGTACTTGCGAAGGTACAAAGCTGTAGGAAACTCGCATAGCATTGTCCTGTGATGGGTCCTATGGCAAAAGCTTCCCTAATTTGGGACATTTCTCTGTCTGTGCCAGCTTTTATTGGTTGGCACATGAATAGATTTCCGAGGGGAATTCTGTAAATATTATGCTTGTGTTTGGCCTGTGTTCTTCTCAAAACCACAAGCTGAAATGAATTTGGTCGTTCCCAAGATTGAGTGTTTTATGACTTCTCCTTTTACAGTCCATAAATTTTTGTGGTAAACCCTAAAATGTTTGTAAATTTGGAAGATACAGCAAGTGTTTCATTCCAAGCGCCCTAACTTCATTCTTCATTCTGATTTCTTTTTCTTAAGTCTAGGAAGATAGAAAGTCTATGCACAGCAGACAAAATGTTAACATGCAAACTATTTACTTAACTGAAGGAAGTTCAGTACGAAAAGGAAATTTTGTAGGAGGAAACATGGAACAAAATTCAATAGCAATGTAGTTTTCATCAGTGAAGATGTTTATTCAGGCTTACTCATAGCACAAGAGGTTTTAATAGACAGGGAAGTCCGTAACCACAGGAACACAACAAAATTGTTCACCCTGCCAATGGTGGTGAACTAGTTCCCTTATTTGAATGATTTCAGGTAACTGTCCCAGCATATATTGTACAGAAGGGAAAATCAATCAATACAGATAAAATGAGATTCCATGACTGCGGATATCATTAAGAGCCCTTTTATTTAGGCCAAAAACTGCTATAAACAAGGGATTGTGATGCGTCCTTTGTAGAACACCGCTTCATGGAAATTCTTGTGACAACTGATTCGAATAAAATAGATTATGATTTTGGGTACTATGGGATTTGGTGCCTATAAAGTCCTTTTAATGATATTTAGAGGTTTTAATAAACCAAGGGTCACAGTGGGCATAGGGGGTCCTATCTAACTAGTAGTTTGTATCTGTAGTCTGTGTCCTTAAATAGAGGACTGCCTGTATCCAGTAACATGGTTCTAAACCTTATCCTGGATAGATATCTCCTTATTTTTAAAACCACTTTGGGATCAGCCTGTTTCCGATATCACTATTCATATCCGGATTCCAAAAGCCATAACTTTTTCTTTTTTTCTTTTTAGTAGACAACCATTTTTAAAAAAATATTCTTCTCTATGATCATCTTCTGACTTACCAACTGTCAAAGGTAAACAGGGCCAACACAAGCTGCCTTTTTATTGATACATTTTGGCAAAGTTATGACCTGTGAATTTTTTATATTATTGATATCTCTAATGATAACTAGTTTTTTACTTATTGATAACATTAGTATAGTAGAGTATAATACGTGAGGCAATATGGTTGTAATAAGGACGATTATATATGTGTGATGGGCTGGTTTCAGCAATTTAGCAACTGTTATGGGAGCCCACACCTGCATCCATTTTAGCTACCATAGGATCATATTCAAACTGTCATCTAAATACACCATTATAGCAATGCCAAACTGATCATGGCATAAGTGGCGGATACCCTTAAACATTGTGATTTGGGTTTCACTTTTGGTTAATGGTTAAACAGGGATGACTGGGGACCAAGGGCTATATACAGGGGGCAGGAACTGTTGGATATACAGTGTACTAGGGGGAAAATATCTTGTATTAAAATTGGGTACCTGGGCTTATACTTGGGTTGGCTATCTCTAGTATAATACGGAACATTTTTAAGCCAACGAAAAAATTGTGGGTCCCCTGCTTCATTCACCCCTCTTATTGTGGCTCTTTTCTTCTCTCACCTGTGATTATGGGCCCCCTTTATATACCCTCATTTTGTGGCCCCCTTCAGCCACCTCTCATCCCCTATTTTAATGTGCCTCACTCATCTCCTCCCTCTTATTGTGACCCCATCTCCTCTGTTCATAGTTAAAAAAAAAACAAACACACCACATCGCTACCTTTCCCTTCCCCAGCAGTTGAAGTCCCGAACGAAAAAAGGGCAGATAGGTGACAGAGTTGGCGCACTAGAGGGCGGAGCCAGCCACCGTGGGTTAAGTCTAACCCTGGGGTAAGTGGATGAGCAAGACATAATATTTATCACTGATTTTTTTAACAGACCATTTCTAATTCTGAATGTTTTGAAGTTATGAGGGAAATTTATTTTGTTGTTTTGTGCTTGTTCTCTTGGTGTTTTCATCCTTCTACGCCTTATCAACATATTTATTATGTGTCGGCAATTTACCGATAGTCATGACTCTCAGTGTTCATAGCTTTGAAAAAAAAAAGTGTTTTTTTTAATTTTTTTTGGCCTTGATGGCGCCTGTTGAACCTTATTGTGATGAGTGTTGGTGCCAAAATACTTGTTCTTTTTACAACACTCACGCCTTTTCTGGTTTGGGGACAAAATTTGTGGGTGTAACTTTGAATCCTGACTCTTTTTTTTTCTGCTTTCTGCGTTTCTAGTTTCCGATACGTTTTTTGGCCCATGACACCACATAGAGCTGCAAAAGCTGTCTATGAGTTCTATTTCACCTTCATAATTTGGATACAGTCCTAACCCTTTTCGGTCATGCGCCAATTCACTAACCCCTTGCACCACATAACATCCCAGTGAAATTATAGCATGATTTTGTGCACCAAAATCACAGACCATGTGCCACAATTGATAAATGCCCCACCCAGTGTGTTACTCACCGCTAATTTACAAGACAGCCGACTTTGGATTGAAGACTACAGAAAATACGCTTGTCACTGTGTGTTTATGATGATAATGATGATCAATTTTTTGTGCCTTGGTGATGAAATTTAGCTGCTACTACTTAATCAGAAAACTAGAAAGGGGAGTAAAATACTATTAAAATTACTTAGTTTATACAGTACTAAGTGTATCCACTCCTCTGTGTCTTTCCAATTCAAGTAATGATGCTTGGCTATATATGAATGTACAACAATAAACGCCCCCCTAGAAAAACCATATGGCCAAACACCATTATAAAGGGGAATTAAAGGTAAAGGAGGCATCTGAGGAGCAAGTGGGGCTAAATTAAGAGGGCACATATGTCTGTGGGTCACATTAGTGGGCACTATATATGGGTCTCTCAGGGTGGCTTATACAGCTTGGGTATAACACAGACAGAATAACATAACAGTGGGACCAACGGACATGTGGGCGGATCGATCAACTAAGTGCGGATTGGACAGGAAGGGGACCTATACTATGTGGAACCAGGGGCATTATACAGTGTGGGTGATATTTAAGTGGATATTATGTGTGTGGGAACACCACATGTGTGTAGGCAGGGCAAAGAGGCAAGGGTATTAAAAAATTCATCTGTATTCCTCTTTCACTTGCAAAAATGGGAGGTCCATGTTCACATAAATATAATTATGCAGGTCTCAAGTCATTAAGTTAATTAGGATAAAGAGCCTTACTCATTTGGGAGCCAAAAAGTTAAATGTGTGCCTGCGAGGCATATGCATTAGTGTTAGTCAGAGTTTTTTATGGTCTTAACTGCACTCTAGGTGGTAACAGTTATTATATTTATAAAGTATGCCCAAACTTGCCATTAAACATATGGTGTAACCTAACACATCAATGAATTTATAATACCATTAACGAACAAAGAACAAACAAACCTTACTATTGACTGAACAAGTGAAAAACAAAGAAAATACAAAGTTTTAGCAACAAACATCTTGGTCTTCAATTTGTGTCAGTTTGGGAAACGAGGAAAGATGTAGCGTACAAGAAAAGGGTGTGAAGGGGTCCGGTGGTGGTTGAGAGTGTGATGAGTGAGGGGGGGGGGAGGGAGAGGCCTAGTGTGGGGTGGGAATGGGGAGGGGCTGTTGAGAACTACGAGGGGGTTTTGAAATGAGGTACGATAAGATTCTGGCGGTGAAAGGATACAAGTAGGATCTGAGTAGAGAAGGGTGGTTGGGATGTCGGCGAGTGGAGTACAGATAGTACGTGCTACAGTACATACATATTTCGTAAGTGATAAAGTGTGGAGGTGGAGGTGGATGGGGGTCAGATATCATGGGATGTAACGGCGGCAAGTACTGATATGGTCTGTGGAATTAACATTCATAGCTGATTACATTACTGATGAAAGAATGGTAGAGAGCGGGGGCAAAGTAATTGTGCTTGGGGGGAGGAGATTATATGGAAGGCGCATGGTGAACTATGTGGGAGGTAGGTGACCAGAAATAATAGGTTCACGATTGTGGAGGGAAAGAGCATGGGGCGTGCGGCGTCTAAGCAAAATCCGGCAGCCATTGCTATGTGAGATAAGGTCACAAAAAATATAATAGTAACGGGTCTGGAGTGGGATGTGCCCAGTCCGTGTAATTCGAATTATGAAGCGCAGTACCAACTGGGGTTCTGGGCTCTGAGGGGTATAGCGAGGTGTGGATTTTGGATGAAGACTATGGTGTTCGATGCGACCGAAGGAGCGGTATAAGAGAGGGCTCAGCGATTTGTTTTGAGCTATTTATATAGGGATTTATTTGAGAGAATATTTATAAATTAATATAAATAATTATAAAAATGTCAAATAATTAAATATAATGAGAAGATCCAATGATCAGGCCGGGTAAGACGGAATACTGTGTTCAGAACCCAGATATAAATGGCTTGTGTAGTAGGTCGCAGCTTAGAGATCTGTGAGTAGGCAGAGGGTGGTGGTCAATCTGTGCAGTGGGCGGGGATGTAGTAAGTGTAAGGGAAGGGTGTGAGAGTCTGGTTTTGGGTGAGTTGGGGAACCCTGGCATTGGGGAGATGATGAGTTGAGGGGACGTAGGTCGTCTCGTAGGAGAAGAGGAGTTAATCAGTGTAGAGAACTGATGGGTGGGTGAGGGACTTTAAGGTGATTACGAGAGGGGGAGCCAGGGCGGGGGCAGTCTGGAAGGGGCCGTGGACATCTGATAGGGACTGGGGGGGCAAGAGTACGAGAAAACGGAAAGTCCGGCAAGGCGAAAGGGATTGGGGGCGCTGTAATTGTTGGTGAAATACGGTACGTCGTGTACGTGGTCGTAGACCTGTCTGTGGAAATACGTGTGTGATGTACGTGAATACGTGTACTGATGGGATTCGAGGGGGTATTCCGACTGATAATGTGGTATCTGATGGTGACACATGGTGTATATCTCTGAGTGAACATGGTGGACCGTCTGGAATGGTGGATACTTGTATGATCTGGGTAGATTGAGTGTGAGCAACGGTGTGTGATGTCCTGTACGTCACTGGTGTTATCCCTGATGATGTGACATCATGTGTAGTATTCGGGGCTAGTGTGGGATGGATCGGCATGGACATACGGGGTATGACGCGATCTGGAGCGAAACTGTGATGTTTTATCCGCTGTACGAATGACATCACTGTCTGGGTTGATTCAGCTGTCAGATATACTGGTTGTTATATCTATCGACCCATTTACTTTCTCTACCGATACAATGTTATTATGCCGGTCTATTTCTTCATGAGGAAGAGATATGGATTATATACGCACATTATACCACATATGTCTGCTAAAAATAACCCTAACTACTATATTTATACTAAATGACTTCACTTGTAGTATGCTGGAAACTTCCATTCATTGGGATGTGAACAGTCCAGAAGTCTCTGATGTAGATTTGGAATTTTTTTATAATTTCATGAATAACATTATAAAGATTGAAAGCATTTATAAAGATATGCCAAGTCATATTTGGTCTTACACGATCTTTATCATGAAGGCAGCATGGGCGTGTACCATTATCTGATCTGTAGGTGACATCAGCACAATATCATAGGTGTTTTACTGGATAATGTAAGCAGGGTGTATCCTACTATAATAGCAACTTTGCCTTGTTATACATACTGTTGTTCTGTCATTTGTAACGATCAAGACATTTGCATTCATCAAAGAGGATCACATAGATTTTACCTCTCTCTGTGAGAACTATTACATTGGTGTGTAATCAATATGTTTTTTCATTCTTTGACGGTAGATACGGTCGGTAACTGGTACTATAAGAGTTATTAATTTCATTACTCATAATCAAACTTTACCAAATGACATAAAACTCTTGTCTGTATTTTTTAGATCTTTACAAATTGGTGTCAGCTATATTTCCGAGTACTCATCAGCGGTGGAGCCCGATAACGACTATTTACCTGTGGGCCCTAGACATCCCAGTATTTGGCCTCATGCAGACTAGTTGTGTCTTCAACTAGCGCTGCGTATGGCCGGGTGAGATAGATTGAATGTGTACGCACTCCTCATCCCGCCCCCATCTACCTATGAACCAAATAATTATGAAGGTGAGATATAGTGCGCTCAGCTACCCGGTGTAATAAACCTCTATGGAAGCCATGAGATGACTTCCAGCTTGTGAAGACAGTTCACCACACTTTGCCACATCGGTCATGTACATGAGGCCTTAACTGATTGTCCATTTATAAAATGAAGAAAAATTTCCTTGTCTAAAACCTTCGCAGTAAATACAGTACACTGACCCCTTTCTCAAATTTTCCTCACCTTAATTCTAAGATCTTGTATAAAAAGGAATGGATCCTGATCAATAGATAACGGGATTAAGAGAGGTACTTTATTACCCAGAGATGTCAGCCAGGGGACAGGCCATATAATAACCAGATCAATCCTTATTAAGTCCTCTGATCTATCTACAACCCCAGTAAAATTAACAGATTATCAACCGCATTGCAAACTTTAAGCTATGTCAAAGAATTTCCAGGGGTGAATAACTCAAAAACTTCTCTATGTTTAGCATTATAGGAAACAGCATTTTTGGATATTACATTATAATATCCTGAAACACTTCCCTCCCTCATGCTCTACACTGCAGCTCTGCCCTGAGGTTTGCTCTAACAGCAGTCCAGCAGCAGAGGGCTTAACCAGTGAAGTAGTGGTGTGAAATGATTTCCCTTACACTTAAGCAACATGGAGAAAAGAAGATTAGCAGGAACTTATCCTGTATACTAAGCCACGTGAGAGCAACCTGGAGTTGTGCTTGAATGTAAGTTTAAAGACGTGAGTCTGGCTGACATGTTAGTGTACTAGTAGGATGTGTATGGTAGCATTTGCTGAGCCATTTTGATTTCGGAGTCTGTACAAATTACTACTACAGAATAATAAGATACTGATGGAAGCAGAGGTGCTCTACATTATGTAAAACATTAAGCATACAAGTGTCGGAGTCTTCAACAACAGCGACATCTAGTGTAGCTGGTAGAAAATTACTACAATTATAACAGGCGCATAAAGAGCATCTGTGTCGCAGGAGGTGATATTAACTATTACTATTAAGCACATCTCATTCTATTAACATAGTCATTTCCATTCATGAGCTTTCTTAAACTATGTGATAGCATAGTCTTTAACTATAATGTGACCATTAACCATAAAGCACCTATGTCTAAAATTGTAAGGCTATAAAATGTGAATTAAAGAATAAAAGTTTACTTGTCTTTCTATACAATCCAGCACATACTACATTATGAATCATTTCAGTCATATCAACATCTTATTGCAATATATTTAGAATATGTTGATTGAATGTAGTAAATTATCAACTTACTTAAAGTTAAAATTGAAAATATGCAGTAGTAATACATCATGTAAAGTAAATAGCCTATAACTGTATAAAAGAGAAAACTGTTTAGTTGTACTAACTACACTAATAGCATATTCTATCCTCTAAGTATAGTACCTTACACACTGCTTACCTGTGAGCATTCATTCCACAGTTTCAATTCTCCTTATGGAATGACAGTTAGCTATTCCATGAGAATATCATTAAAACACGAGATCCTGTATTTTTCCACAGAGAAATTTTCTGTTGTAAAAAGTCATGTCTTCTCTCACTCGTCGTAACAGTTCTGTGTACATAGACGACCTATAGTCCTGTTTATTTTGCTTTATTAGCCCCTCCCAATGGTGCACTGCAAAAATTCCCTTCTCGGATAGTAAACTCAGAGACATAACTGCTATATATTGATGTTTGGCCATTCTATTAACTTCATCTGTTATTTATTTTATTGACTGATCCTGATGTAGTAATTCTTTTTTTCCTCATTTGCAATTTGATTACATTACAAGCAGAAAAGGCAACTGAATGTCCTGCTCATAACTGAGCTTACTTCAAATCCACAGCAATAACTGGAGAAAGGGGTCCAGTGCTTGAATTATTTGAATTGGATCAGTGGTCACCATGCTTTCGACACTCAAATAACGTCAAAAGGACTGGCTGAGAGAGTAAGTGTGCTATAGAGTTGGAATGGAGCAACATACTTGATTGCTTTCTTTTTGATTCCAACTTAATATATGATTCCGTTCTATAATCTCTATGCCTCAAACTACTGCAGGGATCTTGTTGGGTCAAAGCTGTTCTAAATGGCACAGGGGGAACAGACAAGGGCTAGATTTATCAGGGCTTTCCACCTGAAAACTGGCGCAACAAGCCCTGGAAATAGGCCAAATTTTCTGCCGTATGGACAAAATTGTCACCTATTTTTCCCCATTATGGCCACCTCCATGCCAAGTGGTGAGATCTGGTTCGGTTCTATTATTTTGTTATTTGCAAAAAGAGGGTGCACATAGATGTTATTTATTACTTAAGAGAAAATTGTGTATGGGAGCAAATAGACAACTAAATGGGAGGACAATTGGATATTACTATATGGAAAATAGAAGGTATCATCTTAGGGTAGACATAGGGGGTATTGTTACTACTAGGGCTATAATGTGGTCGGCATTGAAACATCCGTCATTTGCATGTTGGTGATCTTGCTAGTCCTTAACAATTCATATGGAGAAGGAATATTCACATACATGCTATTGATAAAATCTAACTGGGGATGTTTGGAACCATGCACATAGAATAATGCATATTTTAGATGATTAAGAAACGTTTCTGCCATTAATCTGTTTTGTTGAATAACTTTAAGACTTGGTAAGCCTTTTAGGATATAATTACAACTTCTTAAAATTGGAATACCTATGAATATCAATCAATATTATGTTGATAATTGTTATTGTGATAAACTGGTGTTCATTCGAGTATCCTATCCCTTACCTCCCTCCAGCCTCATCGTAATTAGCTAATGGAGCTAGCTAGAGTGTTACCTAACAATACAGGGGCCGAGCTTCAAAGCCCAGCCGCAGTGACTCTCTGAGGCGTCCCTCCATTTTTACCCCTTACCGCTGAAGCCACTTTTCACCTTCTGACACGCCCTTTTTTCAAATCATCAAATGCCTGTTGCACTATAAGTGGTTATAACTTCGAACGCTTTAACATATCCAAGTGTTTTAAATTGTTTTCTCTGACACACATCGTACTTCAGGTTATTTGAAAAATTTTGGTGGTATGTTTTGCATTTATTTATGAAAAATCAGATATTTGGTGAAAATTTGGAAAAAATTTTGATTTTTGAACTTCAAAATGTTTCACTTTTCCATACATAGTCCATAACCGCAAAAAAACTAATAACTAACCTTACTAAATGTCTAATTTATGTGGGACATGGTTTTTTATCAGCACTCTTATTTTGTGGATTTATGTGGCCTTTGAACGTTAGGTGCGATTTTTCACATTTTCATAAAAACGCAAAATCCTGCTATTGAGGACCTGACTCAGGTTTCAAATCACTTTGAGAGACCTAAATAAATTAAACCCACCCATAATTTAACCCCCATTATAGAACCTACGCCCCTCAGTACTGCAAACACTGTTTATGAAGTTTGTTAACCCTTTAATTTTTTACAGGGGTTAAAACAATGATGCATTTGAAAGTAAAATTTTTTTGGCTAAATAATCTTTTTTCAAAAAATGTCAAATCTCAGTGGATAAAATACCAAAACGCTCCACAAATTTGATACCCATCTTTCCGTGTATAATAATACCCCATTGTGTGGTGGTACCTGGCTGTATGGGCACACGTCCGGGCATCGAAGGGAGCTGCGCCATTCAGAGCAGATTATGCTTGTCATTTTTATTGGCTATACAATCTTTATTTTTTTGGCAATTGGACATATAAGGGCTTATTTTCTCTGCGACATGAGATGCACTTTACAAATACTCATTAGTGGGTCATTATTATTGATGAGATTTATTAACCTTGAATGTATGGGTGAAAAGAAATTGTCAATTTTGGTTTACTTCTTTTCGTATTTTTGGGGGTCGTACACGTACACTAAAAATATTTATTATCTTCATTCTATGGTCACAGATTACGTTGATACCTCATTTATATAGTTTTTTATTTAATTTCTTTTTATAACTGGATAAAACTAATGTTTTTGCATCGCCATCTTTTCGGGACGTAACTTTAAATTTTTTGGTTGACAAGCTAGTTTAGGGCTTATTTTTTGCGTGTGAGTTGTTCTTTTCAGTGGTACCATTTTTGCGCACATAATTATTTTTTTGATCACTTTTTAGACATTTTTGTGTGAGATTTATGAAAATGTTCATTTTGGCGTGTTTTTCGGTTTTGTTTTTACGGCGTTCACCGAGCGGTCCCATAAATGTTCTGAGTTATTGTACGGGGTGTTACGGACGCGGCGATTCAAATATGTGGGGGTTTTTGGCGATTTTGTGTTTTTTTTCACTTTATTGCATGTGTATAGGGAATATTTTGTGTTTAGGGGACTCTAACTTTATTGAATAATTATTTTTATAAAAATTATTTATGTAATGTTTTTAAACATTTATTAACTTTTACAGGTTGCTTTAACAAGGATCCCCCTGCGATGGAGCAGCACCCCCCGGTAAGGCGGGGTGATTCTCTGAATGCCCCTGGTCAGGGTTACATGCTCGGAGAATCTCGATCGCGGTTGTGTAAGAGGTGTCGGCTATAATATATAGCTGACACCTGCAGCTTCTGCGCCTGGCTACCGTTCAGCAGCCAGTGCAGAAGATGAGTAATAGTACTGCATTTGCGGGAACGCACCTCCCGGATGCAGTACTATTACGTCAAATGTCGGGAAGGGGTTAAAAGAGACATGGGGGTCATTTACTAAGGGCCGATTCGCGTTTTCCCGACGTGTTTACCCGAATATTCCATTGCCCGATTGTCCTGAATTGCCGGGATTGTGCGCACGCGATCGATTGTGGGCATCGGGCCGCAGCGCGTGACGGAAATCGGGGGGCCGTGGCCGCACGAAACCGACGTATTCGGAAAACCCCAATTTAAAAACCGATAAAGTGCCGCTGGTAGCGCTTACCTCCTTCGCCTGGCTCGAGGTGGTGCATTACACGGCGCGATGAGATGACGTTCAGCGCAGCAGCGCCACCTTGGTGGACGGCGTCGGAGGAACTACCTTCTTAAATCCCGGCCGGACCCGAATCCAGACAGCGAACGCGTCCCGCTGGAATCGCGAATGGGCGCGGGTAGTAAGATCTGCCCCATGAGTCATAAAAATTATCAGACCAATACATTGATTAGGGAAAGTTCTGGAGTAATGGTCCACCTCAGCCCAAGGGCAAATACATTTTTAGATTCGGTATCATCTGGAGATCCTAGTGGCCTAATTCCCTAGGCCAGTGATGGCTAACCTTTTAGAGGCCGAGTGCCCAACTACAACAAAGACCCGCGTATTTATTGCAAAGTGCCAACACAGAAATTTAATTTGTATTTTATACTCCCTTCTCTGTCCACAGTTTCATTGTACCACCCCCTGGACAAAATAAGCAGAAAATAGTCCCGGTACAGCTGTCACTTTAAAATAGCTCTGTGCACAGCAAGTCCTTGGACTGTCTGGGATGCAGGAAATACCTGGAGTCATCTCTGGTGTTGGCCTGAGTGCCCACAAAAGGGCTCTGAGTGCCCCTCTGGCACCAGTGCCATAGGTTAGCCATCACTGCCCTAGGCTCTAGCATGCTTGGACTTAGATGCTTGGATTTAGATATTTTGAGATGGGACCATAGCTAATGGGTCAGGTTTGGTATCATTGTGATCCAGGGATTCACCGATCTAACACCCGCGATCAGAGATTTCTCCGATCGCGGGTGTTAACCCCTAACAAGGGGCATTTCAGAAGAATCGGACCCCCCTGCGGCGCTTACCGGGGGGGGTCCGCTGCTCCGATCGCAGCCCCGGGGGGGATCACTTGTTCAAGCTAACCTGTAAAAGTTAATAAAAATGTTAAAAACATTACATAAAATAATTTTTTAATAAAAATAATTAATTAAATAAAGTTAGAGTCCCCTAAACACAAATATTCCCTATACACATGCAATAAAGTGAAAAAAACACTAGCTAACCTGTAAAAGTTAATAAAAATGTTAAAAACATTACATAAAATAATTTTTTAATAAAAATAATTAATTAAATAAAGTTAGAGTCCCCTAAACACAAATATTCCCTATACACATGCAATAAAGTGAAAAAAACACAAAATCGCCAAAAAACCCCACATATTTGACATCGCCGCGTCCGTAACAATCCGTACAATAACTCAGAAACATTATTGGACCCGCTCGGTGAACGCCGTAAAAACAAAACCAGAAAAACACGCCAAAAATGAACATTTTTCATAAAATCTCTACACAAAAATGTCCTAAAAAGTGATCAAAAAAAGTTATGTGCGCAAAAATGGTACCACTGAAAAGAACAACTCAATACGCAAAAAATAAGCCCTAAACTAGCTCTGTCAACCAAAAAATATTAAAGTTACGTCCCCGAAAAGATGGCGATGCAAAAACATTAGTTTTTATCCAGTAAAAATAAATTAAAAACTATATAAATGAGGTATCAACGTAATCGTAGTGACCTATAGAATGAAGATAATATAATATTTTTAGTGTACGGTGTACGACCCCCAAAAAATGGGCCGTGTCAGGAAGGTGAAAAGTGGCTTCAGCGTTAAGGGGTTAAAAATGGAGGGACGCCTCAGAGAGTCACTGCGGCTGGGGCTTTGATAAAAATGGAGGGACGCCTCAGAGAGTCACTGCGGCTGGGGCTTTGAAGCTCGGCCCCCTGTATTGTTAGGTAACACTCTAGCTAGCTCCATTAGGCTAATTACGATGAGGCTGGAGGGAGGTAAGGGATATGGATAACTTAATGAACACCATGTTTATCACAATAACAATTCATCAACATAATATTGATTGATATTCATAGGTATTCCAATTTTAAGAAGTTGTAATTATATCCTAAAAAGGCTTACAAAGTCTTAAAGTTAATTCAAACAAAACAGATTAATGGCAGAAACGTTTCTTAATCATCTAAAATATGCATTATTCTATGTGCATGGTTCCAAAACATCCCCATTAAGATTTTATCAATAGCCATGTAATGTGAATATTCCTTCTCCATTATGAATTGTTTCAGGCTAGCAAAGATCACCAACGGCAAATGCAGGATTTTCAATGCCTACTACATAGCCCTATGTAGTAACAATACCCCCTATGTCTACCCTAATAATGATACCTTCTACTTTCTCCATATAGTAATAATCCAATTTGTCTCCCATTTAGTTTTCTATTTGCTCCCATTCACAATTTTCTCTTAAGTAAAGAAATAATCATCCTTATGTGCACCCTCTCTTTTGTGCAAATAAAAAAATATATAGAAACCAGAACCATATCTCACCACTTGGCATGGAGGTGGCATAAGGGGAAAAATAGGTGCAAATTTTGTCCATACGGCAGAAATTGTGCCTATTTCAGGGCTTGTGCGCCAGTTTTCATGTGTAAAGCCCTGATAAATCTAGCCCACTGTGTCTGTTCCCCCTGTGCCTTTAGAACAGCTTTGACCCACAAGATCCCTGCAGTAGTCTTGAGGGCCATATAGATTATAGAACGGGAATCATATATTAAGTTGGAATTCAAAAAGAAAAGCAATCAAGTATGTTGCTCCATTCCAAACTCTATAGCACACTTTACTCTCTCAGCCAGTCCTTTTGACGTTTATTTGAGTGTCAGAAAGCATGGATGACCACTGATCCAATTCAATATATTCCACACTGACCCCTTTCTAGTTATTGCTGTGGATTTTTGAAGTAAGCTCAGTTATGAGCAGACATTCATTTGCCTTTCTGCTTTGTAATGTAAATCAAATTGCAAATGAGAAAAAAAGAATTATTAATCAGGATCAGTCTATAAATATAAGATACACATATGACTTAATAGACTGGCCAAACATTCAATATATATGCAGTTATGTCTCTGAGTTTACTATCCGAGAAGGGAATTTTTGCAGTTGCACCATTGGGAGGGGCTATATAAAGCATAAAAACAGGACTATAGGTCGTCTATGTACACAGAACTGTTACTGAGAGTGAGAGAAGACATGACATTTTACAACAGAAAATGTTCTCTGTGCTGGAAAAATACAGGATCTCGTGTTTTAATGATATTCTTCATTGGAATAGCTAACTGTCATTCCATAAGGAGAATTAGAAACTGTGGAATAGAATGCTCACAGGTAAGCAGTGTGGTAAGGTACTATACTTAGAGGAATAGAATATGCTATTAGTAGTAGTAGTACAACTAAACAGTTTTCTCTTTTTATACAGTATAGGCTATTATACTTTACATGATGTATTTACTACTACATATTTTCAATTTTAACTTTTAAGTAAGTTGATAATATTTATACTACATTCAATCAACATATTCTAAATATATTGCAATATAGATGTTGATATGACTGTAAATGTATTCAAAATGTTAGTATGTGCTGGATTTGTATAGAACAGACAAGTAAACTTTTATTCTGTAATTCACATTTTATAGCCTTTACATATTTTAGACATAGGTGCTTTTATGGTTAATGGTCAATTTATAGTTAACAGACTATGCTATCCAACATAGTTTAAGAAAGCTCATAAATGGAAATGACTATGTTAATAGAATGAGATGTGCTTAATAGTAATAGTTTAATATCACCTTCCTGACAGCCACAGATGCTCTTTATGCGCCTGTTTATAATTAGTAGTAATTTTCCTACCAGCTAGCACTAGATGTCGCTGTTGTTGAAAGACTCAGCACATTGTAATGGCTTTAATGTTTACATAATGTAGAGGCTACCTCTGCTTCCATCAGTATCTTATTATTCTGTAGTAGTAAGTTAACAGACTCCAGAAATCAAAAATGTGCTCAGCATGCTACCATACACATCCTACTAGTAACACTAACATGTCCAGCCAGACTTACAAGTCTTTAAACTTACATTCAAGCAAAACTCCAGGTTGCTCTCACGTGGCTTAGTATACAGGTATAAGTTTCCTGCTAATCTTCTTTTCTCCATGTTTGCTTAAGTGTAAGGGAAATCATTTCACCCAACACTTACTTCCTGGTAAGCCTCTGCTGCTGGACTGCTGTTAGAGCAAACCTCAGGGCAGAGCTGCAGTGTAGAGCATGAGGGAGGAAGTGTTTCAGGATATTATAATGTAATATCAGAAAAGGCTGTTTCCTAATAATGCAAAACTATAGAGACGTTTTTGAGTTCTCACCTGAAATTTACTTTGACATAGCTTAAAGTTTGCAATGCTGGTTGATAATCTGTTAATTTTACTGGGTGTTGAGTAGATCAGAGGACTTAATAAGGATTGATCTGTGTATATTTACATGGCCCTTGTCACCTTGGCTGACATCTCTGGGTAAATAAAGTACCTCTTTAATCCGTTATCTATTGATCAGTGATCCATTCCTTTTTATACAAGATCTTTAGATATTAAGGTGGAAAATTATGAGAAAGGGGTCAGTGTTACTTATTTACTGCAAGGTTTTAGACAAGGAATATTTTTCTTCATTTTATTAAATGGATATCAGTTTAAGGCCTCATGTACATGACCGTGTGCAAAGTGGGTGAACTGTCTTCACAAGCTGAAGTCATCTCATGGCTTCCATAGAGGTTTATTACACCGGGTAGCGATGAGCGCACTATATCTCACCATTCCATAATTATTTGGCTTCATAGGTAGAGGGGAGGGGTGAGGAGTGCTTACACATCATATCTCCACCCGGCCATCTGCAGCGCCTGGTTGAAGCACACAACTGTCTGCATGAGGCCAAATACTGGGATGTCTAGGGCCCACAGGTAAAAGTCAGTTATTGGGGCCCACCGCTGTATAGTTACTTGTAAATATAAGCTGACACCAATTTGTAAATATCTAAAAAATAGCTGACAAGGAGTTTTATGTATGTTGGTAAAGTTTGATTATTGAGTAATGAAAATTATAAACTCTTATAGTACCAGTTACCTACCGTCTCTACTGTCAAAGAATGAAAACATATTGATTTACATCACCAATGTAATAGTTCTCACAGGAGAGGTAAATCTATGTGATCCTCTTTGAGTGCAAATGTCTTGATTCTTCTGAACAATACAACAAAGTGTATAACAAAGATGCAAAGTTGCTTATTATAGTAGGATTACACCCTGCTTACATAAATCCAGTAAACCCTATGAGTATTTGTGCTGATGTCACCTACAGATCAGATAATGGTACAACGCCATGCTGCATTCATGATAAAGATCTGTAAGCACAAATATACTTGGCATTTCTTTATAAATGCTTTAATCTTATAAATGTATTAATGAAATTATAAAATTCCAAGATCCACATCAGACTTCTGACTGTTCACATCCCAATGAATGGAATTTTCCAGCATACTACAAGTGAAAGTCATTTAGTATAAATATAGGTAGTTAGGGTTATTTTTAGCAGTTACATATTTGTATACTGCGCTCGAAGAATTCCATATCTCTTCTCAGAAAATAGACGGCATAACATTGTAGGTAGAGAAAGTAAATGGTCTATAGATAAAAACCAGTATCTGACAGCTGATCAACCCCTAGAGAAGGAGTCATTGTCAGCAACAACTCTTTTCTTTCAAACTTGCACAAATTTGAGACAATGATGTTTGTTGCTAAAACTTTGTATTTTCTTTTGTTTTTCACATTTGTTCAGGCACATATAAGGTTTGTTTGTTCTTTGTTCTGTTAATGTATTATAAATTCATTGATTTTGTTAGGTTACACCATATGTTTAATGGCAAGTTTGGGCAACCTTATAAATATTAATAACCTGTTACCAAGAGTGCAGTTCATGACCATAAAGAACTCTGACTAACACTAATGCATATGCCTCGCAGGCACACATTTTAACTTTTTGGCTCCTATAATGAAGTAAGGCTCTTTTACCTTAATTATTACTTAACTGACTTGAGGACCTGCATAATTATATTTATGTGACCATCGTACCTCCCATTTTTTGCAACTATGAAAGAGGAATACAAGATGATTTTTTTTAATACCCTTTGCCTCTTTGCCCTGCCCCTTACACCACATTGTGGTGTTCCCACACAGTATAATATCCACTTAAATATCACCCACACTGTATAATGCCCCCTGGTTCCCACATAGTATAGGGTCCCCTTCCTGTGGTCCCACTGTATAATGTCTCCTGTCCTGTGGTTATCACCCCAAGCTGTATAATGCCACCCTGAGAACCCCATATATAGTGCCCACTAATGTGACCCACAGACATATGCTGCCCTCCTTAATTTTAGCCCCACTTGCCCATCAGATGCCTCCTTTACCTTTAATTCCCCTTTAAATTGTTTTGGCCATATGTTTCTTTCTAGGGTTTATTGTTGTACATTCATATAAGCCAAGCATCATTACTTGATATTGTGAAAGACACAGAGGAGTGGATACACTTAGTACATTAGTATAAACATAAGTAATTTTACTAGTATTTTACTCCCCTGTGTAGTTGTCTGATTAAGTAGTAGCAGCTCCATTTCATCCCCCAAGGCACAAAACATTGATCATCATTATCATCATAAACACACAGTGACAAGCTATTTGTCTGTAGTCTTCAATCCAAAGTCAGGCTGTCTTTGTAAAATTAGGGTGAGTTAACACACTGGGTGGGGAATTTATCAATTGTGGCGCATGGTCTGTGATTTTGGTGCACAAATCATGCTATAATTTTCACTGGGATGTTATATGTGGTGCAAGGGGTTAGTGAATTGGTGCATGACCGAAAAGGGTTAGGACTGTATCCAAATTCATGAAGGTGAAATGGAACTCCATAGACCAGCTTTTTGCAGCTCTTATTGTGTGTCATTGGGCCAAAAACCGTATCGGAAAACTAGAAACGCAGAAAAGCAGAAAAAGAGTCAGGATTTCAAAGTTACACCCAAATTTTGTCCCCAAAACAAGAAAAGGCGTGAGTGTTGTAAAAAGAACAAGTATTTTGGCACCAACACTTCATAAATAAGGCTCAACAGGCGCATCAAGGCAAAATATTTAAAAAAAACACAGTTTTCTGGGTTTTTTCAAAGCTATGACCAAACTGAGAGTCATGACTATCGGTAAATTGCCGACACATAATAAATATGTTGCATAAGGCGTAGAAGGGATGAAAACACCAAGAAACAAGCACAAACAACAAAATAAATTTCCCTCATTAACTCTCAAACATTCAGAATTAGAATTGGTCTGTTTAAAAAATCAGTGATTAAATATCTATGTCTTGGTCATCCACTTTTTACCCACTGGTGTGCTGGCTCCGCCCTCTAGTTGCGCCAACTCTGTCACCTATCTGCCCCTTTTTTCGTTCGGGACTTCAACTGCTGGGGAACGTGGAAAGGTGAGCATGTGGTGTTTGTTTTTTTTTACTATGCTGAGGAGATGGGGTCACAATAAGAGGGGAGCCACATTAAAAATAGGGAGATGAGAGGGGCCACAAAATGAGGGTATATACAAGGGGGCCCATAATCACAGGGAGAAGAAGAAAAGAGCCACAATAAGAGGGGTGAATGAGAGGGGACCCACAATTTTTCAGTGTGGCTTAAAAATGTACCGTATATACTCGAGTATAAGCCAACCCAAGTATAAGCCCAGGTACCTAATTTTAATACAAGATATCTGTTTAACCCCTTAACAAAAGTGACACAAATCACAATGTTTTTAAGGCTATCCGCCACTTACTGCCATGATCAGTATTGGCATTGATCTACACTGGTTACTATTTAGATAGCACAGTTGAATATGATCATGGTAGCTAAATGGATGCAGGGTGTGGGCTCTCCATAACATTGCCATAAAATTGCTGATAACCAGCCCCTCACACATCATATAATGATCCTTATTACACCATATTGCTCACTATTATACTCTACTACTACTAAATAGTAAATAAGTAAAAAACTGTTATCATTAGAATACATAAATATAAAAAATCACAAGGTCATAACTTTGCCAAAATGTATCAATAAAAAGGCAGCTTGTGTTGGCCCTTTTACTTTTTACACTTGGTACATGTCAGAAGATGATCATAGGAAGAATATTTTTTAAAAATGGTTCTCTAAAAAGAAAAAGAAAAAAGTTATGGCTTTTGGAATCCGGAATATGAAATAGTGAATATGGAAACAGGCCTGATCCCAAAGTGGTTAAAAATAAGGATATCTATCACCAGGATCAAGGTTTGTAAACCATGTCTACTGACATACAGGCAGTCCTCTACTTAAGGACACATGACCTACAGGTAACTCCTAGTTAGAGTAGGACCCCTCTGCCCACTGTGACCTCTGGTAAAACTCTAAATATCATTAAGACTTTATAGCACAAATCCCATAGTACCCAAAATTGCATAATATATTTACTTCTGAAATCAGTGTCACAGAACATTTCCATGAAGCGGGTGCTTCTACAAAGGACGGCATTCACATCCCTTTGTTATAGCAGTTTGTGGCCATAAAAGGCTGCTCTTAATGACTTCCTGCAGTCATGTGAATCTCATTTTATCTGGATGATTTATTTTTCCTTCTGTACAATATATGTGGACAGTTACCGTAACATCATTCAAATAAGGGAACTAGTTCACCACATTGTGTCAGACATTTGTGTTCCTGTGGTACAGACTGTCCCCTGTCCTATAAAACCTCTTGTGCTATGAGTAATGTCTGAATAAACATATTCACCTGATGAAAACTACATTGCTATTGAATTTGTTCCATGTTTCCTCCTACAACATTTCCTTGTCGTACTGAACTTCCCTTTCGTCTACAGTAAATAGTTTGCATGTTAACATTTTTTGTCTGCTCGTGCATAGACTTCTCTATTTCCTAGACTTAAAGGAAATAAAAGAATGAAGTCTAGGCGCTGAAACCACTTGCTGATCTTCCAAATTTACACATTTCTAGGGTTTACCACAAAAATTATGACATGTAAAAGGAGAAGTCATAAAACACTAATCTTGGGAACTGACCAATTATTCCTTTCAGCTTGTGGTTTTGAGAAACACAGGCCAAACACAGCAAATATTTTACAGAATTTCCCACTGGGAAATTCTTCATTGTGCACCAATACAAGCTGGCACAGACAGAGAAAATGTCCCAAATTAGGGGAGCTTTTGCCATAGCCCATCTACAGGCACTGCTGCGAGTTTCCTACAGCTTTGTACCTTCGCAGTACCTAGATTTGGAAAAATGGCGAGCACAGCACTAATGTGCAACTTTTCCATGTCACAACAGTAATAAATGCCCCCATTGTTTATCGTTTACATATTGGGGGAATTTAACATGCCTGGTCATTGCATGACAATGCATGAAAAAGCTCCATTTCCATCTTTTCAGAGGGGGCGGAGAGGGTGGATGCGCATGGGACTATTTACTATAGACTCCTTTTTACTATAAATCTCTGCCAGGTTCTGCCTGGTTCATTCTGGCTGCAAAGTGTACTTCCTGATATTTCCCACAGGCAGTTCACCGGTGGGGTTGGTGGTTTCGAGAGAGTTCTCACAATTGCTATACAGAGGCATACTGGTCTAATGGCATTCAATTGATGATATCAGTCACTGTATGCTACTCCCCTTGAACTTTTCTTAATTTTTAAACCTTACAGGCACAAACATAAAAGCATTTTCTTCTTATTTTATGTGACACAAGTTCAAGCATTTGTGAAATTAAAAGAAAATGATATGTTCTTTCAGTAATCTTTGCTAATCAGAAAACAGAATAGTTTGACGTGCATATGTGTTCAACCCCATGGGTTGCCTTATGATTCTTACAAAATTTCTCCAGCTCAGTCAAATTCTTTGGAGAACATTTGTAAACAGTAATTCACACTGCAGATTCTCTATTTTTTTTTTATCCACACACCATGATCCTACCATCACTATGCTTCATGGTGGGGATGGTGTGTTCAGGGTGCTGTGAAGTGTGAGATTGCCTCCACACGTAACATTTAGCATTTAGGCCAAACGGTTATATTATGGTCTCATCTGACCAGTGCAACGTTTTCTATATGCTTCCTGTTTTCCCTATATTTCTTTTTTGCAAACTGTCAACGACTTTTAATGGCTTCTTTCAAAAATGTCTGTCTTCTTGCCACTCTTCTAAAAGCCAGATTTGTGGAGTAAATCGGAGAGTGTTCTTGTGGACAGACACTATCATCTGAGTTGTGGATTTCTGGAGGGTGACCCAGAGCATTTGGGCTGCTTCTATTATTAATGCTTAGTCGGTCAGCCAGTGGATGGAACAGTGCTCCGGAGAGCCGGATCAAGGTTGGTGGAGGCCGCTTTCTCTTACTTAGATGTCAGCCTAGCTGCTGGTATAGCTGGCACAGTGGAAGAAATGTAAGCCTAGCTGCTAGCCTAACTGGCGCAGTGACAGAAGTTCTTCCCACTATTCCCAGTTGCCATGCCAGTTTCACAGGCTACTGCTTCCCTGGGAGTTCTCTCTCCTTCTCTTACAGGCCAGGTCGATTGATCTGTGAGGAAGTAAAACAAACATTGATTGGCTAGGACTTGGCTTGCCAGTTCAGTCAGCAAGTGTTAGGTACTAAGGAGAGGGGGATCAGGAGTCACTCTGCATGCAGTGAAGCTCCTGAAAAGCACACTGCATGCAGAGTACCGCAGAGTCACAGCTTGGAGGCAAGCGCAAGTGCGTCACAATGGCACTGCCCTGCCATCACTCCTAAAAGCAGTCAGCTCACAAGGTCCGATGAAGTACCCTAGGGCTGCCTTGTCTGACTGCCTGCTATGCATTTGATGACTGTTCTAACACACTCCCATACACCAGTATGGCAGTGCATTAGTTTGAACTAGTGATCAGAGGTAAAACTCCCGAACACAATAATCATGAAAATCATCACAAACAGCACATATATGGTATCACCACGTCCGTAAAAACCCGTACAATAAGATAAAATCATTACTAAACTTGTAAAGTGACACCTTAAAAAAAGAAATACAAAACAAAGCAAAAATTATGATTTGTGCACATCCAACCAAACAAAAAAACACCATAAAAAGTTATCAAAAATTCACATTTACCCCTGCATAATGCCATTAAAAAGTACAACTCGTCCCACAAAAAATAAGCCCTAAAGCAGCTCAATCAACAAAATAATAAAAATATTACGCTGCTTAGTAAATGTCAAAGCAAAATCATGGGATTAGTTTTTATTTTGTAGTTTGGCGTCAAACATAAAAAATCTATACAAATGGGAATTCACCATAACCGCACTGACCCATAGAACATAAGTAACATGTTATCTATGCTGTTTGGTGCATTAAACACAAAAAATAAACAGTAAAAATCATTTTAAATTGAATAGAATTTTTTTTTGCGACCCCACTCCAAAAAAGCTAATAAAGGTTAAACAACCATGTATTGCCCCCTCAAATATACAGCAGTGTTACTGCAATCTTTGAGGTGGGTCTCGCTTTTTAAAATGGGTCCAACCTTTGGAGGTTTTTACTGCTCTACTATTTTAGGGGCTCAGCCAATGTTACATAGTGCCTGAAATCTGTTCCAGTAAAATCTGCCAATAGACTTTCCTTTTCTTTCAAGCCCCGCAGTGCGCCTATACACCAGTTTGTGATCACATATGGGCTTTTCTGCATGCACGAGAAACTTGGTAACAAACTATGGGGTGCCTTACTTCTTTAACCCCTTCTTAAAAAATAAAAATATAATGGCACCTGAAAACAATGTAATCAAAATCTGCCCTCTAAAAGGTCAAAGGCTTGCAAATTGCACACGGTAATGAATGGGTTTAAGACCTGAAGCCGTCATGGCAACTGATTGCAGCCCTTCGATTACTGCACAGGGGGTGCGATTAAATCCACGATAGTGGTGCCCAGGTGCTGTCGGGATTTAAATGCCTCCAGCAGGAGCATTTACATGGTTGACATGCAATATGCAGCAAACGACCACCTTGTAGGGAGTTGGCTAAGCCCGTGAGACCTATCCATACACCAGCGGCCGGCATGTGACGTAATATTATGTCACATGTTGGTAAGGGGTTAAATGTAACTGTAACATTATAATGATATTACCAAATTATTATATGCGATTCCCCCTTTGAAAACAAACAGAACGATGCCTACTTTGTGCTGCTCACCCTTTTCTTTCCAAAGTTATGGTATATTCTCTTCTGAAAGTGTTTGACAAAAATATTTCTTACCAGAAGTAAGGTGGGCGGAGACTAATGTCTGTTTATACCTTCAAGTTGAGGCGTGCTAGCTTGCCCACAGATCCCATGATGCCTTGTGTTCTCTCTCAAAGTAATTTATCATTAAATCCATTTAGTTTCCCACAAGTAAATCCAGTGAGCACTGCACAGTGTACATACAGGATGTATATGGTGACTAGCTTCCATCACATGGAGGAGCAGGGAACATGTAATAAGTGGAAGAAATCATAAGTAAAACCAGTTACATGAAATCTATAGGGTTTATAGCTTATCTGCACAGTGCAGAAAGTGGCGATGACCAGGTGGGGGAAGGGGGCAACATGAGGTGCAGAGACAGATAGAAAGTACTGTAAAATCACAGACTGGGATGGAGGGACCGATAGGGAAAGGGGAGATCTTGTACTTCCCTATTCTGTGCAGAAGACTTCTGCATCCACAGTCTTGAACACATTCAGCCCTGCTACATACACACAGAGAGCTCTGTCACATGACCTTCTCCTCTGTGAGCAGCAGCCCCTCCCTCCCCATGAAACTTTCCAGTTTGAAGAGTTTGTTTATTCTACGGACTCCAGGCCATTGCATAACCGTAACCGGTAATCTGAGGGGTATAGCAAGGAAACTTCTGCATGTAGGTACCAAAGATAATAGGCAAAGTTGTTTTAAATCCCAAGAGCTATTGATTTGTGGGAAAAAAACTTTACAGTTACTCTTTAACCACTTAACACCGGTGCCCTTTTCAATTCTTCTGTTTCTGATTTTCCCTCCCTGCCTCCCAAAAGCTTACCTATTTTCAAATGACACATCCCCTTTAATCTTTGGTTCATTACAATCACAGATACACCATCAGTAATCCACCCTCAATTTTTAGGTACTGTCCCACTCTCTAATGCAATTCAATCCTGGTACTGGCCTGTATTTTGCACTGGTCTTTTAGTTGGGACTGTAATTCTTTGCACCAATAAAAACGTCAGACAGGAGCTTGAAAGTAGCTCCTCTGAGTCCTGAGTTGTAGTTTTCACCCTGTGGCTACCTCGTCTCTGGACCATATGGAATTATTTTAGTTAGTGAACATGTAGGTAAACCTTTGGAAACAATAATCCACACCTTTGTACCAGACAAGTATGGCAAGAATGGACTGCATCACTGGATATTTGTTACTATGGATGTTTGTTTAGGATAATGAACATTAGATTAAGAGCTGTTGCAAATTCATAGAAGGAGATTGACCATTGGTGGCACCTGGAAGAAATTGTACATCTTGTTACAGTTTGAACAGTACACAGTGCATAAATGAGACTCAGAGCTGCAGGATTCACCATTGGTTGCAATGACAGATCCCCATTAGGTGATATGGGCGACTACCCGGATCTCAGTGTGTGTGTGTGTGGGGGGGGGGGGGGCATGGCCATCAAATCCGCCTAATGTGTGTGTCACTGAAAACTGCCTCCAGCCACCTACACTGTTAGGGGTCAGACCGCTGTATTGACAGATGGATGGAGGTGTTTCAACTCCTGGGAACAGCTTTCCAGACTGGATGCAGCCAGCAAGCAACATGTTCTGAACTCGAAACCTCCATCCACTGCAGTGTGACATGTACAGTATGCTGGCCCTGTGTGAGGAGGCTCCAGAGGACAGCATGGTAGGAGTCATCAGCTGCCAGGTGTTTGAGCTCTTGAGGAAACCAGTAGTAGCAGTCATTCTCTGGCCCAGGCTCCTTATCATGATGCAATGCACTCAGCAGGGCTAGAGTTAGGTGACGACAAATTGTCTGTGTGATCAGTTGTCTAAAAACGTATTCCAGTGACCTGGGAGAGGCTCTGCATGATCTCATATGCATTGTTTACATGCCAAACACCGGCCGCTTGTTGTCCATCGCATGTGATACTATTGAATGTGTGAATGCAGCCACACAGCACAACTTCTTCCTTTTTTCCCATCAAATTCTATAATATGTAACTTTTTTTTTTTAAAAATTATGTTTTCAGTGTAAGAGCTTTGTTGTTTGCAAAAAGAGAACAGCAAAACCTATGCCGTAAGGTTTATTCATGTGCTGAATTACTGTAGTCCGCTTTGATACAGTATCTGGGTAGCAAGTTTGGTTCTGGTGCTGAATCTAAGTATCATACTTAGTTCTGGTATTGTATGCTATGCTACTCAGTTCCATAAGCCCAAACACAAAGTCTTATAAACAATAAAAATCTGACCGGAGCGTAGTCTGTTGCATCCAATAGAATACTTTTTTTTTATCTTGTACTCACAAACAAATGGTTAAAATGTACATATATAAAATACCATGAGGACGGCAATCTCTTGTACCCGACATGCTTCTTCGGGGCATGACTGACGTCCCTCCTCATTATTTATTTGTACTGCCTTATGTTTCCAAACAACAATATTTAAATATTACATATTAAATACATATATTCTATATTCACAACAATGAGGCACATTTACTCACCCGCTCCTGTTGCGATCCCCAAGGTGCGCTGTCCGACGAGGATAAGGTCCGGCACGATTCACTAAGATTGTGCGACCGATATCCTGCATGTGTCACTTCCCCGCCCAGGCCCGCCGGAGTTCACCTTCTCCTTCCTGGTGTATGTCAGTGCACATCTTGCGACACAATTTGAATTTTAAATCCCGGGCTTAGTCCAAATCAGTCGGGTTGTCCGATGGCCACACCCACCGATTTGTGTCGCATGAATGTCGATCACGTGCGCCATAACCCCTGTTAAATGTGGAGCAAATCGGAAATAGTCAGGAAACCCGACAGAAATGCGGTGTGCGGACCCTTAGTAAATGTGCCCCTTTGTATCTTCAATAAAACATAAATCCTCCACAAACGTCCCCATTCATAAAACCCCCGAATATCCTTCACAGATCACATGGCGCTTTTCCAAGCACCGTACCTATTACAATCCTCCAATGTCCATGTCAGGCAGATTTTTTGCATGATCCAATCAGTATCTATTACAGCATAAACGCCTGCATCATGTCCCAGTCTTCTATATACCCCGCGTTAGTTTCAAACCATGTGACTTTTCTAATCCTATCATGTTCTTTTCCCTATTCTACCATTCATTGTGTTCGGCGGGAATTTTTACATAGACTTATTACTATCATCTTTAGCTCCCACACCTTCTGTGCAGCCAATCCAATAGCTCCCTTATGCTTTAAATTCTTCACAACTCCTAAAATCTACTCCTTACTTTGCTAATAGCTTTATTAAATAACAAATCACATCTCTATATAGATTAAACCATCTTTCCGTAATTATGTGATCTTCTGCTTTCTTCAGACAGGGATTTCTACTATACAATTTCCCATATTATCAAACAGGTTTTACTGTTCTCATCACTCTCAGTTTGCATTCTAAGGGGTCATGAAATATCCATATACAAATCCATCTCTGCATAAATCAAATAATTATTCTATTTCTTATGTTGTATCTTAAACTCCTTAGGAGTTCTGTACACTGAATACTACCCAAGTTCCTCAGGTTTCTTTTTTTTCCAAACCAGTCAATACCCATCCTATATACAATAAATTCTTGTATTTCATGTCTGTGTGTAAAGTATAGTAAAGTATTGCAACTGTCTGTGCTTTACCTGCTGACATGCTCTCTCCTGCCATACACATGTGAGAGACATAGACATCAGCTACACAGGAATCTGATATGTTCTGCTATAAAATGGCTGCCTGGAGCTGTTGTATCTCTTCTATACACATGCAGGCTGCAGTGGGTGCCAGCACCAGGAAGCACATGGAGAAGCCATTACACCATTATACCTCACACCATTATACAGGCTGTCAATCAAGCACTGGGTGTGTGGCTGTGCCTCCCACTCATGAATAAGCTGTACAGCTGAATATGATAATGATTCATTGGACATCTCTCAGGTCATTTGCATACAGCATTAGGACCTCATTGCTTAAGTTTACAGGCATGTAGAGGGACAATGAAGGGATAGGGACAATCCTTTATTTAGTTTTATGGGTTAATTTGGCTGGCGGGTTCTCTTTAACTTTCTGCAATAGAAATACCTTAGCATAAAGCTGTAATACACATTGAAATTAGTTTCTGTAAAACATCTATCGCTGACTGATTTCAATGAGACATATTACATTAGGCAAAACAATAGATGTTATTATACAAAACCACAGAGTACTTCTTACACTTCCCAGAACAAGACTTAATCTTTGACAGACAACACCCATAATCTACTTTTTTGTTAACTTGATGAGACAACCTATAAAGGGAAACTAAAATATAGCACTAGGTCTGAGCAAATAATACTTATCAACCAACCTGACGAAACACCACAGCTTAAAGGAAACCTACCATCAGAAATCTACCTATTAAGTATATATGATGGTAGGTTCCTATTAACCTACTAAACCCTAATCTATCTTTACTTAATCCTATAATGCTTTCTAAACTGAAGACAGAGCTTCAAAGCTGATGCATAGAGCCGGAAACAGCAGGAGCACTGTGAGTAGTGTGCAGTGAACAAGCAGGTAAGAGGGATTGCAGAGGCTACTGGGGTAGATAGAGTTTATCTTATCATACAAAGCATTATAGGATTATGTAAAGCTAAATTAGGGCGTAGTAGGTTCAAAGGAACCTACCATCAGATCTACCTAAACAGGCATATTTCTGATGGTAGGTTTCTTTTATGGTGACACGCACATGAACTTTGCTTTTATATACGACAATGGCCCAGAGTGTGAGCCGACTCATAGCTAACCACTTGGGACAGTATTCTTCTATTGCCTGAGCGGACCTCTCATGACCGTTGACCATGGGCTATATACATTGGACCACGGGTCTGTTGTTTGCTGCCCAATATTGTATGAGTTCATGTGCAGGCAGATAAAGTTTGCTTTTCTTCAGGACATATAGCACATGTAGATTTATTTCACTGCACTGCATAACAATTCTGAAAGAAAATCCTCTGTCCATTTCATGGTTGTACTTCGGATCCTCCTTGAGATGGTTCTCCTCCTTCATTGGAGTCCAGCTATGTTTAATTAAATTGGACTTGATTAGGAAAGTCACACAGCATTTTATATAAGATGCCACATCTCACAGTGCATATCATAGCGCATGAGAATCATGAGGTCTAAGGAACTGCCCAATGAGGTCAGAGACAGAATTATTGCAAAGCACAGATCTGGCCAAGGTTTACAAAACAATTTCTTCAGCACTCAAGCCTCCTAAGAGCCCCGTGGTCTCCATAATCTTTCAATGAAAGAAGTTTGGGGTAAACACAACTCTTCTTTAACTTAGCTGTCCAGCGAAACTAAGCAATTATGGGAGAGAGGTAAAGAAGAAGCCCAAGATCTTTCAGTGATATTGCAATGTTTCTTGATGAATAAATTAGCAAAAATTTCTTTTTTGTCAAGATGGGGTGCAGAGTGTACATTAATAAGCATAAAACAATTACTTTTTTGATTTTACCAATTGACTAAAATGAAACAAAGAGTGAAAAATTTAAAGGGGTATCATATGGTATTTATTTACTTGCCATTCACATATGTGATATCCATGACTCAGAGTGTGTGAATTCACTTGAAACGCATAAGCAAAAGTCTGTTGTCTGCTGCATCTGTATGGCCCTATACTATGTGATTGGTTTTTTATACAGTCAATAAAGGATTAGAACATTTCTTGAAACAAGCGCTGGACCATTTTACTTTTACCTGCTACACTTGTTTTCATGTTTCCTGGCTCCGCACCAGGTGAACCGATAAGTTAATTTGCATAAACATAAAACCTTACATAAAAAGAATTTTCTCTAAAGGGACATATCACTTAAAGTGTCCTACATGATGCCACATTTGGATGTGTTGGGAATTTTATGATACAAAGATAAACAATATTTCTGTAAATAGGAAGAAGGAGAGGTTACTAAACTTCTGGGACACGTATTTTTTTTTAATCACTCTTAAAAGTAGGAAATGTATTTGTTAAATAAAGTAAATGAGGAAATGAATATCTGAATTGTCAGTTTTAGTATTGTGTACTTTTGTCAACAATTAAATATAAATGGTAGGTTTTGCAATAGTAAATCTCCACTGCAAATGTCTGTTTGAGGAAGTAGAACATACAAAAAAAAATTCAAAGCATTTAAATTGAAAGCAATTACAAGTCTTTCAGTGCTAGTGTACAGTAAGTTTATAACTACTTTCATAGTTACAGGTGTAACTGAATACAGGCAGTCCCCGGGTCACATACAAGATAGGGTCTGTAGGTTTGTTCTTAAGTTGAATTTGTATGTAAGTCGGAACTGTATATTTTATCATTGTAATCCCAGACAGAACTTTTTTAGTCTCTGTGACAATTGGATTTTGAAAATGTTGGGTTGTCATAAGAATCAGGATTAACACTAAAGCTTCATTACAGACACCTCTGATAACTGTTACAGCTGATTATTGTAGCCTAGGACTAAAGTACAATAAATTACCAATATCCAGTGGTCCGTTTGTAACTAGGGGTCGTATGCAAGTTGAGTGTAGTTAAATACTGTACATTAATTTCTTTTTATATCTTCATGTGTATAATTGAGGTGATAAGCAATGATTATATAAAATTAAATATGTGTATTAATAACAACCCAGTGTCCATTTGTTAATCAAGTCATAATTTTAAGATGCCCACAAGATAGTTCTAAATGCACTTATGTGACCATAAATAGTAGTAGTACCATCTCTTTACAAATCTACATAATGGGGGTCATTTACTAAGGGCCCGAATTTTTCCGATTTGCGCCGGATTGCCCCAGGTTTTTGGCGCACGCAATCGGATTGTGTCGCATCGGCACCAACATGCACACGACGGAAATCGGGGGACGTGGCAGTTGGAAAAACCCAACGGATTCGAAAAAAACAGCGCAATTTTTTGAAAAAAAGTGTTGCTTGACTTCAGCGCAGCGGCAACACCTGGTGGACATCGGGCGCACTACCTTAGTGAATCGCCGGAAGACCCGAATCCTTGACTGAGAACACGCCGCTGCATCGCGACAGGACCGGGTAAGTAAATCTGCCCCACTGTATGTATTTCTTGCTTATGGAACAGTTAAAGATCTGTTTTTTGCAAGAAATAGTTGCACTGATGTCTATAGGCCATGGATTTGTATTGCAACTTGGACCCTTCAAAGTAGGTAGGGATCTTCTACAAAGTCATGCAGAGCCAAAGGACAAAAAGAGTTCTTTATTTTCCAGAAAGCAACCACACCAATATTGCATAATTTCAGAGCAATTGATCTAATATGATATTTTGAAGTTATATCATATACTGTGTCTATGTCATTTGCTTTATGTATTTCTTTAGGCCTCTGATTTCCTAAACATTTTTTCATATAAATTTGTGAAAAACAATTGTGTTTGGCCGTGCATATGATGCCAACATGAACAACTGCCATTATGTCGAGAAGGGTACAAAATAATGAAAAAGGGGAGAGCCAGAAGTTAGGTGTCTAGCAGAGGAGATGTACCTTATTCATTTACAGTTTGATTTAAGTGCATGGGAAATCAAGAATGGTGCAGAAAGCATCAATATTCATAAATGTCTCACAGTGTAGATTGCAGTTGACACCAGTGGTAGTCTCATGAAAGTGAAACAGGATAATGTAAAATGCTACAGGATTCAGACTATCAGCCAAATTGTATGTCTAATGCTAGATATTCTATATATAGCGTTTTGATTACAGAGTAGTTAGGGCCCTTGCAGCCGATATCCGGCATGTGTCCACAGGAGTTCACCATCTTCCTACCGGTGCATGTAAGTGCTTGGCTTGCGACATCATTTTTAAGTTAAATCCTGCACTCTGTCCGAATCCGTCGGATCGTCCTAAGGCCCGCCCACCGATTTCTGTCGCATGAAAGCCCGATCCGATCACCATTTTTTGTAGGGTGAGATGACGTTTTTATTGCTAACATTTTAGGGACATACGACTTTTTGATGTCTTTCTATACATTGCTTCGAAAAATGGTGTGCCTGAGTTCTGCATGTCACAAAACTCACACAGATCTCGATTGTGTTAAAGGACTCTAACACTGGTAAAATACATTCTAGGTCATTCCAGTCCTAATAGCCAAATAAATATTGTAATCTTCTGTATCAAGGCCAGTTATATTTTGAATATTATGATAGTACATTTTAATAACTAGAACCAATAATAAATATGAATATTAACTACTGATGAAAAGAAAAGGAAGATTGGTCATCAAGGATCTGTCTTCAATTTTAAATCTGAAAAAGTAATACCTAATCAGATTGTACAGTTTCTTCATTAAGTGCTCTTCAGAGTAAATAGTTTTTACAAAGTAAGGCCTCCTGCACACGATTATCCCAGACCCATGGAGTGCACACCTTGGAGATATGGAAGTCCTTGCGTTATATCAAAATATCATGCAAGTACAGGCGGTCCCCTACTTAACGACACCCGACTTACAGACAACCCATAGTTACAGACAGACCCCTCTGACCTCTGGTGAAGCTCTCTGGATGCTTTACTATAGTCCCAGATTGCAATAATCAGCTGTAACGTATCTGTAATGAAGCTTTATTGTTAATTCTTGGTCCCATTACAGCAAAAAATGTTTAAACTCCAATTGTCACTGGGGCCCAAATTTTTTTTGTCTGGATCTACAATTATAAAATATACAGTTTCCACTTACATACAAATGCAACTTAAGAACAAACCTCCAGACCCTATCTTGTACGTAACCCGGGGACTGCCTGTACTTCTTGTCTGATGGCTGATTAACTGTTACAGTCCGGCCGGCAGATGAAGTGTTTGGACTCCTGTCTTCTGCAGGGTGTGCAGTCTGGGACACAGACATTACGGGCTTATGTGCATGGATTACACACAATCGTGTGCAGGAAGGCAAATCAAGATTTGTTACTTGAAGAACATGTTTCCCAGATTTTGATGTTTAGCACTATTCTTACGCCACTGTGCTCTTTGAAGTAGCTACTTTCCAATGACCATGTAGACGCAGAAAAGTTTGGAGACAAAGGCATAACTGTAGCAATAAAACTTCAGCCTTATTATCACATCAGATTAAAGTGCAACCCTTGTAAGTAGTGATTGTTTCTACCACGCAGGGCCTTTCTCAATCCAGGATCAAGGCCCTACACAACTGAATTGATTGTTGATTACATGGATCATGCTTTGTATCTGATGTGATAATACAGGACATGTTTTCCAGAAACAAATATCCCAGTAACAAGGCATTATTACACAATTCAAAACAAACATATTTAGAGTGTTCTTTTTTGTAATATATAAAGGCAATGTATGATCAGTATCAAATTAACTCTGCTTGCCATACTTTTCCTTAAATCAATATCTCTCGGGATGTAGGACAACTTTACCAATTACTTTTATTACTGATGTCCAGAAGTTTCTTTGTTATCCTCCTCAGTTTATCCTGTCCCTGAAGAAGCTTTGTTACCTGGCTGGCCTTATTATCTTGTTAAAATATATAAAAGATGTTCTTTGTTAAAATATATAAAAGATATTCTACAGACGGACTACTGGAGGAGAGGGGCTGCTGTGTGTAGCAACTGGGAGATCTTTGTGTCTGCAGCTGTGTGAGGGTGGAAGTCTCCTGCAAATAATAGTCTCCCTATACCCTTTAATTCCTCTATCACAGTGTCCATCTGTAGCAACTCTCCCCCAGGCTCCGCTTACTGGAAACTTTCTACACAGCAGGAAGACTATTAACACTTAGTGCTCACATAGCTTAAACTACATTTCATCTAACTGTTTCACTGCTGGTGTCTGCTACTTATTTCATGCTGCATGCTCCTCAACGTGATAAAAGATTCCAGTCTAGACACTATATAGTCCAGTATGTATACAGTATGCTGAGCTTAGTGGATTTACTTGTAGGAATCTCACTAAGTTGGCAGCTACATTATTTCATGACAAAACAAAAAGCTTTACATGAAGGCGAGGACAGGAAGAGGTTAGAGGTGTCTGCCTATTTTCACCTCTGCTGATGAAGATTTCTGAGAAGTAACTTTAGAACAGAAAACGCGCCATAACTCTGGAAAGAAAATGGCAAGCAATACAATCTGGGCATTGTTTGGTTTGTTTTGAAAGAGGGAATCACATATGACAATTGGGTAAAAATAATTATGAAATTTGAGTTACACTTTAAATTCTTATTTGTTCCATAGTCCTAGTGCAAGATGTATCTTTCATTTTTGAGACTTAGACAGCCTACTATATCTGAGGCACATATAGTAGGTACTGTAAGACTGATTAAAACATACTTTTTCTAGTGCAGGATTTTAATGTATATGCAGCATTATTTTAATAGCCATGACTTATTACCGTACTCATTTTGACAAAATACCACCTTAATTAAAACACTACGATTCATTCTATAAGTTTACGTTGTCTGTACAATTATATTCTAAAACCTGAAATCAGGATTATTTACACTGTAATGGCTTCTTACCTTAGGTGAAAATTTGCAGTGACCTTCAAGTTTAATTATTAATATTCCTGTATTTGTGTGTGTTTGGTTTTAGGGAGTTCATTGCAAAAACAAACCATCATGTAAGTATATTTATTTCTTTGTTATTGATAACATCTAAATTGTCAAATAAACTAGGTAATCACCACCATTGAAGCTTATATTTTTGATTTGTTTTGTTCATTTTAATGTGATTTGTGAAAATGAAACATATACACTTATATGTTTTTGAATAATTTCCCAGGGCAGACCATTGCTGTGTATAACCACAAATAGGAATGTAAAACCTTTCCCTAGAGCATTTTCTTTATGAGATATGACGTGTATTAATTCTTCCTTTTTCAAAAAGGCATGAACTCATTTTATGGGTGTGGTATGTCATGCTACTCTTATTATATTACCTTTTGCTCATTTGTTTGATCACATTGCGTACATGATAGCAGAAGAGGGAACTCCTGCTTTTGTCACAAGGTACTCTCAGCACGTCACACAGTTTTCATTACACTGAAAAATGCAGATAGGGCAGCAGAGAGTCACCTATGTCAGTCACGTGACATGTAGTGATATTTATTGTTAATAAAATCCCTGCTCCTTTCAACTATGTTGTAATGGGTAATTCCTTCCATGGATTACATTACCAACTTAAATAGAAATTATTCTTACATAATTATTTTTACAGTTACTTTAATCTCTGATCGCCAGCATGGTACATTTCTTGATTTAGTATTCTTAAAATCCAGAAATTGCCACTTCAACATTTTGAAGAAGAGTAAGCCTAATTACTTTTTAAGCCTTAAAGGGGACCTGTCATCAAGAACTTACTGCATTTGTTGAAAAGTTTAGTGCAGGTGTGGAAGCTTAAATCTGCCGCCTATCACCAGTAAAATAATTTGCCAAACTTTTTTTGCCTCCGTCTATGTTGGCTCTACCCACTGCCACTTAGCCCCACCCATTGGGTGTGAAATGGTGCGAAGATCTTCAGTTTTCCACACAGTGCACACTACTAAATTCACCATACAGTGAGAGGGACAGCATTCTGGTAAGGACAGGAAGTGGACAGGGAGAGGACTTCCTGTCTGCTCAGGCAGAGATTTGTCTTTGCATTTGTCTTTGACTTGGTTGTCTATGTTTAATTCCATTTTTCTTTTATCTGAATTCATCAAGTGAGTCTATGTCTGTTGATATATTTGTTTTTTGTTTTTTTTTGTCTCATAATATTGATTTTTTTCTCATTTGTCGCAAAATATTCTTTTTTTTGGCACACATGTTCCTTGATGTCTTGATATATTTGGTAGTTGTTTTTCTCCTATTTCTACTCCAGGGGATGACTGAAGTCATTTTGTGCCAAAACATGCGCCTAAACGAAAATTTGCACTAAATCGCAAATCATCAATTCACTTCAGTTTTGTGAAAAACAGTCTATGCAAATAATGAATTCGGCGTATTTTAAAGAGACAATGCACTGTCCTATGTTCATTCGGCACAGTGTAAAGTCGCAAAACAGCATTTGTACCATAATTGCGCCAAAACAACGCCAAACATAGTAAAAAGACAATGAGGAATTCCCCCCACTAAGTTAAGAATCAAAAGAGGAAGGTGTGGTTCACTTGCAGCCTGGGGAAAATGTGACTCTTCTCTTCAGAAGTTGACTTATGTCTACTCATTTGCATATCAGGAAAATGGCTGTAATTTAGGTATAGTGCCTCAGTGGCAGATATGTTAGGTGATATTGAGAGGACTATTACCCCTTCACTAGCAGGTATTACCTGGTGTGAGGGATAACATTCTGGTGACGGGTCTTCTTTAACAACCTTTCAATACTTACATACTGTATTAGAAATGTAAAATGCACAGGTAAACTAAAAAAAAAAAAATTGTTTCATTGGGAATTTGGTATCAGCAGCCCTATTATATTTTTTAACAGTGCATGTAATAGTGTTCACAATACAACCCAAGTGGGAATGGGGTAGATGAAAAGTAGCAATCTTTTGGTTCTGTGGCATCAAGATTCAGAAGCAAGGGTCACAGGTGACTGGCTGAAAAGTGTCATATGACATAACACATACTCCACAAAAACAACCTGAATGTATTTATACTGTATATTTGCAGAAACTATTATCTTTAATAACGTTAATTATGTCCTTATTTTAATTGGTCTCACACAGACAGGTTCTTTTTTAAGAGTTGCCTATTGTACTACTGTACAGTGCATACCTGTCAGTGGTGACCTAATTTATTCTTACGTAACATATAAACCATTTCTATATATACTTTAGAACCTATTAATTATTGAGTTCAGGTTTCAATTAGATGCATTGTAAACTGGTACATGATACCAAGCACATTCAATGTAGTCTATTACAAGTGTTGTATATACTATAGAGATCACTGATTTTACTGCCATAGGTTTCCAGCTTTGCTGCAAGAAATTTTTCATCTTCCCTAGTCTATGATAAGTGCCATTATTGTGAACCAGAAACATCTATGGATAACAACAGCTTAGTCATAAAGTATTTGACTGCAGAAAATTAGGGCTGAAATAGCAGGACTGCCAATGTGGCACACATCATGGCCATCAGCTGCATAGAAGCATGCAACCCTACATGCAATGGCAACCATTACTGAAAAGCAGGGGGAGGGTAGCAGTGGAAATATGTCTCAAAGACAGATCTGGGTTTTGTAGAAGTCTAGAAAATACTACTGTATCTGCCATAATGCATAGTGCCTACAGTAAAATAGACAACCCTAGATTAAAGGGTTATTTTATTTGTTTGGGCTAGACCACTTTTTTACACGGAAGGTTTAAGGGGTATTCCCATTTCAGAAAATAAATGCTAATTTTTGTATAATGAAAGGATATAAAATTTTCCAATATATTTTTGTATATTTCTCATGGTTTTCTGGATCTCTGCTTTCTGTCATTCTATAGAAAGCTTCATTGTTTACTTCCTGTAAACAGAAATCTGACCATGGTCACACACGTGTGCAGCTCGTTATAGTGACAAGGGGCCTCAACTTTACATTATTGCTCTTGGTTTTGGAATGGAATTTCTAACAAACATGTTTAATGGTCAAGTGTCAACATACATTTTGAAATATAGACTATTATAGGATATAGGCATTACTACTGTATTAACGTTATGACATTGTCCTCTCTTCCTATATTCACAGATGATATATTTAACCTATTTTGCCGAACAGCCCCTCAATCATTGATACCTAATGTGTTGGATAATCTAGAGATATCTACAGTTATGAAGTGTCCACAACCTAATCGATGTTCACTTCATTTAGAAGTAATTGGAACAGTAATTCTTAATGGTATGGAATCAATATAATATTTGCTTTAACAATGTCTCTTGACCAGTATGCAAATAACTAAAGAAAACATTTTTAGACAATTCATACATGAAATGAATGTATCTTGTTTTGTGTCACAGTATACAGTCGCAGTGAGCTAAATGAGCATTCCATTGTCTTCTGCAGAAAGTTAGACTATGTTCACACCTTGTTTTTAGTACATTCTCTGCATGTCCACCAGTGATGCTCATGAACATATCCACAGACATATACCGGTAGATGGATGAATCCTTTCACCACTGTCTTATCAGTATCCAGCAGGAAATACCAGATGAAAAAAAGTAGTATAAAAAAGTATAAGCCCAGCAGAGACAATTAGAGGCTATGGGAGACAGATGCCAGTGTGGAGCATCCATCCCTGGCCTCAGCTGAATGTACACTGTCAGTGTGCTTCTGTGATGTAACTGTGCATAAGTCACTGCTTGTCACTAAAGCAGAGGATGTATCCCAATGTGTAAGGATACAGTGGAATACATTGTACTCTCCATTGTAAGGATACATAGGGAATCCTCACAACATACTTACAATGGAAAGATAAAAACTGGTGTGAATTTAGCATTAAACATGTGAATTAGTAAATATGTAATAACATTTTTCAGTATCTTTTTAGATTATGTCCGTGGGATAGAAATCTGTACCATGTCACTAAGCTCTCAGCAGAATCAGTGTATGCATGTGAGGTTTATAAAGATTAAAGGAAAGAAGTCTAAACATAAGGTAAATTAAAACCTTTCTAGAATTGCATTTATGATGTGACCTTGACTAATCCTCTCACTTGTATGTGCAGTATATAGGTTTCTATTTCCCACTATATCAGTAAAACAACAACAAAATCACAGAAATGTGGAGCCTGCACCATTACCAACATGTGTGAGTGTACTATTTAAGGTAGACATATCTGTACAGTAGACAGGGGGTTTTCCTATGTAAAAAAATTACTTTATTTATATAGAGCACACAGATTACGCAACACTGCACAGAGCTTGCCCAATCGGTCCCTGTCCACAATGGGGCTCACAATCTAATCAACCTTACAGTATGTTTTGGAGTATGGGAGGAAACCGGAGGAAACCCATGCAAGCACGGAGAGAACATCTCTTTGCAGATGTTGACCTGGATGGGACTTGAATCCAGGACCCCAGCGTTGCAGATGTAACCAATGAGGCACTGTGCTGCCATACCTATGATATAGATTATCATCTATTTTCACCTATCTACAGCATAAGTGATATCACTGAGCATCATCCTGCTAGAGATATGGTGAAGGAAATATGCAAATAGGTTTTCCAGGATCGGATAAGGAAAACATTGGCTCTTAAACTACGTTGTAAGGCAGCCCCCTTAACCTGACTTTCAGGAAGCCAAATGACATGATGCAGGATTGAAGTCAAAGCAGTATATCTCAGTATACCAGATATGGTCTTACCTATGTACTGCCACGTCTTATAGTCTGTGGGGCCAGTGCTCAGATATTTTCCTCAGTCCCCAAACCTTTAATGAAAAATACTCTACTGTCTCTTCAAATGGGAGCATTCGATTCTGCTGATTGTTGGGAACAAGTTTTTTCCCCCCACTTTTTTAGCTACATGGTCACAAGCATAACCTGTTACATGGGGCAGAGAACTCTGGGAAGGAGAAAGGAATACCCTCAATGACATCTGCAGACCTGTAAACCAATCAGCCACCAGCAGGCTTATGTGATGTCACAGCCCTATAAAAACTGTCAGCCATTTGCAATCTCGGTCTGTAGCATCTAGCTGCTATTACTGTACTGTGCTGTGCTGTAGCAATTTCTGCTTCAATCCCAGGGGGTGTGTTTAGGGGGATCTGTATACCCCAAATAGTATTTTTTTTTTGTTACTGAAGCCACTAGGAAGAAATCTGTTTCATATCCACACAGCTGCTGTAGTGATTTCTGCCCCTCTCCCAGGGTGTGCGTTTAGGGGGTTTCGCTTTGTTTGTTGGCAAGTTCTGTTGCATGCATTGGGCTTAGCAATATTTTGGTGTATGAGATATTTTGTATTATTTTATTGGCACTGGTTCGCTCCATGCCTCTATATCTGGGTGCTGGTCACCAGATACCACCAGCAGTTACACACGTAGGAATAGTGTCCACTGACTATTGTGCCATTGTGTGTTTTGTATTTTTTTCCTTGTTCACAGGAGGAGAATCTTGCCATTTAACTGCTGCTATTAAAATAATTATTGTTTAAGAATAGCAACATCAAACTTTTGTTGCATCACAGTCTCCAATAGGATTTCAACTAATACGAGCAGAATCTTAACTTCTAAAAGAGTGTACCTTGTAATGAAGCTATTCCCAGTAACTTTTGAGGACAAGGCAGTGTGCTGAAGTTACTCAACATTTTATATTTACTGCATGCACATTACACAATCAAATTGTTTAAAAATTATTTTTTCCTTTAAGGAAGTATCTCCTCTGTTCTTGGCAAACAGTATGGGGAATCCCAGGGATGACAAAAATTGGGAAGTAAATATGAAAGTAATCTAGTTTCTACTTGTCTAAAAACTGGCAAGCCAACACTCGTCATTAGCACTGGCAAGTGTAAGGCATAAAGTAAATAAAAGTCTATTTTTAAAAGATTTCATGCTAAGTGTCTACATTCCAATTGCAGATACACGTCCAGGCTAACTGCTTTGAAGTGGGGGTTTCTGAGTATGTTTTTGTAACTATGAAGACAGTACCAGATTATTGTGGTATTAAAATAAGCAAAGAATATCATGTAGAAGGTAAGTCAATAGAATTATATTTTATTCAACAATTAAATAAACAATAGTTTCAGAATGGAAATTGATAAAGTACACGGTGACAATTCTTTCTATGAGATGTGTATAAACTGAACTCATTCATTTAGTCAGGAGTGGCTGGGATGGTTGTGGGGGTATATGTCAATAAGTGAGTAGGCAAAAAGGTATGATATCACATGCCCACAGCCAACATAGAACACATACTAGACCTAAACAGAAAGTGAAGGACCTACCATTATTTAAAAATATTATAGTAATTTGATTTAATATAATAATATTATATTATTAATATTATCTCGTATATTATATATACTTTAAAATATAGGTTTTTTTGCCTGGTTCCTGATTGTCCCTGGACAGGATTCCCAGATATCAGTGCTGAGTAGAGCACACTACACACAGAGCACACTATGGTGCACCACTACAAGCCCACTATGATGCTGTGAGCTCTCCACTTTACCACACAGCCGGGATTTCCCTGCCAAAACTGCAGCTACATTTACCATGCTACCTGCAGCTGCTGTGATTGGTGGTGAGGATAGAGCAGTGATTTCAGATAGCCCTGCCCCCACATCGGAATCTGGGTGAGCAGTGAACAGCTGACAAGTGGGAAGTACAGCCCAGAGGGAGCAGGAAAGCAGAAGATGTCAGAACCGGTAGTAGTTGGCGGTGCTAAGAAAGGAAGGGTAGAAAGCCTGCGGGTGATTAAGACCTGGTCAGGTGAAACCAAACAGAGGTCAGGTGGTGTCAATAGGCGTGAGCCTGGGTCAGGAGGTGTGAACAGGAATAATGTGCATTCAGGAGGAGTGAGGAAAGATTATAATGTATGAGTAGTTGTCATGAGGCGAGACCTGATTTATGTGCAGGGGTCAGGAGGTATGAGCAGGTGGTATGGGAGATGGTCAAGAGTTGTGAGTAGGTGGTATGGGAAGGGATCAGGAGGCATTTGTGGGGGTCGGAAGGTATGTGCAAGGATCAGAATGTTTGACCAGGATATGATATGCAGGAGTCAAGAGGTGTCAGCAGGTGGTATGAGAAGGGGTCAGTAGGTATTAGCTGGGATCTGGAGGAATGATCAGGGGCCCGGAGGTTTGAGCGGGGGCCAGGAGGTTTGAATTGAGGCCAGGAGGTGTGAACAGGAGTCAGGAGGTATAAGCAGGGGTCAGAATGTATGAGCAGGAGAAATGGGCAGGGGTAAGGATGTATGTGAAGAAGGTATGGGCAGTGTTCAGGAAGTATTAGCAGAAGGTGTGTTCCAAGCAGAATAATACAACAGCCTGAATCAGGAGACATGATGTTGACATGTCACCACGCCTCATTCTGCACACCAAAAAAAAGAAGCATTAGGAAGGAAGGGAGGTGAGCATTTTTAAAAAAAATTATACAGGCAGTGCCTAGGTTGTGTACAGGATAGGCTATGTAGATTTGTTTTTAAGTTTCATTTAGGGCTCTTTCCCATTTAGGGCTCTTTGCGCATCATTACGTTTTGTCTCCGTCGTGTCTTAGTTTTAGTTCTTTTTTGTCACTGTGATGTTTGTCTCTGTGTCCGCAAAATACTGAAGCTTTAACATTGCTTTGAAAACAACACAGCCTCATAAATAAAAAACAACAGATGTTAAATAATTTTTTTGAGGATCCATAGACTTCTATTGCCATTTGTGATCCACATCACTGAAGAAAATAGGACATGTTCCATAATTTTTTTCACGGACAACGGATCAGTAAAAATACAAGTCCATGGAAATCACTGAACCAGAGACGTGAAATACAAAGCCAATATAAAAGAGCCCTAAGGCACAAATTCACTAAGACTTTGGTCAAATTTCCATTTAGTTTTTGACAAGGACTGCAATGCCTTTAAGATGTACAATCTGGCCAGTTGTAACTATTTGGTAATACTTATACAAATTGTATAAAAAAAATATATAATTTGTTTTTAGGCCTGCTTTCATTTTTTTCTATGTATAATTCTGCTCAGACGTCTACCACTTTCTCAGCACTTATATATTTATGCCTCAAATTAAATTGCATGTAAAATCCATTAACGCTCTTGGATGGTGTAGATTTTAGTTTTGGCACACGGACATCCCCTATAAGCTGCATCTAATTCCACCAGGGATCAGATGAACCTTCAATAAGCTTAATATTAATGTATTGTTTAGAGTGTTGTGTAACTTTTCACCTAGACCAAAGACTGCGATTCCCCAAAATAAGACTGTGTTTTATATACGTTTTTACTCCTAAAGAGGAACTAGGACCTATTTTCAGAGAATGTCTTACTTTTCCATGAACAAGAATTAAAATTTATGTAAAATATATTGTGACTCCATGTCCATGTACAATACTCTATGGTACATTTAACAATCTTTGAACAATTTATGAACAAAAAGCTAAATTTTTATTTAAAGGGAACCTGTCACCAGGTACCTAATTTTCACTAAAGACAGACTGCAGAAGCACATTACACCTACATTGCAAATATGCCTTTCTGCTTTCTCCAAGCATGTCCATTACAATATAATTGTGTTATAACTTACCTGGCTTCCTGACAGAATTCTCTGTGTAGTCCCAGGGGTTGGCTTTGGTCTGGATGCATTTTAAAAAAAAGACAAATCACTTCTTAGCTCTTGGCCCCCACTTTTGTACTCTTATACAGCTTTTCCCTCCCCCACTGATGTCCTTTCGGCAGGCTGTGAGCTCTGTTTCGGTGAGTGAAGAAGCAGGAGGTAGGAGCTGTATAGGAGCACAAAGGTGGGGGTCTAAGAGCTGAGGAGTGCTCAGCACAGACCAGTCACATGTTTTTTTTTTTTTAAATGCATCCAAACCAAAGCCAACTCTTGGGACTTAGCAGATGATTCTGCCCCGGTGCCAGGTAATTAAAAACACACAATTATATAGTAATGCAAATGCATAAAGAAGACAGAAAGTCATCTTTGCAATGCAGATGTGATGGGCTTTTGAAATCTGTATTTAGTGAAATTGAGATCCCTGGTGACAGGTTCCTTTTAAGAACCATTATGTCATCAACTTCTCTAACATCCTTATAACTTTCCAAACTCTGAATGCCATGCTGGATTTCCTGTGGCTCCATTTCTATTACAGTTCCACTTTCAACACTTTCCTTCAATGAGCACTTCTTGTCCATGTAGTTACTCGAGGACGTTTGCTATGATTTTATACTATAAATTCTTCACCCATGTGACAACCTCTTGCAGTATGTAAATGATCTACTAATGATAATGTATATCATGGAGGAGCTGTAGCAATGACTGCCGCTAGGTATTATTTTTAGGGAAGGCCTTTATAAGATTGAAAAATTGCACTAGGTCTTATATTTAGGGGGTGTCTTATTTTCCAGGAATCAGGTTATAATTTGCTTTCCTAGGCCAAGGGGCGTAACTTGAGGGTGCGGTCGCAAAGACTTTGCACTGGGGCCCATCAGCTTCAAATACACCACTGCCTAGGCCTCTATGGGTCACTACAGGGTGGTTGGTTTGCATTACATATTTATACCACACATGCTTTCTTCAACTTCTCAATAGTTACACTCTTGCATAAGATACTTATATTTGCCATCACAACATTGCATTTCGCATAGAAACAAAATGACTTTCCAAGTTATAAGAAATGAAAGATTTGTATATGTAAGAGTTTATTATAACATTTGTTCTATAACATGTGTATGCTTTATTTCTAGACTGCAACAATAAAGATGTAGGAAAGAGCATACTTCCCTGTCTAAGTGAGTCACTATGTGCTGTTACTAAGGGCAAACAACAGTGCCTTAATTTCTTAATAAGTAAAAGCATCAAATCAAATATCAAGATGATTGAAGTAATTTAATATATTGCTGATTTGTAATATGCTTACCAAAAAATTAATGATCCTTGTAACCACTACTATGCGGTCACCTGATGACTATATGATGACTATACACATGAATGTGAACTTTTACCTCTGGAATGAGTTTCATGAATGACTCCCACCGATATTGTATATTTCTGTAGTTACTGAATTACTCCCACATGAATTGAAAATAATGGAAACATTTGTTCTTATTTTAGCTGGGAAATTACAGTATGAAATAAATGAAGAAAAGAAAAATATAATTGTTTCTGTCTCAAATATTCCGGAAGAATATGATTACAATGTACGCCTGTGTTTAAAGCGTTTCAGCTGTCATGACACTGGAGCTCATGCCTTGGTTAGTAGCACATGGGTCGTGTAGGAATTGGAGCTGTCTGTTACTTTACAGCCACTTCTGTCTACCTGCTTGCTGAAATGCCTGATAAATGTAATGGCTAAAGAGATATGTGATTAGAAGTGGGTGTCCTTATGCTGTTTCTGCCTCTACCGTCAGGAAGTTTACCTCTGATCTTTATCATGATTGTTATTTTTATCTCCCTTTTATGTACATTTTTTCAATTTTGTGTTTACAGATTAAAAAGGACAACTCCACAAAGTCAGTCATATTGGAATATTCTGAAATATTGCCTTGTTTGTGCATTGAGGTAATTTTTGGCATAAAATAATTTAATACATATGAATTTTTAGTAAGCAATATTTTATTTCAATCATCAACTATAACGCTAATTCATCTAGTTTATTTCCTTTCTTTATACAATTTATATATAGTATGTGCTACAAAAATCCCACTCATCCCACCTATTCTATTACCCTAAAATGTCTTTTACCACTGATGCAGAAACATATCTTCTTTAATTCCTGAGTTGAGTGGTTTTGCTCAAAAATCAATTATAAAATTCAGGACCTTGGGAAAGCTGGTTGCATGCTTGCTGCTGCACATAAACACATTACAGAGCTTCCTGAACTGTCCAGACAGGACTAATCAAAATGACCTGGATGACTTACACACAGTAACTAGGGGAAGATGCAGCGATTGATTACTTCTGCCTATCGGGATCAACACAGTGATTACGTATTCTCGGCCTATGCTGGGCAGAACAAGGTCGAAGCAGTGCATAATTAGGGTGAGGAGAGCGCCGGGACAGCCAAAGGAGTGACCTGGCATTCATTTTGAATGGCCTTATTGCCCACTGTACGAGGTCAGAGCATGTGACATGTCCTATCTTGTTCTGGATGTACTGCACAGCCACCCGGCTTCCTATAGAGGGGGTATGGTTGAGGAGCGTCCATCGTTAACCATACCAGTACACCCAGGTATGGCCAGGTTAACAGACAGCCCTGTGTACAGGGCCTTACACTTATCACATATTGCTCCCATATTACTCTGCAGTGGCTTGGTATATTATATATATTGCAGTAATTCTATTTCAGTCCTCCAATGATCTGATTATATGAAATGTACTCAGTCTTTTGGTTTCTGCTGCAACGACTTACCATATTTATTATTAGTTCTACACCTCTGTGATCCATTGGTGTACATCACAATTATTAACACTGACCAGTGTGTAAAATGACAGTCTTATTGAGTGACCCCTGTTATTTCTTCTCATACTATGTGATTTGGTACATCATTCATATTCCTTCTTTTGTTTATCTGTTGTATAAAGATATAGTGATATAATAGAATTAATAGTTATAAGTAATTGTTAATAATGGCATTTTTATACTTCAAGGGATGGCCACTGTTTCCTGATTCAAGAAGAGTAAGGATTTGTCCTTTTCAAAATGGCAAGTATGAAGCTTGAGCCCTATTTAAAATGGTTTACTATGGTGTTCCTGCTATTCAGAGTACATGTCGTGTGGTTTTGTTATACTAAGAAATATATATCACGAATGAAAGTGCTCATTCACTATCCTATATCATAGCCTTAAAGGAATGTTCCCTTTGCTGCAATTTCATGTTGTTATTTGTATGATAAGTAAAAGCACAGCACTGGGGTAATACAACTGCTCCCCACAGTCACCAATCGGTCACCCCACGGTCACCAATCGGAATCTTAGTATATAATGAAGGTTATACAGACAGAAATAATATTTCAGCTTATGTTAGATTTATTTTTGTATTCACTCATTTTGCATTCCAATGTATGATGGATCCAGTATACAGTAGTATTTGATCAGAGACTTTAAAAGTTCTAAACATCCAGCATGCAGCAGCTTGACTTATTTATCTTATTTATCACTTTTGACTTTCAAGTAAAACATGCTGTTTACAGGCCTGGACTGGCCCACAGGTGAATAGTTGGTTTAACCAATGCACCCCTGAGCTAGGTTATCCCTCAGATCCTGCATGAGTAGTGAAATAGGATCTTTGACATTCTTTTAAAGGACCTCTATCACCAGGATGAATGATTGTAAACCAAGCACACTTACATACTAGTGTATGTTTTCTTTAAAGGGGTATTCCCATTTCAGCAAGTTATTGATATTGTTTAAATAATGAAAAGTTATTATCCAATATACTTTCTGTATCAATTCCTCACAATTTTATAGATCTCTGCTTGCTGTCCTGCTATAGAAAGCTGCATTATGTATTTCCAGCGGACAGAAATCTAACCATAGTCACACAGGTGCACGGCTCGTTATATCACACAGCTGTGCTTATTCTCTATGTTACTAATGAGATGTGCACCTGTGTGACCATGGTCAGATTTCTGTCCACTGGAAACATAGAAGCTCCCTTCTGCCTGCGGCTCTATCCTCCTCCTTCATCATGCTCAATTCTGCTGTTTGGTGTTTTGGAGAACCTCCCCTTAAGGGGAGTGGGAGCTGTGTTAAAAAATTGCACTCCTGAGTAACTATATCTGGTTCAGTGGCACCTTCAAATCCTCATGGGAAATTTAAGCAAAGATTCTCCTCTTTAAAATGACACAAGCTGGAGCACATTTACTTACCCATCCGCTGACGCACAGTGGGGCTTATTTACTAAGGGACTGCGGACGCACTTTCCGATGTTTTTGGCTTTGACAGGGGATTGTGTGGCACATGATTGGATTTTGGCGCAGATGCGCTAGCTTTCATGCGACAGATATCGGGGGCGGGCTGTCTGACGATCCAACTGATTCGGACTGTGCGTGGGATTTAACTTTCAAAGTGTGTCGCAAGACCGAGCACTTACATGCACCAGGAAGAAGAAGGAGCACTCCGTCAGACCTGAGCGGGGAAGCGACACATATCGGGCGCACAATCTTAGTGAATCATGGCACAGTGCATTATTAGCGGACGTACATAAACAGTGCCTGCCCCCCAGTATATAGCCAGTGCCTGCACCCCCAGTATATAGCCAGTCCCTCCCCCCTGTATATAGCCAGTGCCTGCCCCACAGTATATAGCCAGTGTCTGCCCCACAGTACATAGCCAGTGCCTTCCCCCAGTATATAGCCAGTGCCTGCCCCACAGTATATAGCCAGTCCCTCCATATAAAGCCAGTGCCTGCCCCTGTATATAGGCAGTGCCTGCGCCCCCCTTATATAGCTAGCAGCTCTGCCCTGACGCCCCCCGCAGGTCCTCTTCTGTCTTCAGCTCAAGCTCTGTCTCCTCAGCTCCCCGCACGGTACTGTTGCACACACCAAGACGTCAGCAGCTCATAGTGTGTGCCGATTATGGACCAGCGAGGGGCATTGGAAAGGTGAGTAGAGATTTTTCTTTCATTGACTCGAGTATAACCGAAGTTAGGGCTTTTAAGCCCATTTTTTTTCTAAAAAAAACTCAGCTTATACTTGAGTATATATGTTATATCTGTAATAGAAGCTGGGTTCACATCTTCTTTTGTGTATACACGATCAGCATATATGTCAGGAAAACTCCTGAAGTATACGCTTAGTGTATACATTGACATAAACTGGCAGATGGAGGCATAGTTATTGCCTCTGCCTGTCATATGCGCTGACAAAGGCAGGATGGAAAGACGTAGCAAGCCGTGCCCTTGCATCCCTCTCCCTCCTGCTGTGCAATATATGAGCTCAGTGGAGGCAATAGAAGCCTATGGGGAGCAGATGCAATGTATTGCACCTCTCCTCAAGGTGCGCTAAGCACATACATGGCTCAGTAGGAGGGAGGATATTGGTGATGTCACTGTCCATATAAAGACAACAGGGTTTTTTATCGTGCACTGGCGTATAATAGCCCCGCTGCTGCTCTGAATACATCATGTACATCATTTTCAGGTATGAAAATTTGCTGGCAGCAGTGAGGAAAGCCCTGCGGTTGCCCACTCCCCGCAAGCCAAGCCCACCCTCCGGCCAAGCCCACCCTCCAGCCACGCTAGGTGGCGGAAAGGGGAAAATAGTCAGAAATGCTAGCTATCAGGTAGCATTTGCAAATAATTTTTCCTATATACATCCCTGGGGAAACACCCCATAGTCAGGGTGGAGGAGGGGTCCCCGAGTGGCGTATCCCACTGTATAAGCTTCAGAAAAAATATGATGAAAAAATGTTATGTGAACCCAACCATAGACTGTTTACTGTAGCAGCTAGTATCTCATAAATGAATTGTGATTATAAATGCTTATTATACATAGACAAAGTCAAAAGCTGATACTTCAAGCCATATTTTATTATTTTTGACATTATTACTGTGAGCCCTCTCCATGCACCGGGACCCAACGACTAGTACGTTGCTCGTCGGTAAGGGGTTAATAGTTTTTTTACAGATTATTTTAGTTGGGGCACCAGTTTGCAAACAACATATATAATATGTATATATATATCTGAGGAGAGGAGATATCTGAACCAGAAATATAGATCTGTGTGTCATCTGCATATAAATGGTATTGGAAGCCATGGGACTTAGGTGTCCCAGGCCAGAGGTGTAGAGGGTGAAGAGCAGGGGACCCAGGACACAGCCCTGAGAGACGCCAACAGAGAGGGGGCGACATGAAGAGGTGGTGTTAGAGTGATATACACTGAACGTTGGTTGGAAAGGTATGAGGAGCTCCATGAGAGGGCACGGTCAGTGATACCAAGAGAACAAAGCGTCTGCAGCAGTAGAGAATGGTCGACAGTGTCAAAGGCAGAGGACAGATCAAGAAGGAGGAGAACAGAGTAGTGATATTTTGCCTTGGCTGATAGTAGGTCATCAGAAACTTTGGTCAGGCCAGTCTCAGCAGAGTGATTGGGTCAAAAACCAGATTGTAGTTTGCCATGGAGAAAGTTGGATGAGAGGGAGGAAGATAATTCTCGGTGGACATGTTCTTCCAGGAGTTTTGAGGCAAATGGAAGTAGTGAAATAGGGTGATAGTACAGCATAGCAGATGTGTCCAGACAGTGGCGTAACTAGAAGCTGATGGGCCCCAGTGCAAAGTCTGTGCAAGGCCCCCGACTATAATGTATGTTTTATAGTACTAGCCTTCTCATATTGGAAAGTGACACCTTATAGGCCCCCTAAACCTCCTGGGCCCAGTTGCGATCGCACCCTCTGCACCCCCTCAAGTTACGCCCTTGGGTCCAGAGATGGCTTCTTTAGGATGGGTGGGATGGTTGCTTATTTAAAGGAGGATGGAACAATACTAGTGTATACAGAAAGGTTAAAGAGATGAGTTAGGGCTGGAATGAGCAGAATTGGGTCAAGTGCAAGTGGTGAGATGTGAGCTTGACAGCATAGAGGAAACTTTCTCGTCAGTAAGGGAACTTTCCCTGATGTCGTCTATTTTCTTTTTAAAGTGTGAGGCAAATTCCTCAGCTGAAATGAGAGAGGTTGGGGAGAGATCAGGAAGACGTAGAAGGGAATCTAAGGTAGAAAATAGTTTTTTGGGGTTGTGAGATAAACAAAGATATAAGATTGATGAAGTAATACTGATTGGCAGATGCAAGTGCAGATTTGTAGGTGAAGACCACCTGCTTGTATGACAGAAAGTCTTCCTTCGAGAGGGATTTCTTCCAACGCCGTTCAGCGTTCCTGGCTCTTCAAAAGAAACTTCCTGTAATCAGGAGGGTTTTATCTCAGTTTATTTTAGGTTTATTTTAGATCACCTTTAACCACTTTTATGGTCATTTTTTATGCAATAAATGTAGATGTCTATTTTGTCTAAAGGAGGTTCCAGAATATTTATTTTTGTTTACACAACCAAAATGTTTTAACTCCCCATCTTCATTTTTGTTTATATGGAAAAGAAGATTTAATATTTTCAAAGAGTGTCAATGACATGACAACTTCTGTTGAATGTAGGAATTAAAGTTTCAGTATCAAAATTTATGTGTAGTTATGTATGAAAAAGCACACAAAGCCTGCATTGATGTATCTGGGGCTCCTGTGTTTTTCAAAGTTTTCAAAGTAGAACGCAGTCTGCAGTCTACATATTATACTCTTAGAATGGAAATATGATGAAGTGGCCAAATTTGAAGCTGCACTACTGTATCATTATTCCCCCAGTTTGACAGTAATCCACAGTAGCATTAATGTATAATAGAACTTAAAAAATAATTAATAGTTCATCAACTATGACCAAGAGTTACATTGTCATGCTTAAACATGAATCTTACAGAATACATATGGAAATTTGTGTGATTAGCCTGTAGTCAAATTGTCATATTTGCTTAAATCTTATAACATAGTTCTTATAGACAGTGCTATCCATTGTTAAGTGCACTGTATTTTGTCTGTATTATAGTCTTTTTATGACATGATTATAGTCCTCCTATAACATGATTCATTCTGGCCATAATGGGATATTTTTAGCTGTTTACATGTGTTCTATATACGATAAGCATTTTGTAATTTTTAATAAAGTCATGCATATGTTCTAAATATAGCATTGACACACTTTTAAACAAAACTACATTCCTTTTTTTCTAGAACTTCTTCATATTTTACAGATTTAACATCTGACCTACATAGAGAACTATAAACTATATATGTTGGTTGACATAAATAATCTTGCCATTTTGACATACAGGGGCACATTTATTAAACTGGCTGTGCTATTTTTCAGGCACAATACATGTTCTAAATGCTTGCACATGTAATTATGTTGTGCCTGTGCCAATTTAAAGGTGCTTTCCAGTGCCAATTCGCACTGGGCGCTGCATTTATGTCTAAAGTCCAACATATTTGTGGCGCATGTCTGTTAAACTGAGTGCACCTAAATAAACTGGTGCGCTCAGTTTATGCACAACCGGCGTGTTCAGGGGGCGCCAGATTATTGAAGACCATGTCCTGGTTCTGGACACAATTATGGATTTCTGTATTATGGAAGTCCAGCAACATGGGCGCTGCATAACATACTGTGATGTACTGCACATCAATGTATTCATGATTACATGAGATTAGCTAGGAAAAAAAGGGTTAAAAAGAGTTATTAAGTAGTTATTACATATATTTATTACTATATCAAACATTGCAATCTGATGTGGTAATGTGTTTCCTCATTTTAAGCAAATACATTTTAGAACATTGATCTGTAGAGTAACGTTTCCTCTTATTTTAGGTGGAAGTAATGTGACAGATGCTGTGAATTTCATCCTCCCTGAATCACACCTGTGTACCTGACTGAAGTTGTTTGTGCATTTTTTTTACCTCTGTACAAAGTTGTAAATAATAGACTTTTATACCAGAATAGTTTGAATAAATTGTTACAATATAAATTTGACAAGTTCTTTTTATTCATTAATTTATAATTAGTAGACGTAAACTTGTGCTCACAACTTTACACTGTGTACGATAATCAGAATTTTCAACATGTGATAGCTGGTTGAAGGCTTTTCTTTGGGAGTCTACGATGAACTTCATATTTGAGTACTCCTCTAAGTGTCCCAGACATGTCCATTTCTGGAGACTCTGATGATCATTTCATGGCCTTCTGGTTATTCATTTCAAGCAACTGAAGACTAGACTTAAACTTTTTAGAATATTTTTTATTGTGAAAAGTCCTCTGTGTGCTATGGGTTACTTCCAGGCAGTTAAATAAAAAATCTGTTCCAATGTGTGTAGAATATAAGTTCCAATAGATGTAGATCTGAGGCTGCAAACCACAGAGACGTTAATCTTCCTCCAAGAGTTAGACCTCCAAATTGAAAAACACCGTACAGACTCTGCGGCTATGCTGCATTATCCTTTTTGACAAATCTTTCCATGTTCGTGTTATCAATCGCATGCGTTTCCTGCTAAACGCTAATGGAACGTGTGAACGCGCCCTAAAAATCCCGACTTCACCAGGTTATTATTTTCAGAAACATTGAATGCACATAGCACATGACCTGGAAGAAGCCAATACTGAAGGCGAAACCCAGAGTCACAGGAAATTGCCATTGTTGTGATTTTATGAAAATGACTTTTACATCTTATTATCTGTAAGTAGAAAAATAAAAGGATACACTGTTTTTATCAAATGGAACTATGCTATGTGTTTTCAATGTTTTTGACAACCTGGTGAAGTTGGGACTCCACATGGGAGATCATGTAACACAGCACACCTAGTCTGTATGGTGTTTCATCCATGTTGATGTTGGATGCAGCCTCATGCCTACATCAATTGGAACTTTTTACCGGATTTGTAAATCTGAGTGCTCCCCAGAGCAATATTGTGTTTGAACATCTATTTCTTTTTTCAGACACAAGTTTCAAATAATTTCCATTCTTAGCAGCAGAAATCCACCTCCCTGACTCACAATAGTGAGTGCAGCTCCCTTCCTATCACTTTTTTATTTCTTTCTAAACAAAATTACTTTGATGATGTCCATAAGGTTTAGTGTTTTCAAGTTTTTCTAGGTGCTAGAATATTGTATGTGGCCAACTTTTTGGGTAATTTTTTGAATCCATTTTGTCTCAATATTTCTTTATTAAGCATGTTCAAACATTCTCAGCACTTATTTTCATAGATGCCTGGATTTCAGTAGAAGCTGCTTTTTAAAACTACATTTTCTTGACACTTGTTATTGAAATCCTTCTATGTCTACTTCACCATTAGGCTACTTGCACACCTGCTACCTGTACATAGTACATAAAACAACAGACCACACATGTGTAGCCTTTGAAAATCACATTGCAGCCTATATGTAATTAAAGTGGGAGGTCTACCCAAATTTCACTAACCCACAAACAAAGACAGCAATAGGACTTGCACTTAGTTTTTTGAGTAATCATCTCACACACAGTGCCAAAGAAACAATGCTTGTGTGTGAGCCCATAGAAATAAATGGGAATTTGTGCTACCCATTAAAACAAAAAAAATGGCTGTGTGAACTTGGTTTTAGGGCTCTTTCACAGCACCATATCTCACATGACCTCCAAGTGTTAGCAGTAAAGAAATGGATAGGACAAGGTACTATTATAGTTAATGGAATCATTCACACATTGTTTTCTCTTTCAATTACCAACATCTTTAGCCTATCAAATGCAAGTCTATGGGCTACATAAAAGGGGACTTTATACTGAAAACATCTATCCCAGTGGTGGTTATGGGAAAACAAGGACACATGATTGCTTTTATTTTGTGGAAGCAAAACAAAACACACAACAAACAAATAAAACATCAGTTTGAACATAACATAAAATGTTTGGGATGTTTAAAAAGTCCATACAGCCTGAATAAAATACCCTCATGATATAATAAATTCACTGTACTGGCAATCACTTTGTCCCTGTGGGACTGCAAAAGCTAGTCAATAATATTACTGGACTATGTGAGTCTCTGTTAGACTGTTTTGAAAGATAATGGTGCCATATTCATACAGTGTGCACAGGTCCTCTTCCCATGTAATACATGAATTTCACAATAATGAGACTCCCAACAATAAGACAATCATTCTCAATCTCATGGTTATGAGATAAGCATTTATAGTGGGATGACCCCTTAAATAAAGTTCAGACAGTATTCTATAATGTTAAAGAAAATCTACTGGCAGAAATAGGAAATATAATCTAGTCTTACTCTTCTCACCCTTGGACTGCATCTATTTCTATCTATTTCTTCCTCATTCTTTCATTCCTTCCTACATCTTCCTTCAGCCGGGCCTTTCCACCTGTGATATCACCTGGCACTTGGAAATTGCTGCACTTGCATGTATTTGTTCTTACCACCAGAGTCAGATCTACATCTTTTTGTGAGGAAAGTAAGATGGAGGAAGTACTTCAAACATGCTAATGCTCAAATATGTCATGAATTAGAGATTCATTTCTAGGACTTGGACAATCTGCAGAATTTAGAAGATTAAAACTGTAGAGAGAAAGGGAATTTGCAATTTGAAAACTAGATCATTACTGCAAGGTGGCATTTGAAATATTGATATATTTTTATAGAGTGTTTGTAAAATCCTTCCCGGTGTCATCCTCTGCCCGTTGTATACGGCTGCGGGTTATGTGATTTGTCTTTGTGTTACACTTGTCATTTGCCTGTGTAAATACGTACTTAGGATGCTGGCTGATTTGGAGTTGTTTGCACCACACCCTTATCGTCCTGCAATCTGCTCTGTCCAGCAACAGTTTATGTTATAGACTTCTGCTTCATTCACTTGCTGCTCCTTATACTCTGTACTTCTGTACTGTACTTCTGGTTTTCTGATTTTTGGCTATGGTATCTCTTTGTATCTGCTTTTTTGTGCTTTATCAACCATTTCTGCTGAAACCTGCACCTCTGACCACACCTTATTGTGTTTTCCATTTGTTTGTCATGTTTTATGTCTGCACAGTGACCTAGCAAGGGACTGTCTTCTAGATGTCCCATATCACCTAGGATATGCAAATGTAAGTAGGCAGGTGACAGTTAAGGGGGCTTAGTATAGGGCTCACTGTCCTTTCTGTCCTTCCCGGGTCCAGAGTCATTATTCAAGAAGATTTGCATATAGAGGGGATTAGACCTATTATGGATTGGCAATGCAGGAACAATAAAGCTCTTGTCTTAAAACCATCAGACAAGGTTGGGAATATTACACAAAACATCACTGTGTATGTGGATTAGGTGTATTGAGAATTATCTGCCTGATTAGAATGTTTAAAAGTCTTTAATATCTTTATTCAAAATATCATTAAAAGTGTGCTAGAAATAGCCATAAGTATTCATTCAGACTTTTCAAGGTACACCTTCAGGTGGCAGTCCCAACACATATGTGCCAACCGAAGTCCGATAACATGCACCAAGAAACAAGCAGGCGCAATCACAGGAGCACAGGTTAGCTTCCCGCTGTAACACCTATTATTAGTGGTTGTATATAGTAGGTCTGTCTCAATTATGTCCCTGTCTGACGTGTTTCTACGTTGACCCTACCGATCGATGCGTCATGAGAGGCATGCCAGGATACACTAAGACATACAACACTTATTTAGCCATTGCCCTAGCTGCCTGATATTGCATTAGCATTTCAGCTAGAGCTTGCTACACACACATCCAGATTAGGTGTATTGGCACTTCCATCACACACTCACAATACCACTGATTTACTTAGATTGCGGGTATCAATCAGGGACCAGACATGTTGCTGCCAGTATAGATGTGGAAGCATTATACAGCTTTATTCCATTAGTTATTTTCTATTATCACCATCTCAGGAGTACTGCGATGGGGAGGCCGTGTGCCCCTGCAAAAGTTGGCTCCTGGGCTGGTGGGAGGACCATATTTTGTTTTCACATCTCAATAGTGCCTGGACCAGATTTATCAACTTTTGGACACGTTACATTGATTATGTGTTCATTACTAGGGACTAGGTATTAGTTCAGTCAATTTATTACTTACCTTAACGTAAACAAAGTGGATCTGTCATTGATGCTTGCACATCATCATAATAGCTTTGATTTTTTTTTTATATTCTTATCAGTAGAACTGAGAATAACTCCATCTCTACAACCCTATTTTGTAAAGTAATTGGCTGGGAATACCTTTATACACTTATTTCCATTTATTTGGAGAGGCATTCCCAAAAACCAAGTCCTCTGTATACATAGAAATTTTTCCCCAGATGCTTCCTCCAAAAATGAATCAGCGAAGCTTGATAGTGGGCTTACCCAAAATGGCTACCCTAAAATATTTATTGACAAAACTTTTTTTGAGGCAAGTAACACTCAAAAAATACCACTTCTGTCCCCCAAATTAAAAACTCAAGATGATGTCATCAGAATCATAGATGAGGTACTAGTACTTTTGAAAAATTTTGGATACTATTATTCAGATCCAAATCTTCAGGATGTGATACCTAGGAAAGCAGCCAGGACATGTAGAAGAATGAGAAATATCCTAAATAGATCCATCATTTTGTACCACCTAAACCCAGAGATATTCTGGTGTGGAAAGTGTAAAGCCTGTAAGTGGATCATGTGTGTTCTTCTTTTCAAGATCCAAATACAGGTAAAATATACAAAAATAATGCCACCCAGAAATAATTAACAGTAGGGCGATCCTACAATGCATGGTCCTTTTTACTATGCAGCCCCCCTGCATGAGAGCTATTTGGGCTGTTGATATTTTAGCTGGTGTGCTGTGCCACCTAAGGGCACATTTGTATGCCGTTGTATGCCATTCCATTAGAGACTTTTTTTTAACCTATGAGCCATCATGATTGTCAACTGAAAGCCTGTCTCCTACTTTAGTTTAAAGGATGGTTTTATTTAAAAGCCTAATTTTATTATTAACCTTTCCAGATTCTTTACTGCCATATATGATACACCACCAGTGCTGCATAGAGATCTATAGCTGCTGAATTATCTCGTTGTACTACTAGTGGCAATTACCGGGTTATAGTCAAGAAGGTTCTGTAGCTTTGTTCTTAAATTGAATTTGTATATACATCAGAAGAGGTATATTTTTTGGTCCCTGTGACAATTGGATTTTAAAAGTTTGGGTTGTCATGGGAACAAGGATTAACAATAGAGCCCAATTGCATGCACCTTTCATAACTCCTACAGTGTGAAGCTACATTCTTTCATTCCTACAGCTGTGTACATGCCAGGCGAGCAGAGGGGCAGGAGGAGTAGCGATGAGCACCATTCACCCCTTCTACCTCCATAGGGACCGGGAGCCATAGATGTGTATGGGGCAAATCATTCCACCAGATTACTGCCCCTAGAATGGCCATGTGAATGAACCCTTAGAGTCATGTTACGCTATCAAATATACTTAACATTTAAACCTAACTTCTTTATTAGTCAATTTTTTTTTACCACAAATGGGGTGATGTGATAAACTGAAATTCACTTACAAATTATATATGCTTCTTCACAGATTTTGACAATCTCTGGGACCACATTATATATAATCCTATAACCCAAGATCTTGCTTGGAAATCAGCTTGTCCTATTGATGCCACTGTCAATCTATGCATGATGAAAGATGAAAAATGTCAAACTATCCCTGATTCAACAAATGTTAAACAAAACCAGGTAATATCTTTTCAGTTCCTAGAATATACAGCAAACTGTTATCTAAAACAGTGATTTTCAACCTTTTTTGAGCCGCGGCACACTTTTTATACTGGGGCACACCACCAACCAAAATAGCACAAAATGACACTAAAACAGTCATAGTCATTATACATATAGTTAATAATATAGATTCTAAATTTATTTTACTCACTCAGTGTGAAACCTGGGCCTGTTTCGATAAACACAAATATCCTGGCAGGAATGGTGGAAAGACACACACGAAGCTCTTCCTCAACAGTTCTCAGTTCTCCCTGTTTTTTGTATATGGTGCTGATTATTATGTGGCTCATATACTGCAAAATAAAGGGGTACAATGAGAAGTACTATGGCCATGAGGCCAGAGTACAAGTGCCAGCTCGTATACTCAGCATATGAGCTGGCACTTGTAGTACTCCAGCCTCATGACTATGGTATTTCTCATTTTACATTTCTCATTGTTATATGCAGTATACTGCTGGAGTACTAAAAGTACCAGCTCATATGCTGAGTATTCTGCCAACAGTTCATATACTCAGGCATAAGCTCATATAGGCAGCATTATTGGTGGGCATTACCTTGGCGGTGGGCAAATGCGAGAGTCTCTGCGCTCTCAGGATGGTGCGCCGGCCTCGGTGACGTCATTTGGTCGCGCGAGATTCAAAGCTTGCGCATGTGTTATTGTACACATCTCCAACATTGTAAAAAGCCGTGGCTGCGCATCGCTGTGCATCGCCGGGAAATAAAACACAGGGGGCACCATAGCTTGGGGAACTTTCCCCACGGCACACCCGACCATGTGTCGCGGCACACTAGTGTGCCACAGCACACTGGTTGAAAATCACTGAGCTATGCTGACCAGGGGGATTGTGGGAGATGTAGTACAGAGTGGGGGCAGCCATCTTGGAGTGATGCAGCTGCAGCAGTAAGCTTTGAAGTGACAAGTGAAGGAAAACAAAGCATACACCCTAGGGTGGTGAGGTAAGGGTGTGTAACTATAATATATGCACAAGAAGTGGGCAGTTTAAAAAAGTACATTTAGTGACTGGAGAAACCCTTTAAAATCAATTATAATTATAATTAATATTATTAAAAATACATTACACATACTGTAGAATTGTAGCTAAACGGATTGTTTCACAAGAAAGATTTTGAGAAAATAACATTCCAGTGTTTGATGCGGTCTTGTAAGCACAGGTCAAAAGTTTATCCAGTGGGGAGGAAAATCCTTTTGTATCTCATGGCTTTAAATTGACATTACAGGCAGTCCCCGAGTTACGTACGAGATAGGGACTATAGGTTTGTACTTAAGTCGATTTTGTATGTAAGTCGGAACTATATATCCTGTAAATGTACAGTAACTCCAGACACTTTTTTTTTGTTTTGTATGACATAGACTACTGTGGACAGCGTATAGATAGAGAGTAACACTGTGCTAGTTAGATCGCGCACGCGTCCTTGGATACCTGGGATCGCACATAGCAGCGGCTTTCACGAGCATAATGAAGATGCTGCAATCATTAACAGAGGCAGCGTCTTGCAGAGGAATAGTGAAGCTGCTGCACTTTAACAAAGAAGTGACAGTACTGAGGGGCAATCTTTTATAGCTTTTCTCTCATTGGCACAGACAGTGGCTTCAGCGCTGTATCTTCCTGCAAGCGATCGCAGGTATCATCATGTATACCCGCGATCGCGTATGGCAGTGGCTTACAGGAGGATACAGTGCTGAAGCCGCTGCCTGTGCTAGAAGAAAGAGCAGCTGTAAAGATTTTGTGGGTACCTTGGATACCTGTAAACTTCCCTGGCAGCCACTTGTAGCGTGTTGCAGCCTGCGCTGGATGAGAGTCAAGCTGCATGAACGGGGATTACACTTGCACAAGATTCCTGCAGACTTTCTGTGCTGGTGAAATCCCCGTTCGTAACTACGAGTTGTTCGCAAGTCGGAACGACGTAAGTCGGGGACTGCCTGTATAAGGAAAATTCTTCTTTTATTACTGAACCTCATATTAAGTTAAAAAAGTTACAAAAAATATTTCCCAAATTAACCTTTCAGTTAAACTATTAATTGCCAACATTGTAAGATATATCAGCAACAATCCATAATTTACTGCTCCAAATCTTAATGTAATACACGTATGGATGTGTTTTGCATATATTTTTTTTAGATCTTTCTCAGATTATACAGATAGTGATGTAGAAGACTGAACTGTTTGCGAGTACTGTAAATAACTGAGCATGCTTTGTTGCCCATAGAAATTTATAGACACAGTTGATCACGAGACGGTTATGTAGCACAGTGATATTACAATATTTTTGTCTTAAATGGTGGATTAGTTTATGTGAAAGTATATTATTAATTAAGGGAAATTGTTATTATATGATAATATGTTTAATCCCTTATCTTCACACGTTTTCTGTGTTAATGCCCAGGCCATTTTTCTGTTTTTTTTTCGTCAATACAATCTACAAGCTATACATTTTCTGTCACAATAGTTGTATGGGGTCTTGATTTTTGTAGGTACAAAATGGCGTTTTTAATACCACAATTTCCCCTTTTTGTGAAGCATATTTTGTGACTTTTTTAAATACAAATTTGCTGCCTTTATCATTGAACCTAAATTGGATTAAAAAAACAATCTCTGTTTCAATACACATATAGCTATACAAAGTGTGTCGTGTTTTAAAAAATGAACTTCCTTTGCATTATGAAATACTTTTTACAGGGCCATATTTCAAGCGTGTAAGTACTTATTTTTGCGAGAAGACCTATAGATATTATTTGTACACGCTTGGGGTTCATAGTTTTTTTGATCATGATTAATAATTTTTGAGTGACGGATGATTAAAAAATGTCAATTTATAAATAGTCTTTGATTTTTTTTAAGTTTTCTTGTCGTACGGGATAAATACTATTATAGTTTTGTAGCCTGGATTCCCATAGCGTTTCCGATCCCTGGTGTTAGTGCCGGCACTAGGCTGTGATAAGAGAGCATGGTGCAGGCACAAGCACAACACTAAGTACAGCAACTTCTTCTGATGCCGCGCCATGAAAAGGTGTCACATGAGAAGAAGTCCCCTTATAAAAGTTGATAAGGCAGTTATTAAGCTGGAGCTGTGCTGTGGGGATGAAGGACCCTGTTCCCCTCACTGCGGCCAAACTATTAGCCTGAGCCAGGAGTCTGCAGGAGCGCTGGGGTGGGGCCTCTGTGAAAAGTGCTTCCCTCCGCTACGGCTGTTGTGTCCCTGCTTACAGATATCCGGGGCACAGGACTAAAATTTCCTCCTAGCAGCGCTAGGCAGCTTCCATCACCCAGGGCTTGTCAGCACAGGCAGAGGGTGATCTGAGGGCTGTGCCAAAGAAACTGCTGCATTTAGGTAATGAAGATAATAGGCAAAGTTGTTTTACATCCCAAGAGCTATTGATTTGCGTGAAATAAAAAACCTTTACAGTTACTCTTTAAGATTCTTTTTTTCTTAAATCTCTTTTACCCCTGCTATAAAACACCGATGTCTATAATTTCTACTACTGTTTTTATTATTACAGTGAAGCAAGAAACAGTGACCCAAATTTTAGGCACATAATCAAAAGGAATCCCAAGGTGTCATACAGTAAAATAATGTTTTTATAATTATGTGTCTTAAATTTGTGAACTGTTTCCTATTTCAGTGTAATATACAGGTATATTTGGTGGGATAAGTGGCCAACTAGTTTGGAAGTAAGAAACATTGCTACAGTTTCTCCCCTGATAGAAATAGGTATTTAACCATTTCTACTAGAGAATGCAGGAATGAAGTTTCCTTTTAAAATATAAGTGATATATGGTATAAAAACAAGCAGTTCTCTATTTAATATTTTTTCTCTATATAATTTAGGCTTTGTATAATCAAGTAGACACTCATCCCAAACTTTGTATGAAGGCAAGTACATTGCAGTTTTAACATATCTAAAAGTCCAAAATTCATGCTGTAATTTTGAAATTAGTCATATGTTGCTACTATAAAAATGTTAAATATTTATATATCTATCAAAATATATTGCAATGCTGTATGAGTAACAGGACACATATAAATGAATATATAAAATAAACAGTAAAAGAGTATAAAAAATGTAAAAAAGTCCTAAAATGCCATATCCTTTTAAAATATAACAATAATTATGAATCATGCATGACCTTTAAAACTGTGTATGCCTTCAAAGGAAGTGTTCTTAAGGACAATAAATAAGGTATATTAATTTTCCTGACTTTATGAAATATTAAAAATGACAAAAGGTCAAAAATATAAATTTGATATTTTCGCGATTTTACTGAACCACAGAACAAGAGGAAATGTATCATTTGGACCACCCTGTGAAAACTGTAAAAACATTTCCCACTAGAAAATGGTGCAACCTTGTTTTTCTGTCCATTCAACCCCAATAGAATTTGTACATTGCATGAAAGTTAATTGTACATGAATGGAAATCTTTCATCAAAATCATGCATAATAAATCAGGGACGCTTACTCAAAGATCATGGCTGTCACCGTGGGAATCTTCTTATATTTGTTATCCATGGTCTCCTTCGTTCTAAAATCTTTTAACGTTTAAAATGAGCCTAAAAAGCCTGAGGGGCTACCCTAGCACCTCTGTTAACTGATTTTGAAGACTGTTATACTGTATCAACCTCCGCCTCCGGTTTCTTGATGTATTTGGCAAGGGCTTTCGCAGCATTTATCCCCATCCGGCCCTGGTCTCTTTATGTATCTGGCCGGGGCCTTCATAGCATTTATGAAAATTCGGCAGCTGCAGCAAGTGTGCAGGTGCAGGGACAGGAATGCAGCCTCACCCCCCCCCCCCTTCATGCCTTTGTAGCGCAATGGCACCGAATTTTGGAATAGATTGCAAGAAGCCCTGAAAAATATCCCTCAATATGTCTATTTGTAAAAATATTTATGTAAAAAATACATTTATAACATAACCTCATGCTATACATAGTGGCAAACTTATTATTGAAGATTATTATAATTATTATTTTTACTATCTAACAGATAAAAATAAAAATATTTGGTATGAATGACACATAAATAATTTTATTTTTTTTATTTCATAGTTTACAACTGAAAAAGGTTCTTGGGTGAGATGTCCCTTTGAATCTGGAGTCTTTCCAGGTAATAAACACAAGCAGGAAACAACTGTACACCCAAAAACACACAACTGCCAGCTCCACACACAAACAGAACATCTGACAATGTAGTTTTTCCCTGCCTAACATGCATGCATTTCTTCAGAAAATCCATGTCCTAAATGGTGAAAAATAGTCCTTTTTATATATATGCAAATTAGCATTTTAGTGCACCATGTCAATCAAGGCTAAATGAGAAGCTCTAGAGAGGAGAAACATGGCCATACACATGGTCACCACAATGCTATTTTGCTTATACCCTCAGTATATAGCCTGCCAGCCCCTGTCCCCCTGTATACAGCCAGCTCCGGCCCCGCCGTATACACCTAGCCCCTGTCCTACAGTATACAGCCAGCCCCTGCCCCACAGTATATAGCCTGACAGCCCCGGCCCCCAAGTATACAGCTAATCCCTGCCCCCCCAGTATACACACTAGCCCCTGCCCACCCAGTATAAAGCTAGCCCCTGCCCCACAGTATATAGCCTGACAGCACCTGCCCCCAGTATATAGCCCGACAGCCCCTGCCCCCAGTATATAGCCAGCCCCTGTCACCCAGTATATAGCCAGCCCCCTTCTCCCAGTATATAGCCTGCCAGCTCATATCCCCCAGTATATAGTCAGCAGCCCTTGCTTCCCAGTGTACAGCCAGCCTCTCAACCCCCAGTATACAGCTAGCCCCTGCCCCACAGTATATAGCCAGCCCCTGCTGCCCAGTATATAGCCTGAAGTCCCTGCCCCAGGTATAAAGCCCAACAGACCCTGCCCCCAGTATATAGCCCGACAGCCCCTGCCTCCCAATATGTAGCCTGCAGCTGCTGCCCCCAGCAAATAGCCTGACAGCCCCTGCCCCCCAGTACACAGTCAGCCACTTCCCTCTAGTATATAGCCAGCAAGCCCCTCCGCCTCCCCGGTATATAGCCTGCCAGCCCCTGCCCCATTAGTATATAGCCTGCCAGCCCCTTCCCTTAGTATGTAGACAGCAGCCCCTGCCCCCCCTAGTTCATAGCCAGTCCCATCCCCCAAGTATATAGCTGGCCAGCCCCTGCCCTGAGCATGCCATGCCTATAAAAAAAAAATAACACTGTAGTCACCTTTCAAACGCCCCGCACAGGTCCTCTTCTAGATTTTGGGTTCCTCTGGCTCCTCTTTGGGTTCCTCTGGCTCCTCTTTGGGTTCCTCCGGCTCCTTCGGGTTGCGGCTGGCACACACAATGCCGTCAGCTGCTTGGCGACTTCATTCAGTGTGCAGCCGGCATCGTGCAGGGACTCGGAGAGGAGCAGGAGGAACGTGTACAGGAGCTGGAGGACCCGAAGATGGACCCGGAGCACCCGAAGCAAGAAGAGGACTTGCAGGAGGCGTTGAAAAGATGAGTATAGTGTTAATTTTTTTATAGACTCAAGTAGACTGAAGTAGAAGCCGAGTTAGGGGTTTTCAGCACAATTTTTGTGCTGAAAAACTTGGCTTATACTCGAGTATAAACAGTACATAAAAATTAAGATTTCTGTGCATCAAGGCTAAGCTAAAAGGAATGCTTATTTTGCAGGACTCTTACAATACGAAGTGTTTAGTTTGTAGGTTTTATATACCTTATTTGTTAATAAATATTAGATATATATATGCATCTGAACAATATAAAGTTGGAAGACCAAGGTGAGGACACATCCTGTAGATGGCTTCATGACACAGTAAGCATGAGAATATTTACTCACTTTAGTTTATATTACAGCTTGGGGAATGAAAACTATTTATAGGGATGAAATGATACAAATCAAAATCATGTCTTCAGTTGAAGCAAAGTTTTCTGTTTGCATTTGCAATCGGACACAACATACTTCTTGTGACAATCAGAGGCATGCTTCAGTCTATGTGGTAAGCTCACACATTTGGTAACAGTCCTTCTAATACTTAATTTTTTTTAAAAAAAATTGTTTTAAGATGTCACTTTGATAATAGTAAATGGCAGTTGCAAATAAGTATATAAATAAAAGTAATAACAGGTCTATACTGAGGTCAATAGTTTAGCATTACAGAGGTATTTGTGAAAGCTTGAGGAGTGAGCAGAGAAATGGTTGATGAGGTTTAATGTAGATAAATGTAAAGTTATGCACATGGAAACAAAAAGTATAATTATGTTTTTAACCGTCAATTACTTGGTAAAACTGGAGCTGAAAAGGACTTGGGGGTATTGGTGGGTGGTAAACTTAATTTTAGTGACCAGAGTCAGGCGGCTGCTGCTAAAGCAAATAAAATCATGGGATGTATCAAGAGAGGAATTGATTCTCATGAAAAAAACATCTTTTTATACCAAGGCCTGTGACCAGGACAAGGGGGCATCCTCTACACCTAGGGGAGAGGCGATTCTACGATCAACATAGACAAAGGTTCTTTACTGTAAGAGCAGTGAGACCATGGCATGGAACTCTCTGCCGCAGGAGGTTGTTATGGCGGACTCTATGTACATGTTTAAGAGCCTGGGTGCCTTTCTGGAGAGAAAAAATATCACGGGTTATGGGGATAAAACATTTATTTAATTCTTAAGGGTTGGACTTGATGGACTTGTGTCTTTTTCCGGCCTTATATACTATGATACTATGAGGATTAACCCCTCACGCTCACTGACAGATATGTCCGTCAGCGAGCTATGAAGTGTGTATGAAGAAGGCTCATGGGCGGCATATGGCAGTAAACACTTACAGTCGGTGCTAGCACCAATCGTGGGTGCCAAACCCTTGATTGCTGCCGCCCGGCGGCATTTAAAACATGTCTTTGTGCAGATCGCCACTCCCCCTGATGTCATCGATCAGTTGCCATGACAACCTCAGGTCCATTAAAAAGGGCTGCATGCCTTTTTCTCAGGGATTTCTAGGGTAGATCCTGAAAGGGAAATATTTTCTTAGGGACTGCCTTTCTAAGGGCAGGAGTAATCGCTCTGGGGTTCAGGAATTAGCACTAGGGTCTTCTAGGGACTATATGATTGAGGTTGTAGCTACATGAACTCCTGTAATTACTCATTTGACTATCCAGGGTAAGATTGTTCTAATTCTTTAACCCATTTGGGTATATACATCTGCTTATTTTTCTAAAGAATATAGGATGTTTTTCCTATTGCTAACAGATATTTTCTATATGTGATAATATTGATGATTCCCTTTATGTGGACTTGGAAGTGTTTTTGTAAATTTAGAAGTAAAAGTTTTCTTGAAAATTTCATAAATTTGCTGCATTAATGTCTAATTTATCTGTCAATCTAATTTTAGTGTATATTTTATTTCATTTTGTATCTTATTTCTACCTCTGTTTCACGTGTTCCTATGTTGCTAATCTATAGAAAAACATTGTTATATATTACTCTTGTCAGTCTAATCTTCCTTCTTTTTAACCATTATGGTTTAAGCACATTTTTTTTTAAATGTAACTATTTAAATCTACTATCCTAGTCACTCAAATAAAACATTTTTATATCTTTAGGGAAACTCAGGATTTGGAACCCTAAATTTGACAAAAGATATATGCAACCCGAATATCTGTGTTCTGGTAAGATTCTAAGGCTGTAAGTTAGATTGGATAGAACTTTCCTTCTATTTTGCACACATTATTTAAATACCTTTCGTAAAAATAAATGTCATCTCACACTTCAAATTTATTGCTAAATTTGAAAATTGTAACCAGCAATGAAATTATTACTAAACTTGAAGTCCCCCCCCCCCCCCCACCCCCCCCCCCTTCATCTACCACACTTTGTACAATCCATACCCCAAGGCACTGCCACAGACTCCCGAACAGCATTCGCAAGCATTTGCCTGAATTACCCATTCGGTCGAGGGACAATTTCCCTCTTATACTCTATCTTTAATGCCCCTCCCCCAGACATCAAGTCACGATTTATGGATCAGTGGGAATCAGATTTTGGCTGTGAACTGTCCTTGGTGAGATGGGGACATTGCTTCTCCACTCTGGCAAAGGGCAGCCAGCAGGAATTGTTGACTGAGACCTCCCTTAGATTACTGCATAAATTTTATTATGTTCCTGCACGTCCGGCCAATATGTATTCCCTGCCTAACCAATACCTGCTTCAGAGGCTGTAATGCTTTGGGTGATATGGCCCACATATGGTGGCACTGCCCCCTGGTGGCCTCTCTCTGGAACAGCGTTAAGACCCTTATCCGCTCTGTATTAGGTAATGCAACCCCGGTAACCCAAGCTGAACTCCTCCTAGGGGATAAACCAGCAAGGGTCAAAAATAAAGCACATACGTAGATTGACTAGAATCCATATAGTGGCAAAATGGAAAACACTGGATCTGTCATTTAGAGAGTTAACAGAGTTAACCTATTGATGTTGTTCGAGAGGAGAGAGGCGACCAGGACAGACACACTACCTGTATTTGAAGGTATTTGGAACCCATTGATCACTGCACAGGGTTCACCTACCATTGAGAGGCCTCTGTCTTTGTCCCCTTAAGGACATTGGTAGATTACACATGGCTCACCAATACGTATGCTTGTTACCACTCTCACCTTTAGCGACCACCTATACTGATCTTGTACTAACTCCATTCTCAGGTTAATCCAACCCTCCCCAACCCTTTGCCCTCCTCCACCTTCCTTCCCCATTCACTTGTTCAGTTTGTTTAATACAGTTGCTGGTTATGCATCACTCTAAAATAACTTCTATGAGATCCCCCTGCGAGGTACATATGTTATGCCATTACCTATTGTAAGGCACTGTTATGCTTTTAATTCAATAAAATCTTGTTCAAACTAAATTTATGGCTAAATTTGGATTTATTTATGTTTTTTAAAATCAGGGCAAAAGCGTCACAAGAAGGAAATATTGTTAGTCAAGCTGAAGGTTTTGGTAGCATTGTTCCTTTATTGGAAGTAAATATACAACTAGTATAAAAAATGAACATTCATGTATACATCAAACAAAAAATGCTAAGAAACAAACATGATGAAGACAAACCCTTTGTCCCTGGATGTAAAAATAAATAATCCAATGGTTAATGAGGTTTATGGATTTTTTAAGGCCTCCATGTCTGCCTGATAACTCTTTTTCCACAGCAGACATCTGAATGGGGCCCCTACCCCCTCAAAAAATATTTGTATATAAACTTTTAAATTTATACATATACACACTTAGGCTACATTCACACTCACTGGCGGGCACACGTCGGCACCCGGGATCGGAGGACGATATAGCGATATATGGTGCACGGCACCGTATTACAGGGAAAGATAGGACATGTCCTAGCTTTCTGCCGCTACGGAATGGTACGCTGCTGTGGCTGTGCACATCCTCCATTCCTTAGTGTGTCAGGTTGGATGCCAGGGCCCTCTGGTACTGCTGCTAAGGCTGTAGTTACAGCCCTGGTGTTTAATGCTAATCCTGCAGTTTGTTACTAAAATGGATATTCTGCTCACTTGTCTTTTTGACCCTTTGACCCTTGCTCACGCCTGGTTTTGGATTTAGTTTTCCTCACCAGTCCCTAAAGTCCACTGCCTTGGAGTCATCTTCGATTCTTCCTTATCGTTTATGCCTTAAATACAAGCCCTTAGTATAACCTGCCACCCAGGGCCGATTCTAGCATATTTACTGCCTGAGGCGAATATTAAAATGCGCCCCCCCCCCCCCCTGCTCACTGTTAAGTAAATGCTGAAAACTTTACTAACAATTAAAGTCCCCACAGACAGCTCCCTGACATTGTGTGACTGACTACAGGTTCTGGGAGTCATTAGTGGCATCTAGTACCTTATAGATGACAATCTCTTCCATCAGGAGGACTTTATTCCAGGTTCTCCAATCCATGAAGCATCAAAGGTGAATTCACGACCAGATATCTTCAGCTCCGTGCAGCACATCTCCACCCGGCCTCCCTAAAAATACCACAGTCACTTACAATATGAAGTATATACCCCTCACAACACAACTGACCACACTCTCCCCACATATAAAACATCCCTTCATTATACATATATTTCTACTGGAATTATATAATGCACAGCACCAATCAATATACAACGCCCCCACGAGCTTAGTAATATACTGTATCCTATATACAGCCCCCCAAACTTAGTATATGCTGTATTTCGCATATACATCTTCCACAGCTAAGTAATATACTGTATCCCATATACAGACCCCCAGCTTAGTAATACACTGTACCCATATACAGCCCCCCTCCCAGCTTAGTAATATACTGTATCCCATATACAGCCCCCCAGCTTAGTAATATACTGTATCCCATATACAGCCCCCTCCCAGCTTAGTAATATACTGTTATCCCATTTACAGCCCCAGCTTAGTATATGCTGTTATCCCATATACACCCCCCAGCTTAGTAATATACTGTATCCATATACAGCCCCAGCTTAGTAATATACGTATCCCATTTACAGCCCCCAGCTTAGTTATATACTGATCCCATATACATCCTCCCCGTTAGTAATATACTGTATCCCAATATACAGCCCCAGTTAGTATATACTGTATCCCATTTACGCCCCAGTAGTTATAACTGTATCATATCATCCTCCCAGCTTAGTAATATAACTGTATCCCATATACAGCCCCCCAGTTAGTAATATACTGTATCCCATATACATCCCCCCAGCTTAGTAGTATACTGTAGCCCCATATACAGCCCCAGCTTAGTAATATACGTATCCCATTTACAGCCCCCCAGCTTGTATATACTGTATCCCATATACATCCTCCCAGCTTAGTATATACTGTATCCCACATACAGCCACCCAGCTTAGTAATATACTGTACCCATATACAGCCCCCCCAGCTTAGTAATATACTGTATCCCATATACAGCCCCCCCCAGCTTAGTAATATATACTGTATCCCATATACAGCCCCATTTTAGTAATATACTGTATCCCATATACAGCCCCCAGCTTAGTAATATACTGTATCCCATATACAACCCCCCAGTTAGTAATATTGCTGTATCCCATAGCACACACCCTCCCAGATTAGTAATATACTGTATCCCATATACAGCCCCCCAGCTTAGTAATATATGCTGTATCCCATATACAGCCCCCTCCCAGCTTAGTAATATACTGTATCCCATATACAGCCCCCAGCTTAGTAATATACTGTATCCCATATACAGCCCCCCAGCTTAGTAATATACTGTATCCCATATACAGCCCCAGCTTAGTAATATACTGTATCCCATTTACAGCCCCCCAGCTTAGTTATATACTGTATCCCATATACATCCTCCCAGCTTAGTAATATACTGTATCCCATATACAGCCCCCCAGCTTAGTAATATACTGTATTCCATATACAGCCCCCTCCCAGGTTAGTAGTATACTGTATCCCATATACAGCCCCCCCAGCTTAGTAATATACTGTATCCCATATACAGCTCCCTCCCAGCTTAGTAATATACTGCTTACCCCCCAGCTGAAATCTGGCCCCATATAAATATATAACCCTCCCAGGAAAAGAAGAATCTGGCCTTATATAATATATACAGCCCCCCAGTATAAAACTATTCTGGCCCCATATAATATATACAGTACACCCCTGCCCCAGTATAAATGAATCTGGCCCCATATAATATATACTGCAACCCCCCCAGTATAAAACAATTCTGGCCCCATAAAATACATATAGTACCCCCCCCCCCAGTATAAAACAATTCTTGCCCCATATAATATATACCCCCCAGTATAAAACAATTCTTGCCCCATATAATATATACAGCACCTCACCCCCAGTATAAAACAATTCTGGACCCATTTAATGTATACCCCCCCCCCCACAGTATAAAACAATTATGGCCCCATATAATATATCCAACCCCCAGTATAAAACAATTCTTGCCCCATATAATATATACAGCACCCCCCCAGTATACAACAATTATGGCCCATTTAATATATACCCGGACCCACAGCATAAAACAATTATGGCCCCATATAATATATACAGCATCCCCCCAGTATTCTGGACCCATATAATGTATACAGCAAACCCCACCACAGTATACAACAATGTACAGCAATGTACAGCACCCCCCAATATAAAACAATTCTTGCCCATATAATATGTACAGCACCCCCCCAGTATAAAACAATTCTTGCCCCATAAAATGTATACAGCACCCCCCACCACAGTTTACAACAATTATGGCCCCATATAGTATATACACCCCCCCACAGTATAAAATAAATATTTAGGCCCCATATAATGTATACAGTACTCCCCTCCCCCTCCCACGATAATGACACCTCCTTACTCCCCCTTATTAGCCACATAGAATTAATGACAGTACAGGAAAAATAAATGAAAAATAAATAAAATCATACTCACCTGCAGGCAGGGGAGAACGTTAACTCTCTGCTGCCTGAGGCGAGCTACAGAACAGCGCCCCCTCCCACCCCATCCAGTAGTAATATATAAGTTTATTATTTTAGCACATGGGTTCTCCATGAAGTCTAACACCCATGCGGACATCTGGTGTGAAGGAACACTATTTTTATGTGTCAAGATGTACTTTGTAGCAGGTGACTGTTTTCCTGATGCTGCCGCCAATGTTGCTCCAGATGGCGCTGCCTGAGGCAGGAGTTTCAACTCGCCTCATGGCAAGTTCAGGTTAGAATATTAACCATGACTTAGAAAGCTGTCGACGACATGTCCCCTACATATATCTCTGAACTCATCAGCCAATACCATCCCACACATAATCTACTGACCTTCTGCTTCGCTCTATTACCATCCGGATTTTCTCACAACCGCCTGCAGGACTTCAGCTGTGCATCCCTCATACTCTATCTCTATCTCAGACTGCCCCCTAACTTCCAAACCTTCAAATGTAACCTGGAAACCCATCTGTTTAGAAATGCCTACAACATCCAACAACTGCACTTTTAGGCTCACTTACACTGTATCTCCATTTACCCATATAGATTGTGAGCCCTCACAAGTTGGATTCCATAAGAATACAGTTTCTGTCTTGTGTACTTACAATTTGTTAATTTAATTAAAGGGGTATTCCTAGGAAGACAAGTTTCTCATATATACTCAGGATAACAAAATAACACATTCTCTAATTAATTGTTATTAAAAAAAATATATAGCATTTCACAGATATAAGTCCAACCTGTCTCTCTCAGTCCTGCTGTAAGTAATTTCAGTATCCCCTAGAAACGACCCTGTAACTTCTGACTTTAGGGTCGGACTGTCATCTTTGATTTCTGTGTGACGGCCGTGCTGCTGAGTTTCTGTGTCTTACTGCTCAGAGCCTGTAGCCATGTCCCTGCAGTCCTAGCATGGAGCGCACAGACACTTTACTTCCTGCCAGCAAACATCACACAGTGAGGAAAGAAAATCTGCAAACTAAAAACTACAAGGAGATAAGTGTATCCGCAAACAGAGTGATCACAGATTCCACATCGAAACAGTGCTGTCTACAGTTGGGGATCCGTTCCTTCTGGAATACATATACTGGTGTGGTTTTAATCCCGCATCATGTTATTAGGCCTCCTAAAAGTCAGGCTTGATAGTAAGGGAGCTGCCTTATAAGATAGCAAAAGAGGCATGGTTTTCCTTTTCCCATCCTGGAATATGTATTGCCATATTTTTCCAGGACACAGATTCCTACAGACACACTCCAAAGGCAGGTGGAAATCCTTTCCAGAGCAATGTGAAATGTGTCTATCCTCTACACAGACAGGATTTGAAATAGGTGTGATAATAGGTTGTTCATTTCTAGAATTAAATGCTAGTAAAATATATCTGACAATTCCCAATCTTTCTTGTTCTATAGGGTTTAAGGGTGGATGTGAATTATTCATTACCTGTCCAGATCTGTGATATACCTTGCAGTAAGTATTACTACAATGAAAAAGCTAGACAATGAAAGTCTACAGCGCACAATCCTGATGCAGATTTTAGCCATAATTGATCTGTGTCTTGGAAACAGTTTCAAAGATTGAAATACGCAAGAAAAATATAGGACTCCCAACTTACAGACGACTCCTAGTTACAGACATACCTCTCTGCCCACTGTGACCTCTGTTGAAACTTTTTGGATGCTTTACGTTAGTCTCAGACTGCAATGCTCAGCTGTAAGCCCAAATATACGACTTTACTGTAGCACAGTCACAAATATTTTATCCTTGTTTCTGAATTATCAGATCCCTAGTATTTGTTTTTTAAATTTCTATCCTAAAGGAATGAGTAAGCACACTTCTAAGTTGCTTTTGCACCTTCTTATGGCAGCCAGATGTTTAGTTTCTGCAAAATGGAAACAAACCACACCATCCATCTTTGCATAAGAATAAAGGATATTTGTACCTTAGAACACTTCACAGCACTCTTACACAACACAATAGACTGCATATGGGCCCTGTGGGATGAATATTGGATCGGTTGAAGTGTTTGCTAAAATGCTAGCTTCCATATTAGGAAGCACCTGCCACTCCTTGCCCCTCCCTCATCCCTTATGTTTGTAGTTCTTTGTCTACTCTCCCCCTTCTGTTTGTTGTTTCCACTCTTGGGGGTAGTAACCCCAACCCGTTTTGATAGGCCTTCCCTCTCCTATGTATTGGTCTTTGCCAGGTGGCATCACCCTGTTACATTACCTTATTGGAACAGTGATTACCTGTCACATTGTGAGTATTGTTAATGCTGGAAAAACTGAAAAACTTTAGTAAAAATACAGTTATTGAAAAAAATCCTTGTTCCCATGATAGCAACAAATTCTAAACATCCAATCATGATTGGGACAAAATAAAAATTTGTCTGGAGCTACAATTATAAAATATACCAGTTCCGACTTACATACGAATTCAATTTAAGAACAAACCTAAAGAACCTGTCTTATACATAACCCAGGGACTGCCTGTATGCAGTAATATTTGATGTGTCATAGATTCATAAGCATGGGTTTCTATACAGAATATGTGATGCTTTGCTTCTAAATAAGCTACCAAGGATTTTGCTGCAGCTAAGGGTAGACTCACATTCGTTTTTTTTACTGATCAGTGGTCAATTTAGAACCTTTTCGGTTTGTGTTCATTGACAACAGTGGCAACGTGGGAAAAAAACTGAACTGTGAAAAAGTGTATGTCAATATTACACTGAATTTAAATATGCTATCAAATAGCAACTATTTTTACAAACAGTACTAGTGGGCTTTGAGACCTAATCTGATGGCCTTCACTGCATTACCTGACAATTACAGAGGCTCTAAAATAAAATACACTAATTTATCCCCTTCAACTAATTTATCAAGGGATAAGTGCAAGAGTGGAGCATAATCAAATTGGGTATATTTTCTACAAATACCACTTTTGCCCAATTTCTTATGCCCATCCCATGCCACTATGACAAATGTACTCACCAGTTATTATGCTGCATTACCTGTTTTGAGGAGTACCATACATGTACCACCATGTGCATATGAGGCCCATTTTGATAACGTAACCATCCAATAAAGTGATTAATAATCATACTGCATGATTAACAGTGTTACCTAATTCAGCCAATGAGCGGCATCCTCACATCATTGGCAAACCAAAAGAATTTAAGTTCCCTGAAAAAAACATAGACTTGCTTGGGCTTTCTTTAATATAACACATCCCCACAGTGTCAGTCACATCTAACATTTAGTATTCACCGTGTGAAAGGATGATAAATAATTCAGTTTGACAAGATAGGAAGCCCCAGTATACAGTACAGTACACCAATAGTCAGACTGATATCAATCACAGGTAAACTTTAGTAGCATTTTCCCTTCTTGCTTATGGCAGTGAAAAACATACATATTCCTTGTAGTCTGAAAGCAGGAAGTAATTGTTAGGATGAAAGCAGGAAGTAGTTGTTAAAATAGAAATATGCCTATGCAGACGATTTAACAAGATTACTACTAGTATTTATAGTACTGATTGTTGTTTATTACAGAAAAACTTGACAAGTTTCACCTTTTGTAAAAGAACATGGTATTTTTTGTCATGCATTAAAGACCTAGCCTGGAGGAGATGCATAGCAAATGTTCTGTATGTAAATTACTACACAGATCAGTGCGTGTTTGCATGCCATGAAGGATAGAATCTGTTGTACAAAAATGACTGAAATATTTTCAGATCTTAAAAGTTGCTCAGTCAGTAGGATTTTAGTCACTGTGCACAACTGAATTGTTCTCTTACACAGTATCCCAAATGCAGGGGAATTCCCACTACTCTATTCATTTGTATTTCCCTAAGGGCTCCTTGACACACTTTTTTTTCTTGTTATTTACCCTTTTCTGCATATAGACTACATTATATATGATCTACATCATTCATCATCACAAAGACTTATTCCCAAAATATTCTTTAAATGGAGTTTCCAAGCACTTCAGCTACATTGACAGCTGATTAGTATGGGTCGTAACAATCGGGACAGAACAAGAAGAGGACATCACCATCTCTCATTCACTTCTTCAGAGTTGTGTCTGCAGTTCAGCCATCCAGCTAATATGCCAAAGATGGAACAGTCCTCCTCTTGCTCCGTCCCTAGTTTTGGGATTTTCTGGAACCACTAGATGCAACTAATCGGCACAGTGCTGACTATTTCATCTCCAACAATGAAAACTAAAGATCTTTCCTGGGGAGGATAGATTTATTAATCAGAAGGGTCTTATGGTAGTAATATGCAGAACATTTTACCTGTGTGTTTTCCATTTTACTTATTTTGATGGCTTCTCCATAGAATACATAGGAAACCTGTGACCCTCCCTTATGAGCCTGTAGAAGAGCTCTTTTTTTATGTAGTGGCCAAGTTATGTTAAGTCCTATTTACTTCCCAATCACTAAAAACAGAAGAGCTTGTCCACTCTTCACATGCAAACTTTGTTTTTTATATATGCATTGGAAAACAAAGCCAATGCTTTGACATAACCATTAATTCATTCTTATGCATTTCAAAAAGTGAAAGTTATCTAAAATGGGTTTTATACAGTACAACATACAATTATATTGTTTTATCTTTTTTCTTCCTTAATTGTGTTTACGTTGCATGATTCCTTACAAGTTTCATTTATTTTTTTCCAGATATGCATCAAAAGAAAAAGAAAAGTTTACTGAAATCAAAAGCAAGGCACCTTACAAAAAATGGTGAGTGTAGGGCAGTTCTTACCTTGTGGGCATGATGGCCTGCCCAGATTTCTAATAAACTGTCATACACTTCTGGGGGTGTCATAACAATGATGCTGACACCATACAGTAAATAAAATTGAAAGCAAAAAACACATATAGACACCTCTTTAGCTACACAAAATGCTTGTTTTATTAAATGTCAGGGAGAGGGTATAACAATACTACATGTAAAAAACTAAAAACCATCAACAAATCTATCTCAGCGCTAAATAAGGATCATAAAACCCACCAACGAACTAACAAATCTATTTGTTTATACATTGTGGGGCAGATTTACTTACCCGGTCCATTCGCGATCCAGCGGCGCATTCTCTGCGGAGGATTCGGGTCCGGCTGGGATTCACTAAGGTAGTTCCTTAGTCATGTCCACTACGATGTCCGATGTCCACTACGTGTCGCTGCTGCGCTGAAGTCCGTCGGAGTGCACTGAAGTTCACCGTCCTCCGCTGGGTGCAGGTAAGCGCGTGTCAATACAGCGGTTTTTCCGAAACTGTCGGGTTTTTTTACGCCCACGTCCCCCGATTTCCATTGCGTGCATGCTGGCACCGATACGCCACAATCCGATTGCGTGCACAAAAATCCCGAGGCAAACCAGGGAAAATCGGTGCAAATCGGAAATATTCGGATAACCCGTTGGAAAAACGCGATTCGGGCCCTTAGTAAATGACCCCCTATATGTCCAAAAAAATATGAAATACATATTTAATTTAAACAGATGTTCATGATACATGACCGTATTAATATAAGACTGGGAGGCAGTAAAGGTGGGCAAAGGACGCCTACGCATTTTGTCATCACTCCTTTATCAAGGGTTAAAGTTTGAATAATTTTCTTGATTTTACTAACATTGCTTATCGTCACATATTTTTTGCCATTTACCATTTATATCCTTATTAGAGATGAGCGAACATGCTCGTCCGAGCTTGATGCTCGGTCGAGCATTAGGGTACTCGAAACTGCTCGTTGCTCGGACGAATACTTTGCCCGCTCGAGAAAATGGCAGCTCCCGCCGTTTTGCTTTTTGGCGGCCAGAACACAGCCCAATCACAAAGCCAGGATACCTCTGCAGCTCCACCCAGCTGACGTGGGTTACCCTTAACAACGTCCGATAGCAGTGGTTGGGCTGGCCAGATCAGGTGACGCCTGGGTAGAACGCCCCATGGCCGCGCGTTGCCTCGGAATCATTCCTGTCCTCTGGAATGCCCGCTCGGATGGAGCTGCTGCTGGGTCAGGGAAAGCTTCGGTGTGTTCTATTAGCCTTACTGTTTTAGTAGGAGTGATATCCAAAACGAACCCACACAGCAACCCTTCCTTATGGGCTACAACGTTCTACTATTTTTTATTTTTAATTTTGCATCTTTCTCATTTTGTGAGAATTAGCAGGGGTTACATTTCACGTTTTGTGTTTAGCGTCTTAGTTGGCACACATTTTCCATAGCAAAGACCGAAGTGGGAAAATTCAGTAGGGGGGTGGATTTCTATTAAGGCAGGCATAACTCCGTTGTCCCTCTCATCTGCCATAGTAGTGTGCTTCCTTTGTATACTTGGCTTAGAACATAGCCCATAGGAGAATTACAACGCTCTTGAGCCACTACGTAGCGTTCTATATATTTTATTTCTGGTTATCTGCTGGTGGCTTTTTACGTTTCTTCAGCTGCATGTACTTGCCAATTCTGAGCAATTGTGGTCGTGGAGAACTTGCGACCTACGCTTGTGTTTCTTCTTGCGCTTATAGTTGGCCAACATATCCATATTCAAAAGGCTGAAGTGGGAAAATTCAGTAGTGGGTATTGGATTTCAATCAGGCAAACTTCAGTGTTCATCTCATCATGTGCATATAGTGGTTGTCTTCCTTTGAATACTTTTTGGCTAGAAAATACCAGAGAGAATCAAACAAGCCTTCTTGAAGCCACAGTACGTTCTATATATTAGAGTTTGATTCTGGGTTGATCTGCTGGGTGCTTAGTTTAATTGGCAGTGCATGTACTTGCCAATTCTGAGCATTTGTTTTTAGTGAGACTTGCGACCGCTGTGTTCTCCGCTTAGTGGCGCACTATCCATAGCAAGGCCCGAAGTGGGAAAATTCAGTAGGGGTTGATTTCTATTAGCAGACTAACTTCCGTGTCCATCCCATCTGGCATAGTAGGTCTGTTTCCTTTGATACTTATGCTAGAAAAATAGCCATAGGAGAATACAAATATGCTTCTTGAAGCCTACTAGCGTTCTAATATATTGTATTTCTGGGTTGATCTGCGGTGGCTGTAGTTTTCTGTTCGTTCTGCAGTGCATTTACTTGCCAATTCCTGAGCAATCTTGTAGTGAGACTTGCGACCGGCTGTGTTCCTGCGCTGTAGTTTGCCGCACAATATCCCTATAGCAAGGCTGAAGTGGGAAAATTCAGTAGGAGGTTTGGAGTTCTATTAGGCATAACTCAGTGTCCCATCCATCTCCTGGCATAGTGTGTGCTTCCTTTTGATCTTTGGCTAGAAATAGCCATAGGGGCAATACAACACAGCTTCCTTAAGCCTACAGTAGCGTTCTATTATTATTTTGATTTCTGAGTTGATCTGCTGTTGGCGTTTAAGTTTATGCAGGTTGCATGTACTTGCCAATTCTGAGCAATTTGTAGTGAGACTTTGCGACCGTGCTGTGTTCTGCCGCCCTTAGTGGCTGCCATATCATAGCAAAGGCTGAGTGGGGAAAATTCAGTAGGGGTTGGGAGTTTCTATTAGGCACTAACTACTCCAGTGTTCCTCATCTGATAGTAGTGTGCTGTCCTTTGATACTTGGCTAGAAAATAGCCATAGAACATACAAATAGCTTCTTGAAAGCTACAGTTAGCGTTTCTATATATTTTTATTTCTGGTTGATCTACGCTGGTGGGCTGTAGTTTTCTGTTCGAGTGCATGTTACTTGCCAATTCGTTGAGCAATTTGTGTGAAGACTTGCCGAACCGCTGTGTCTGCGCGCGTTAGTGGCGCACATATCCCATAGCAAAGGCTTCGAGTGGGAAATCAAGTAGGGGTTGGATTTCTATTAGGACTAACTCAGTGTCATCTCATCGGCATAATAGTTCGTGCTTCCTTTATATACTTGGCTAGGAAAATAGCCAAGGAGAAATACAAATAGCTTCCTTGAAAGCCTACATACGCGTTCTATATATTATTTGATTTCTGGTTATCTTGCTGGTGGCTGTAGTATTTTCTGCAGTGCATTACTGCCATTCTGAGCAATTTGTAGTGATACTTTGCGACCGCCATGTGTGTTCTGCGCTTTGTGGCGTCCATATCCATAGCAAAGCTGAAGTGCAAATTCAGTTAGGGGGGTTGGATTTCTATTAGGGCATAACCATTCATCTCATCTGGCATAGTTATTGTGCTTCCTTTGATCTTGGCTAGAAAAATATCCATAGCCATAGGATAGATTGTTTTGGTTCTAACAATCAAAAAAAACAAAAACACAAAAAAAACAAAACAACACACAAAAACACAAAAAACACAAAAAAAAAAAAAGAAAGAAAAGAAAAAAAAAAAGTTATAACTCTCTTAAAATGTTTAAACCCCAGGTCTAGGTGCGAGGACGGGGCTGGGGACGTTGGGCGTCCAACTACTTGCAGTGGTCAATAGCCGTGGTCCTGGGGGGTGAGACACCAACCTCTCCTGGATGAGGGATAGCTCAGTAAACCCGCAAGAGCTAACACTCCTAGGTTCAATGTCTGAAGTTATGGGACTGCGGGGTAGAGCACTGTTGAGTCCAGACAGTGGCGAACGGTGATGTCTTGTGATTGCGGACAATGCTTCGAGCAATTTGTCCACACCACTCAGTCTTCCTCCACGCAAGTCCACCCATGTCACAACCGCAAATTCCCACTCTCTCCAGCTCCTGTCACACTCAGCCCTCCTCCCCCCAGTACGCGCCCCTCCCCAGGAAATTGCCATTTGAACCTGGCAATACTCTGAGGAACTGTTTTCCTGGAACCCTCCTTCCCACAGTCACAAACCCCTTGTTCCGTTGCTGGCTGCTGAGCATTTTCGATGCCCATGTTTTCCACCAGTTCCACAGTTCTGGGGTGGATGAGGACCTTCTTGACGTAGTGGAAGTGTGTAAAGAGTTGTGCCGACGATGATGAGCACGGTTGTCAGACCAGTGGGGAAGTTTGTTGTCATGGCAAGGAAGTCCGAGGGGGAGGCATACCTGAGGGATCGAGGATGATGAGGTGACAGACCCCAAGCCTGGGTTTGAGAGGCCGGTGACACAGTGCTTCTGAGACGGAGAGAGTCCTCGCCTACAGGTTGGAAGAGCAGTGGTTTGGGCCGAGCGGAGAGGCAGGGCCAGAGGCGGTGGCAATCCATCGCCACTGTCACTATGAAGCTCCCCGTGTGAGGGCCTTCTTGCGGCGAGGGCGTAATCTTCAGAAGTGTGTGGAGGTTCTTTAAGGAACACACCTGGATGACCGTACGGACTGGTGGTGTGCAACATTTTGCCAAACCAGGCTCAACAGGGGTTCCACCCCTCACTAGCTTAACTACCCCAGTATCGCAGGGCATATGAATTCTGAGCACCCCCCATTCAATGGCAAACAGCCCGTTTCCACCTCCGGCCGTGCACACCACTGCTCCTTTCCCCTGTTGTCCTGTCCCCTGTGACCCCCCTTGCTACAGCCCCCTGCCCAGGACACACCCTGCCACAAAAACCCCATCGTCGCCTCCCACGATCCTCCACAGCATGCCAGCCACCGTTCACTCTCCATACCCCAGACTCCTGGAGCGGAAACGCAAATAGTGCAAACCCACCCGGCACGCCAAGCCCTTAATGTGCACATCTCCAGATTGCTTAGCCTGGAATGCTGCCTACTAGTGCTAGTAGAGACAGAGGCCTTTTTGCACCCTCATGCGCGGCCCCGCCCCTCGTATTTCTCCCCGCCCCACTACTTTTCCCCGATGTGCCTAGTCACCCAGCCCTGACAGCAACGTTTCAGAAACAACATCATCCGTGCCCTGACACCACCACGTTTCTTACATAGTCCACCCTGACCACGGACCACGTGTGACGAGTGCTGGCCGGGCAGGGCCCACTATATATCGCCTGACGGCACATTGGGTTAACTTGTGAGGCTGGTGACGTAGTCTGACCCTGGGGGCTTGCTCATAATACTGCCAACGCCGAGGATTGCGGGGCCTACCCGCGTCCAGGTGTTTGTCAGGCTACTATGCCTCCTCCTCCTCCCAGACACCTCCCTCCACCTCCCTCCCCGACACTACCATGCCGTGGGCACGCGCCACAATCGGTAGCTCTAGGCACAAGCAAGCAGTTGCCGTCGCTAAGCGACAGCAGGCGGTGCTCAAACTGCTGAGCCTAGCGACAAAAGGCACCCCGCCCAAGACTATTACATTAGGGCATCACGGTAGCAGATCTGATCTGTTGGCTGGCACAACCGCTGAACCTTCCAAAAGCCGGAATGGTTGTTGTGTGATGCAACGGGCCCCGTAACCACTGGTGCTGCGGCTTCCTGCAAACTCGGCAGACTGACAACGATGTGCCATGGGCCTTGGCCCATGCTGTTCAGAATCTGATCAGTGCAGCGTGTCCTCAAGACATACCCCAATCTTTGTCTGATTTGCTCCGATAGGTGCGCCCGCATCTGTGCGCCATCATTTCAGGAAGTCCAGCCCCCGATGGCTGCCCACTCTCCAGGAGCCGCAGCTGCGACCGCCCCCTCCAACTGCACCGCTCACCCCTGTTGTGGCAAACGTGCCCCCACGGGTGATTCACACTCCAACACTGACGCAATGTTATCCAGAGTGTTACAAACAGCACGCAGAGCGATTGTTAGACTGCCAGATGTCAACTTCCCCCACCAGAACTGGTAGTCGAGAGTCTCAGTCAGCTTCCCTCCAAGTCCTACATGGAAGGACGTTGGAATTCTTGACTAATCTTGTCAGGTGCTGGAGTTAACTTATGAGGATCAACACCGATGGTCAGTGGGATGCCCGCCGATTCCATCGACTCACCATCCCCGCTGCTTGGCCTCTTGAAGAAAACTCTCTGGTCTCACATGAATTCGAAGCTTTGCGGCCTCAGTCACAAGACTTAGACGGGAAGAATATTTCCTTGTTTGATAGCCAAAGCACCCTGGTCTGTTCCCTGTTCTCTCAGCGCCATATCTGGAGGAGGTGGATGTGGAGAGTTGTAATGAGGAGGAAGAGGAGGAAATGTTCGGCCGAGAACACAATAGTGGGAGCCATTGGTTGAGTCCTTCCCACTGTTCAGCTGTGTCATGGGCAGAATAAGAGGAGTTGGAGGAGTTGGAGGAGGGTAGAATGGACCCAGTCCAGGCCGGTGAGGGGAGTGATTCTTTACGCGTTGTGTACTCTGGCGCTATGGCAGATTCCATGTCTAGGCTGCCTATCCCTGACCCCTCGCGTTCAAAGAATATTTATTCCAGCACCGCATTCTCGCGGGTCGTTTCACCTTCCTGGACCCACGGTAAATCAAAACTGCCATAATCCGTGCAGTGTAGAACAGGAGGTTAGATTAATACCATCACCCGAGTTTGCTCTACATAGCTGGCATACGGGGGGGTCTAAGATTTACCCCCTACCTGCACAGGACGTCTAGCGGCGTACGTTTGCCATCTCATGTCGGGAGTGGGACGACAGCGCCCTGTGAAACTAAACGTATCCCTCTGCCGCCCAGCGGAGAGTGCTAAGCTGCGGAAGTACGGAGAGGGGCATAGCAGCTTGTCCAGCCAGCTGGCAAGGGCTACTCTTTAACACAAGAGGCTTTTGCCAGCTTTATGATGTCACACCCCCAGACAAGACACTGTCACCTGTCCCCCTATCTGGCAAGTAGGGAGCTTGATCCTTTACAGAAAGATGGTGAGGGAGTACGTAGCTGTGACCATAGGTGGACGATACTGAACCTCGTCCTAATGATCACACTAGCTCCCCTACAACTACTGGGTTCTTTCAAAGCTGGACATGTGAATCGAACTGGGCGCCTGTTACGCCTTGGAGAAGGTTCTTGCTCTGCCCCTGCCGCTAGCGTCTTGTCCGAGCGTCGGTTTTCATGTCAGCGTGGTGGCATTCATCACTCGTAAGTCGTCCACACACCTGTCGTACTGACAGCGTGACAGGTGACGCTTTATTAAACTGAATAAAGGCTGAGTTCTCAAATTTCCTAATGCTCCACCGGTGCAAGGAAGTCTCAAACCTGAAAATTGATCCCACTCACATCCTGACTCCTCCTCCTCATTTCCTCCTTCCCTCCTTTTGGTACAGTAAGAGCAGAGGAAAATGTGCTTTTTTCTTGACAGGGTCCACCTGCTCTGGTGCTAACTCATGCCTTTAATTGTTCCTGGAGGGCCACCTACCCGGTCTTCGCCGTTTTGAAAAAAATTTGTGAGTGGCCACAACAGGCACCTCAATCATCTTCCATTTTTCTGGAGAGGCATACCTACCCGTCTCCTGGGTTTACAACACATTTTTTGGATGCCACATGACAGGCACTCAATCTTTCCATTTTACTGAGTGGCACCTCTACGCCTGCTCTCTGGTTTGAACAATTTTTGGAACTGCCAACAGGTCGACTCATCTATTCCCATTTTAACTGAGGGGCCACCCTACCTGCTCCTCTGGTTGAACATTTTGGGAGTAACTGACACATTCAGCAAACTCAATCTATTCCATTTTACTGGAGGGCACCTACCTGCCTCCCTCTTGTTTGAAGAATTTTTGGGGACTGGCCCACATCACAGCACTCTATCTATCACATTTTACGGAGCCACCTACCTGCTCCTCTGGTTTGAAGATATTTTGGAACTGCCACATCAGCACTCAGTCAGTATTCAATTTTACGGAGGCCACCTCCCTGCTCCTCTGTTGTTTGAACAAGTTTTGGACTGCCACATGCAGGCACTCATCTTTACCACTTTACTGGTAGGGGCCACCTTACTCTGCCCTGGTTTCGAACAATTTTTGGGACGCACATACAGGCACTCATCTATTCCATGTTACCTGGAGGGACACCCTACCTGCCTCCGTCTGGTTTTGAAATATTTTGGGACTCCCACTCTACAGGCCACTCATTCTATTCCTCTTTACTGGAGGGCCACCTACCTGCTCCTTGGTGTTGAACAATTTTTTGGACTGCCATCATACCAGCACTCAATCTATTCCATTTTACTGGGAGGGCCCGTACATGCTCCGCTGGTTTGGAAAAATGTTTGGGACTGGGCCACATACAGGCCACTTCAATATTAAATTGTCTCCATAAGAAGTCAGTCACACGTGTTCTCCATTGCTACCTTCCATAACCACAGTCTCCAGATAAGCGTGCCTCCATAGCACTCGTCCCTTTATCAAAAGTTTGTCTGTTGTTGTGTCAGGCAGAAATTTGGGTCTGTTTTCATGGAGTCCACATCAAAGTTGTTTAACTTTGTTCGCCACACCTCTGTGTTTATCACAAAAATATACTGGCAAACTTTAACCCATTTAGGGATATTTTCATCGCTTCTTGCGCATTTTTTACATTCCCCTCACCACTAGTCCTATTCCTAAACTGTTATAAGAACGTCTACTACCACTTGATCTATACAAAAGGTTCTATCGAAGTGCTGTTTGGGGAGTACCAGAGATCAGGGGCTGTGGATTGGCGAAAGCTCGTCCTGCGATCTGAACGCCAGCTCATGCGCATCATGCGCTTCTGACGCATTCTTTTTACATTCCCCTAACCCGCCATAACTCCCTAACCTTATAAGCATACGCTACTAGAGCTATACTTAAATTGGTGCGGCAGAGGCTGGGTCCGAGTTCGACCATGGGGAGCTGTCATATACTGCCGACGCAGGAGAATTGCGGGGCCTACCTCGTCCAGGTCACTAAAGGCCTACATATCCTCCTCACACCCCTCCTCCCCCTTAATCATCTCTCCTCGATTACTTACGTGGGATGGCGCCCTCATGCGTCGGTAGCTCTAGCGCACTGCTAGCAATGCGTCGCCTAGCGACAACCAGGCGGTGTCTGAAACCTGAAGGTCCTCGAAAAGGCCACACGCGAGCCCTAGAGCTATTACAAGGGCATGTCCACATCAAAGTTGTTACTTTGTCGCCACCCGCTGTGGTAATCCACAAAATATCTTGCAAACTTTATCCCGAATTTGGGATATTATTTCAGCGCTTCTTGCAATGCTGTTTAATTCCTCACCCCCATATCCTAATGCTTATAAGACTGCACTCCACGTTGATCTTAGCACAAAGTGCTGTTTGGGAGTAGCCTATAGAAGGGGCTTGGATTTGGCGAAAGCTCGCCTGGCGCGGAGCCGACCTCGCTCCATGCTCATCATGCGCTCCTGCGCATCTGTTTACATTCCCCCTCACCCGGCGATTCCTAATAATATAAGAACGCTACTTACACCTTGATCTTATACAAAGTTGCTGTTGGTGGGGTAGTAGCCTTAGAGCAGAGGCTTGGCATTGGCGAAAGCTCGTTGGCAGCGGGAGCGCCCAGCCCATTCCAACAGATCCAACTAACATAGTTTTAACTGCTAGCACCTTTAATCTACTACTAGTTTCACTTGCCTGCATACTAGTAGGTCCCCTTACAAACGAGCTGTCTTGTCAGGCCAGAATTTTGGGTTGTTTGTCATGGCTTCCATGTTAACTTTGTGCCACCCTGCTGTGGTAATCCACAAAATATCCTGCATAACTTTTATATCATGTTACCGATATTATTTGAGCACGTCTTCTAACCTCTCTTTGGTTCCTCTCTGCCACCCATTGGTTTGCAAGCTGAGTCCATTAGGGATGTCGCCTATGGAACCCACTCTCTAGCCTGCGCTGCTGCCGCTGCTCTGCAACTGCATGTCCCCTATAGTGTCCAGGGTCATATTGATATGGATGTTTTAGATGCTTACTAGCTATCATTCTGTCACTCTGTCATGGCCATGCTGTTGGCCATAATTTGGGCATAATGGTGCGATTCAGGCAGCTCAGAGTGCGTCCATTGCATTGTGCTTGCCCCTGCCTGTTTTCCTGTCCATTCTCGGCGTGTGTTTCCAATCCTTTTGCAGGTGTCCAGGTGTTTGGTCCAAGCTTGTCCTGTGCAGACCGTTGCTCTCCATTGAAATAAAGGCTACGTCTCTCCATTGACTTCATGGGGTTTCGGTTATTCGAGACGAGCACTCGAGCATCGTGAAAAGTTCGTCTCGAATAACGAGTACCCGAGCATTATGTACGCTCATCTCTAATCCTTATCAATTTTTAATAGTTCCTTTATCTTTCTTTATTTTGTACATTTATTGACACCATGGGGCACATGTATCATACTTTGGTCTCTCTGAGGTGCATTTTAGAGACGGTTGGCAGCTAGTTTTTGCACCTTATTTATGTTCCTGTCTTTTTACTTGTGATACATGTTCAGTTTTTCCTATCCTGGCAGGTGCAAGTTTTGGCTTCTTTTGAGACTTTTTGTTGCAAATGTCTCAAATCTACATGGACACAAGCCACGTGAGGGGTAATATACAGGAGAGGACACAAGCCTTGTGATGGGGTTATATACAGGAGTGGACACTACTGTTAATTTGGGATTTAACATGTTTCATTTTTAATGCATTTTGAAACTAATTACAACAGCTGAGGAGAGGGGATTTGCCTTGTTTCATTACTTTTAACATTTGAATTTACAAAACGCATAGTAAACGCAATGTTAACACATGCATTAATGCAGCATTTATATTGTGTTTACAAATGTTAACAGTAATGAAATAAGGCAAATCACCTCCCCTCAGCTGTTGTAAATAGTCTCAAAATGCATTAAAAACGCAATTAAACCGCTACGTGTGCCCTCACCCTTAGAAGTAACCAATTGAAAAAAAAAAAAGCAAAAATGTAAGAATTTTGACGAAAGAGGTTACTGTGCAAAATGTTAAACAGATAAAGCATGTGAAATAATTCGATATTACATGTTAAAATCGGGTCCATGAAAAAAAACCCTTCCTCCTGCCCTGGACCAGGTGCAAATTTGCGCCTAAAAAGTTGCAAAAAAGGTGAAAAGTTGCACGGAATATCTGGAAAGTAAAGATACATGAGGCACATACCATATTTTCTGGTCATGTCCGGCGATAGTAAATTACTGGAATATGATTGAAAATCTCCTGCAGGAAATCCTGGGAACCTGTGTCCCCTTGGATCCGACAGTATATCTACTTAATTTACCTCCTAGAAACATCAGGGGATATGAGGTCGATGGAACAACTGACTGCCCAATTGAACAACAAATTGGATCTATTTAACCCCTTAAAGGAAACCTAAAAAAAAAGGACCATATTATTACGGACAAAAGATGCATGCGTAATGACGGGAAATCTAGATGATCCCACCCATTTTAAATTCCCTATTCAATCCATTAGGTTCCAATGTAATTAGTTCATATATCCATCTCAGTTCAAGTCGTTTGAGCATTCAGGTAGATCTGTTTTGCCCGTTCTAATTGTGGACTTGAGTTGATTTATACGCAGGCGGCATTCTTGTGGTCTCGCCCACGTATAAATGACCACAAGGGCTTTGAATCAATAATATTGTTTAATGTGGTACCTCTTGCCTGTTCTGGGGTATCGCCTTTCAACATGTTATTGCAGTTACAGCATCCAAGGCAAGGAAAACAACCGGTCCTCTTACTATCACCCCCATCCGTCTCTATATGCATATCTGCATGTACTAAACGGTCCCCTAAGTTTTTCGGTCTCCTATAGGCCTGGTACATTCGGTAGAGAATCTCGTACAATTGCCCAGTTTTCTCTCAGTATGTTGGCCACTTTTTTACTGACCGGACAAAAAGTGGATACAAAGGGGATCCTATCCATTCTCTTCACGTTTTTTGGTTTAGGGCATAAGAGCGAATCCCTCTCACTGCTGCTGACCCTGTTTTTGACACGGGTCAGCAACCGTCGAGGGTAGCCTCTTTTTTCAAATTTTGTACACATAGCTTCCAATTGTAGGTCAACCTTCTTCTCCTTAGCCACAATCCTCCTGACCCGCAGAAGCTGACTGTTAAGGAGGGAGTCCAACATGTTTTGTGGGTGATTGCTACCATATAACAATAGACTATTTTTATCAGTCACCTTTGAGTACAAATCAGTCGAGATACGGTTCTCCTTAATGCTCACAACATTGTCCAGGAATTGTAAGTGTTCCCTAGATTTAACCATGGTGAATTGCAATTCTGGAATATGGAGGTTAATCTCACAAGCAATGGATGACAAGTCCTCCTCATTACCCTTCCAAAGAAAGAATATATCATCTATGTACCACATCCAGCCAACCACTGAGTGGAAATGGCTGGATGGGTACACAAATTTTTCTTCAAACCAGGCCATAAAAATATTTGCATATGTGTGTGTGACATTTGAGCCCATGGCCACACCACGCTTTTGGACAAAAAAGTCAGACTGAAAAAGAAAATAATTGCACTGTAGTACAATTTCTAAAAGTGAAACAATTAATTCCTTAACCCTAGGGTCCAACTGCCAGTCCTGTATAGCCTCAATCACTGCCCTAACACCTCTCTTATGGTCAATGCTCGTGTATAAACTTACGACGTCAAAGGATACAAGGAAGTCTCCATCCCCTACTTCCAATGTGCTGAGTTATTAATAAAGTCTGTTGTATCCCTAACATACGAGCGGGTGCAAATGGCTGCCTTTATTTTATCCAGGAACATAGAGAGTGGCGAAAGGATAGATCCCATGCCAGCCACTATGGGCCTCCCAGGTGGATTTCTAAGGTCCTTATTAGAGATGAGCGAACATGCTCGTCCGAGCTTGATGCTCGGTCGAGCATTAGGGTACTCGAAACTGCTCGTTACTCGGACGAATACTTCGCCCGCTCGAGAAAATGGCAGCTCCCGCCGTGTCATGGCCATGCTGTTGCCCATAATTTTGGCATAATGGTGCGATTAGGCAGCCTCAGAGGCATCCATGCATGCTGCCCCTGCTGTTTCCTGTCCATTTCCGTGGTGTTTCCATCCTTTTCTGAGGTTCCCAGGTGTTTGGCCAAGCTTCCCTGTGCAGAGCCTTGGTCCCCTTGAAAAATGCTCGAGTCTCCCATTGACTTCAATGGGGTTCGTTATTCGAGACGAGCACTCGAGCATCGGGAAAAGTTCGTCTCGAATAACGAGTACCCGAGCATTTTAGTGTTCGCTCATCTCTAATCCTTATCAATTTTTTAAATAGTTCCTTTATAGTTCTTTATTTTGTACAGTTTATTGACACCATGGGGCACATGTATCATACTTTGGTCTCTCTGAGGTGCATTTTAGAGACGGTTGGCAGCTAGTTTTTGCACCTTATTTATGTTCCTGTCTTTTTACTTGTGATACATGTTCATTATACCATGGGACATGAAGAAGCAATCATCTGATTGCTTGTTCATGATAATATTCTGCAATACTCATGTATTGCAGGATATTATCAGTGTCAGCCTATACACTTTCATAGGCTGGCACTGTGCCAGTAAGATGACGTCACAGACGCCATCTTACTGGCAGTTATTGCAGGTAACTCTGGGGTCCAGATCGGACCCCAGAGTTACTATAGCAACGATCGGCGCCCCCCGAAAACGGTTCGGGGGGGCGATCGTGGGCGAAAGAACCCCCAGCTGCATGTTAGATGCCGCGGTCGCGCTGACCGCGGCATTTAACGGGTTAAGCACCCGCGATCGGAGACAACTCCGATCGCGGGTGTTACACTGGGGTGCCGGCTATCAGTCACAGCCAGCACCCCGTGTTTCCCGATGCCGGTTCGGCTCAAACGCTAAGCGCTAAGTCACTGCGCTCAGCGTCCGATATGTCGGCCGCTGAGCGTTAAGAGGTTAAATATGTTTGGTCCCCATGGGACATCCACTGCATGACTCGTAAAGGCTCTTAGGCCGACTGCTCCGAGTCTCTGCTCAGACTTCTAAAAGTGTGTAGCTAATATGACAGGATTGCTGTTTAATTTTTTCCTTATAATTTTACATGGTTATAATGCTTATAACATCTATTATCTATTGTATTTTTCATTACACATGTCTATAGCATGTCTGGGCAGATGTTTGTGATTGTTAACGATAAAACTAAATAAATAAATAGTTGATAAAAAAAATATACATGAGGCACACTGCAAAAGGTGCAGACCGAGGTGCACTTGAAGAGCGCCCACAAAAGTCGCAAAAAAAGCCACTAGAACTAGAAAAGTTGCAAAAAAAGACTATTTGCCTAGCTGAAACTGTGATACATGTGCCCCCATATGCGGTCAAGTAACATTCATGCCACAGTGTGATCATATAAATAGCTGTGTGACTAGAAAAGTGCACCTCAGCAAAAGAGGTGTCATAGGCCTCTCCGTTGGTTGTCAGGCGCTCTCGTTGGCAGGCAAAACTACACTAGACCTGGCATAGTTTTGCACAAAAAAAACCTGCAAATAAATGTTCACAGGGCTGCGTATTAAATGATGCATTCCTGGGGGGGCTGTGTAGATATCTATGCATTCCTGGCAGGGGCAGACTGGGAATTTAAAATGGCCCTGGAAAAAACTGTAAAAGCGGCCCCATTTTATGGGCGGAGTCAAAACAAGTGGGTGTGGTCAGACAATGTGGTTGGTAGATGCTGGTACATATAGAATAACACATTTAATCCTGCCTTCCATATACAAAGAAAACTACTAAAATACTTTCTTCCATATACAAGCTAATTTCCATAACCCTGCCCCCTATGTACAAGAATATAACTACTATAATACTGCCCCCATGCACAAGAATATAACTACTATAAAACTAGATATACACACAGTAGCAAACATGAAAAAAATCTGCATTTATAATATACAGCTACATAAAAAACACATGAGAGATCCATAGCTATTGCATCCAGGGACATCAGGTGACGTATCCTCGGATTGTCACCGTTCCTTATCTTCTCCATTAGTTCCACCATCACCTTGTCTCTTCCTCCAGGTACACAGCATTCCTGCAGAGTTTACTACACAGACATCTTATGTTCTGCCCTTTCCCATTGTCCCTTAACTGTCCCTTCTTCTGCTACCACCAATACTGTGCCCCAAATACTGTAAGGCCGGTTCCACACTTGCGAGTGTGATGCGATGAACTGAACTCAGCATGTCAGTTCAGTCCCGGTGTGCAGCGTTCGGGCCGTGCGTTCCGAGCAGCATGTGTTGCGAGTGTGATGCGAGTTCATCGCATCACACTCGCAAGTGTGGAACCGGCCTAATAGAGCCCCCTGAAATATTAGTACCACACAAATAGTGCCCCATAATGTAACATACTGTAATGGTAAGAAAAATGTATTTCTTCTTTCTCTCCTTTAACTCCCTTAACCCCCCAGTATTGATAGAGCTCCTACTATGACCCAGGCTTAATAATGATGGCCCCAACCTGTCCCAGTCATAACAATAATGCCCACAGACTGCCACAGACATAGAATTATTGGCCCTAGTCTGCCCCAGACATATAATTATTGGCCACAGTCTGCTCCAGACATAGAATAATGCCCCGAGCCTGCCCGAGACATAGAATTAATAGCCCCAGCCTGCCCCAGACATACAATTAATAGGTCTAGCTGTCACGGGTGCTCCATGTTCTGGTGCCTGGCTGCACTCACCTCCTCTGGTTCCAGCGGCGTCCTCCGCAGCTCGGTGCGCACGTCCCCGTCTCCTAGGGCGCGTCTGCGCGCCGGCTCGCTGAGATTTAAAGGGCCAGTGTGCCAATAATTGGCGCTGGCCTGATTTAAATTCCAGCCTCTTCCTATTGCCCTTGCTGGATCTTCAAGTCTTCCCATGAAGAGAAAGCTCTCCTGTGATTCCTGTGATTCCTGCGTTCCTGTGATTCCTGTGTGCCAGTCCGTTCCTGTGGTCCTACGTTCCTGGGTGCCAGTCCGTTCCTGTGGTCCTGCATTCCTGTGTGCCAGTCCGTTCCTGTGGTCCTGCGTTCCTGTGTGCCAGTCCGTTCCTGTGGTCCTGCGTTCCTGTGTGCCAGTCCGTCCCTGTGGTCCTGCGTTCCTGTGTGCCAGCTCCTGAGATTTCTGACGTGAGTGGTGTCTCCTGTATTACTACCTTGGCAGCCACCGCGGGCTAGTCGCACCTGTGGAATGACCTGGTGGAATCTCCGGTGGAACCCGGTCCTGGTGGAATCTCTGGTGAACACTGGGTTTCCACTTAGTCTCTGGTCCCAGGTCGGCTAGTACCACCTCCCGCTGTGGTCCAGAGGGTCCACAGACTCCCGGTCCTGACACTAGCCTGCCCCAGACATAGAATGAATAGCCCCAGCCCGCCCCAGACATAGAATGAATAGCCCCAGCCTGCCCCAGACATAGACTTAATACACCCAACCCGCCCTAGCAATAAAATGAGCGCCCGCAACCATAAAGTGAATGCCTCTAGCCTGCCCCAGAAATAGAATTAATGTCCGCAGCCTGTCTTATTTATATAATGACTGCCTCATTTATAAAATTAATGCCTCCACTCTATAATGAAAAAACCCACCATAATACTCACCACTGCTTCTTTGGAGCAGGTTTCTTCCTGTCCTCGGTCTTCAATAGCTTGAAGCTCATATACCAAGCAAGCTGCGAAACTGCATGGTGGCCCGGAGACCTGACAGCTGATGTGGTACGTGTCAGCGCTCCTCCACGCTACACAGGTTGCACAATGACATCAATTGCGTGACCTGTGTAGCTGCGATTATAGACAGACGCAGAAGCAGAGGTGCTGCGCTGCGTCTATGTTCGCTAATTAATAGTACCTGCATCGACTGTACAATGCAGGTACAATACATTATCTGAGAAGTTGTAGGGAGGGAGTGTGGACCAGCCCCAGTCTGGCCCAAGACCAACCGGCCCACCGGGAAAATTCCCAGTGGGTACAATGGCCAGTCCGCCCCTGGAGGGGGGGGGGGCTGTTTATTTATCAATGCATTCCTGGGGGTGGCAGTGTATATATCAATGTATACCGGGAGGGCTGTTTATATATCTATGGATTTCTGGGGTTGGCTGTGTATATATCTATGTATTCCTGGAAGGGGTTGGCTGTGTATATATCTATGTATTCCTGGGGAGGAGGGACTTTGTATATATCTATGTATTCCTGGGGAGGAGGGTCTGTGTATATATCAGAGGGCCGACTCCGGGTTTTAGTGGGCCCCTGGGCGACAGACCCTTATTGGGCCCCTTCGTGGACCGCCCTCCAGTGGCCACACTGCCCCCCTCTCCTGCGGACACACTGACCCCCCTCCTTCCCCCTGCGGACACACTGACCCCCCCCCCCCCCCGCCCTGTGGACACACTGACCCCCCCTGGTGGACACACTGACCCCCTCCCTCTCCCTATTTACTCCTGGGAGGCTTTTTATATATTTATGTATTCCTGGAGGTGGCTGTGCATATATCTATGTATTCTTGGGGGCATTATATATATATCTATGTATTATTGGGGAGGTTTTGTTTATATCTATGTATTCTTATTATGGTATATATTTTTTTTGCAGAGTTTCATCAAAGAAAATGCAAAAAGAAAGGTTTATCAAAATCAAAACGGAGATGCCTCACAGAAACTGGTATTCAGCGTTTTGTATTGCGTTATTATGGGGTAGGGTAGGTCTAGGAAAAGATGGAAACCACAACATAATGCATCTTTATTTTTGCTTGCACTATATTTTGTATAAATAGAAAAAATAAAGGCAATGTATATTAGAATTAGGAACAAAAAATATCGACCAATCCAATTGTTTTCTATAGAGCAGAAAGATCAGAGGAGGATTGATAGCGGATCAGTGTGGGGTCCAGATGGTGGCTCCCTACTGATCATACATTGATACTGAGGTTAGGCAATTAACAATAAATTGTTGGCAATATCTTTAAAAGTGAATAGGAAGACAAACTATAATAACCTGATCACTAGTGGTTCATGAGCTGTGCTGTATCACTCCATTCAATCATTATATAGCAGTGTCAGAAAAAGCTGAGACAAATACTTGGTTAAACAAGAAAACGCCAGCTCACCGTTCAGGCTCCTATAGCAATCCTCCAGGTGGTTCCATGATTAAGTCTGAATAGACGAAACATGTAGGTCTGTCTACCTTTGTCCATTTGCTGCATACGTTTTGTGACCAGATTTTAATGATGGAATAAAGAAAATTTTTATTGAATTTCTACTGCATCCTCCGTGATTGTGCTGGAATCGCCTACTTGTGAAATACTTGGTTAAATCTAGCTCATCACTATATTTAGCTGATCAACTGTATTTACGGCACATCCCATAGTCATCTACTGGAGCAGAAGGACTTCATCAATTAAGAGTAACAGGATTTCCCTTTTTCATGATTGATGGGTGGTTTCAGCAATTGGATCCCAATTGATCAGTTTGTAATCCCCAATTCTGTGCATATGGTGCACAATAGTGAACCTTATCTCCCAAATTCAGGTCCTTACCAAACATGGCAGGTTTGGCAAGAGAAGCCAATCAACCAGCTCATAGCAATCATAATCATGCGCTGTATGAACATGGTTGTGATTGGCCAGGTGTGTCAGGCAGGGGTGTTGCTAGGGTTGTAAAAGATCCGGGGCACGGGCCCCAATACATATGTAGCGCTCTTTTAGTAAAGCCCCCTCCTGTACATAACCCCTTTACTGACAGTGTATACAGCTACAGAAACACAGGAGAAATCCCTACTTGTTACATCCAGTGACTGCAGGTGACGTGTCCTCCATCTTCTCCATTAGGCATCACCACATCTTATGTTCCTCATTGTCCCTACATCTTGGTTCCTGGGCAGTGTTATCCTGCTGCTGCCCCTAACAATCTCCCCCAAATACTATAAGGCAGCGCTCACACTTTGTCTTGCATTTAAACAAAACCAGGTGCGTGTTACCCATCACGCCCCCCCAGTAAGTAATGTCCCCACACAGCCCCCCAGTAAGTAATGTGCCCAAACAGCCCCCCAGTAAGTAATGTGCTCACACAGCCCCCCAGTAAGTAATGTCCCCACATAGCCCCCTGTAAGTAATTTCCCCACACATAGCCCCCCCAGTAAGTAATGTGCCCACACAGCCCCCCAGTAAGTAATGTAACCACACAGCCCCCCAGTAAGTAATGTGCCCACACACAGCCCCCCAGTAAGTAATGTGCCCACACGGCCCCCCAGTAAGTAATGTGCTCACACTGCACCCGAGTAAGTAATGTGCCCACACTAACCCCCCTTATTCTTCCCCTTCCCTATCATGTCTCCCCCCTTACCTCACAGATGCAGCGCTCTCTCTCTGTGTGCACTGCTTTCCCCGGCAGGTCATGTGACCATGACATCATCACAGGTCCTTCAGCCTCTGTGACTATGATTCACCGGAGGCTGAGCTGCTGGGGAAAGCAGTGACAGCTAACGTTCTTATCACAATCCGTGCAGGACACGGATCGTGTTGAGAGAGGGGAGAATGCCTGGGGAGATCCGGGGCACAGGCCAAAAGATCCGGGGCACGAGCCCCGGATCTTTTGACCTAGCAACGCCCCTGGTGTCAGGTGATCTTCCGGTATAAGAGGAGAGTCACATGTCCCGGCCCCATTACAGCCAGGTGAGAACTTGGGACATGCAGCATCAAGAGGTACAGTGAGGGAATGTTTAGAGTTGTACTAATTTCACAGTTACTCCTCAGAGCAGATAGGGAAATAGGGAGAGAAGGCTGTGAGGAACTGATAGAAATAATTTCTGACCCCTCCCCTCTCCATAGTGATGCATGGCCGTAAACACGGGAAAAGATAGAGGATGCTCACGTCCCCACAACGGTTGTCTGAATGCAGCCTTAACCCCTTAATGACCGATGTATCGGCTTTCTACGGCGGTCATTAAGGGTACTTCTTCTGATGTGACGCCTTTCTACGGCGGCGTGTCAGAAGAAGATTTCGGGACACCGGGTCTCGCTGGTGCCGGTGTCGGGCTGTGATATCACAGCCCAGATCCGGTACTAACACCCGGGATTGGAAAAACTCTGTGTGCTTACCGGGGGATCCGATCCCTCCTGCTGCTGCCCCGGGTCCCGACGAGTGACCCGAGGCTGTCGGCTCCTCTTCTCGCCGGGTCCTGCCTTCCTGGCAGGACCCGGCTGTAAGTAACTGAGCATGCGCGGCATGCCTAGTTACTTACACTATACACTGCAATACAAGTGTATTGCAGTGTAAAGGCTTGAATAAGCGATCGGATGATCGCTTATTCAAGCCAAGAAGTAGAAAATGTAAAAAAGTATTTTCATGAAAATGAGAAAAATCGCACCTAAAGTCCTGCGCCTCATAACATCCTAGAAAAATGACCGGAAGCATAAAATATCTATGGCAAACCACACCATGCAAAAGAACAGTGTGGACATTTTTTTTGTTGTTTCCATTACTTCCCAGATAGGGTTAATAAAACTTTATTGTTAACTTTCATGTATTTCAGAATGAGACAGTTGAGAAAAATGACTCAACTTGCAAAATCAAGCCATCATATAGCTATATTACGGGAATAAGCATGTTATGGCTCTTGAAACTTGATAATGCACAGGAATAAATTGCTTAGGTATTAAGGCCTAAATTAGGGTTCAAAAACGTAATATTCAAGAAAACAAACTACATCAAAGATTTCCTTATATTGTAGTGATACTGTCAGATCATACAACTTAGTCATGTGATTTGCTTTGAAAATGTGCTGTAGTTATGACACAAAATAGAAATATGCAAAGCTAATGTTTAACCTTTACCTCTACCTTTACTTGACTAAATTAGTTCTGCCTTACTTAGCGACAATGACTTTACCTGTGCTTATGACTCACCCCTGTGGATATCCCTGATTTTGAAGAACATTACAAAGATCACGTTATTTCCAGATCATCAGGATTTTTCTGTTACATCACAAGGTGACTCATGGAAAATGTAAATGAACCATAATCTGACATTTGCAATGCTTTAGTCATGTTCTAATTATCTTTGTCTTCTGTGAACAGAGATTCAGGCATTTTTATAAATCCTTTTTATGGTACATTCTTGCATTTAAATGACTTTTCCATCTTTTAACCCCTTAGTGACCAAGCTCATTTGCACCTAATGATCAAGGCTCATTTTCAAAACCAGCATGTGTCACTTTATCCGGCTATAACTTTAGCATGCTTTACTTACCCAAGTGTTCGAGTTTGTTTTTCTGTTACATTTTGTACTTCAAAATAGTGGGAAATTTTGGTTGCTATATTTATCTTTTCTTTATGAAAAAATGTGAATTTGGGATCTGTATACCCCAAATAGCAGTTATTTTTTGTTGCGGAAGTGAATAGGAAGAAATCTGTGTAAAATCCACATAGTTTCTGTAGTGATTTCTGCTCCAATCCCAGGGTGTCCGTTTTGGGGGATCTGTATACCCCAAATTGCAGTTCTTTTTTTGTTGCTGAAGGGAAAAGGAAGAAATCTGTGTAAAATCCACATACTTTCTGTAATGATTTCTGCTCGTATCCCAGGGTGTCCGTTTTGGGGGATTTGTATACCCCAAATTGCAGTTCTTTTTTGTTGCTGAAGTGAATAGGAAGAAATCTGTGTTAAATCCACATAGTTTCTGGAGTGATTTCTGCTCCAATCCCAGGGTGTCCATTTTGGGGATCTGTATACCCCAAATAGCAGTTCTTTTTTGTTGCTGAAGTGAATAGGAAGAAATCAGTGTAAAATCCACATAGTTGCTGGAGTGATTTCTGATCCTATCTCAGGGTGTCCATTTTGGGGGATCTGTATACCCCAAATTGCAGTTCTTTTTTGTTGCTGAAGTGAAAAGGAAGAAATCTGTGTAAAATCCACATACTTTCTGTAATAATTTCTGCTCATATCCCAGGGTGTCCTTTTTGGGGGATCTGTATAACCCAAATAGCAGTTCATTTTTGTTGCTGAAGTGAATAGGAAGAATTCTGTGTAAAATCCACATAATTTCTGTAGTGATTTCTGCTTGTATCCCAAGGTGTCTTGTGCTTCTTTATACCCCAAATTTCAAGTTTTTCTGGTAGATAAAGTAGATCTGTGTCAAATCAACATAGTTGAGTTAACAATAGTTGATTAACCAATATGTCACACAGAGAGGTGGCAGGTGGAGCAGGCACAGGTCGCAGCACAGTAAGGGACCATCGGGGCAGGGATGACTCTGTGAGGCCAGAACTGCCGTTGTCATTAACAGCCACAGCTATGATTCTCTAAAAACCAAACACAAGCTCCCCCCCACCCCCCAACATGTTTTGCCGGAGCACCAGCGTCATCAGGGGATCTGGGCTACTCGAATCATAGTTGTGGCTGTTGGGTCGCTGCAGAGATCCACTATTCCAGACAATACTATTGAGTAGCTACTCATCCTGTGATATATACATACGAAAAATAGCAGCCCAACATGTGAAATCTTAAAACAGTTGAGTGTGATTATTTCATAATTTAATAAAAGTTAAGTTTTAGGCCTTACCAATAAGGCTTTTTTTCTGTCTTAGAACAGTTTTGAAAATTCAGACTACATGAGACCGTTGGGGGCTGAACTGAAAGAGGCGGAGGGGGAGGAGGACATTGGAGCACAAGCAGTGTCTGGTGAAATCAGCGGTTTTTGACAAGAAAGGAGGAGCAGGAGCATCTGGAGGAGGTAGACGACGAGGCAGATGACCCAGAAGCACTGTGGCAGTATACAGTGGAGATGGAGGCCGGGGGTCCCTCAGAGTCACTTGGCAGATGGCCCGCAGCATGCTGCTTTGCCTAACTAGTGACAGCTGAATAGTCAACATCCGGCATAAGGATGAGTTTTGGCTATTCACCCTCTTTTTTATTTTCAGTCCTGAAAATCTGCCAAATTCCTCTACTATCTCAACTGCAGTTGGAATCGTACAGGAGCATCATGTACAAATAAAGCTAGGTCATCCACATATAAACAGATCTTATCATCCAGGCCCCCACAACCCCCTCCGGGTAACCTTGAATCCCCTCTTATTTTAATGGCGAGAGGTTCAATGTATATTGCGAATAATAAAGGTGACAATGGGCACCCTTGTGTGGTCCCTCGAGTGAGGTGAAATAATTCTGACTCATTATTACCTACTCGGGTTCTTGCTGTGGGAGCACTATACATACACTTCACTAGGTCAATAAACCGGTCTCCCAGTCCGAAGCTCCTCATTACCTCCCAAAGGAAGCTCCACTCCACCCTGTTAAACGCCTTTACAGTGTCCAATGACAGGATGGAGCGGAGGCCCCCCCCTTCTCCCAGATCAATGGCCGAGTACAACCTCTGAATGCAATCCCCAGTGCATCTACCAGGTATAAACCCGTTTTGGTCTCTATGAATTATTTCTTTAATAATCTTTGCAATCTGATTGCGAGTGCTTTGGAGAAAATCTTAATATCTGTATTTATCAATGAAATGGGGCGATATGACCCCACATCAAGCGGGTCTTTATCTTTCTTTGGGATTAAGACTATCTCTGCCATCGATCTAGTAACTCCACCCTCCTCTACTACCTCCTCCAAAACCTCTAGAAGTCTAGGGAGTAAAAGCTAAAGGAAAGCCGTCCGGGCCAGGTGAAGTATCTCTGCTTAAGGAATTCAAAGCAATTTTCATTTCTTGTAATGTAATAGGACCATTCAAAATTTGACTTTGGGTTTCTAAAATTCTAGGGAACTGTATCCCCCCCATATATTTCTTAATCTCACTAATACCCAATGTCCCTTTAGACGGATATAACTCACTTTACCATCCTTTCGCCTTATAGCCGTGATGAAATTCTTACCACCAACCTCCTGAATTAACTTTGCTAGATATTTACTTGGTTTCCCACCTTCTATAAAATGGGTTTGGGAGTAAAAAAAAAGGCTTTATGTTGGGCTTTTTGATTCAAATAATCCTTAAGGACCTGCGTGCATAACAAAACCCTATTTCTTCACTCCTCCGAATGCGTCTCGGCTCTCGACCCTTTTGGACCCTCGCTACCATTTAAAAATGGGTGACTTTTTTCCAGCTGCCAAGTGGGAGGTATAACTGGTGTACAATAGAGAAATACTGAAAAGACAGTTGGCCACTGCCTTTGTGCGCCATTGGCCATCCTCTGTCATGTCTGACCAGGGGATTTCTGGCAGTCATTGCTCACGTACTACTGCCATGGCTGCTGTGGGGATATGGGGGGGGGGGGGGGGGGTAGGAGCAGTAGCAGCTCTATCAGCAGCAGCTTAAGTCTGGAGTCCTTAATGAGCAACTTCCTTCACCCGCCTAGTGAGGAGGGTAGCCGCCACCAGCAGCAGCAGGACATGAGCAGACCCCGCACCAGCAGGTGGTGGCCTACTTGGACAGCACTTTACCACCCCAGGTAGAGGATCCCCTGGACTACTGGTGAGCCAAACTTGATGGGTGGACGCAACTTGCAGAGTATGCTGCAGAGAAGCTGTCCTGCCCGGCCAGTAGTGGGACATCAGAGCGGGTGTTCAGTGTGGCAGGGGCCATTGGAGAACCCACTTGTCCACCCGTAATGTGGAGAGACTGACGTTGGTCAAGATGAATCAGGTTTGGATCAGCCAGGATTTCAACACACTAATGCCTTATGCATCAGATTAGATCAGCCAAGACTCCTCCCCCAAACGTTGAGAAATGAGTCTGGATTCTAACTACCTGCCTCAGGCACTATTCTGATGCTGCCACCAGCCTTATGCCACCCGCTGCTGCCAGTTGCTCCATCTGCCTCCCACCATCTTTACCAGGGACTGTAATTGTCCGCCTCCTCCACAATCTGTCATTGTGCCACTCTGTGGGCTCCTGCTGCTGCTGACGCCACCTCCACACTCTGTGATTGTACCACTCTGGGGCCTACCATGTTTCCACCACCTCCATAATTTGTCATTGCACTCTGCGGCCTGCAATTTAGGCTTAAAGATAAAAAAGATTGCCGTGAACTTGGCATCTCTATTGACATACTTCCAGCTGCTAGCTATTGGATAGTCTTTCTGACACAAATCCTAATTTGTCTGGTCAAGGTCCATTTACCGACCTTAAGAATAAAAGCACTAAAACTCCACCTGTAGGTGATGTCCTTTCTGGACACCATGGTCCATAAAAATACAGATGATACTTTGAGTGCAACCATCTATTGAAAACCCACAACTACAAATTCCATTCTCAAATCCATCAAGCCCTTACGGACTGTACCTAAGAGCCCGCAGGAACTGCTCCACCCTACAGGAGTTCAATACCCAAGCTAGGGACCCTCGGATGCAACTCAGGAATATGGGATATCCTGACGTCATCCTATGAGCTGCACATCGCCAAGTTCTTCAAGCAGATAGAAATGAAGTCCTTGTCCCTAATCCAAGACCCCCTAAGAATCCTCAGATTAGGTTGACCCTGATCTGTCACCAGTCTTATCAGATAAACTTAGTATTAGGTAAGGAAGCGGGGCAGCATTAGAGATCATGTTATTCACAGCAATTATAAAAGACCAGATCTCCCTTCATCATGGCTGGATAGAGAAATCTATGGATGTTACCGATGCAGTGGCTGCATAGGTTTTAATGTTGACAAACAGGCCCATTCCTTTATAAGAATAGACCTTGTGAGACCACTAGCAAGAGGAAGCCACTGGGACCGTTTTATTCTATAATGCAAGACCAGGTAGATTTTTTTCCACCTTTAAACTGTATCCCCCACTAGCCTCAATGAACAATTGAGCTTCACATGTTTTCCATGAAATTCTTTTTGTTTAGATGATTACCCTTTGGTTATTATGAGTTGTTTACCCTCATCCTTAATTTCTTTAAATCTTTTATTTATTTTGTGTTTTGAACTTTAAAACTATGCGCATTAGCCTTACTTTGTGTCCATACCAACAGCCAAATACTGCTTACTTACGTCATTTTGCGTTCCTTCAATATACCTTTGAGCTACTATAGGGGATATCGGTTATTTGTGACATTGCTATTACAGTTTGGCGCATTAGGGGTTAATGTGATTTCCACTTCTCATCCCCACTTTCCCTTCAGTATAAGCCTCCTAAGGAGGTTTGGATTATTATATCTCCTCCTAGTTGTGTTATATGCGGCGGACCCTTAACACCCTTATGACGGCGGCTGCATGCGGCGCATGCACAGTCATTTCTTCTGGATTTGAGATGGAGCATTTCTTCTCCGCTTCCTTACGGATTCTTTATGCACGCGCACCTCTCTTTGGTCAGTGACGCCGCTCCATACTGTGTTGTATTTTAACGCCAGACTTGTAGTGCCAGAGCATCTTTCTTGTCGGTTTGGTATGGATGGTCTTCGGGTAAGTTCTACGCGCAAGTAAAGGTGGGTTATGTTAGCTGCAGTGTGCTGGGAGTGGAGTCACACCCATGTTTTCAACTGTGTTCTTTATGCTCTATTTTGATAATGTAAAAAGAATAAAACAAAGTACATATTAATATATCTACAATCAGCTCTGCTGTGCTAATCTCAAAATGAATTGCATCTGTGTCCTAAAAACAGATATACAATTCATTGCTTTGGCACTGACCCCTGATGTTACAATGGAACTTCTTTAAAGGACATCTACCGCCAAGAGGAAGGATTGTTAACCAAGCACAATTACATGGTAGTGCATGCCCCCTGTAGCAAGATTCGCTCTTTGTGTATTTTTTTTTTATCCCCTTGTTTTTCACAAATAAAGGTAATAAACATAGTGCAAATGAGCCTGAGGGGCTCTGGGCTCAATTGAGACGCAGGGAACTTGGAGCCCCTTAGGTTCATTGCATAACTTTTAAAACATTTTTTTTTTTGTAAGAACAAGGTCCTAAGAAGCTAAAAGAAGAACAGAACCTGACAAAGGGTGCACACAACAGTATGTCAGTGTGCTTTGTTTACAATCCTTCATCCTGTTGGTAGATGTCCTTTATGAAGCTTGTGATTTTTAAATGTAATGTGTTTGATTTATATTAAAGTAAATTTGAGGAGGAATCATTGCTGCAATTCTAGTAATGCTGCTGGTATTATTCTGTTTGTGTCCTAATATCGCCATCCAGTGGTAATAAAGCAAAAAACAATAGTTTAAGACTATAGAGCAGTGATGGCAAACCTTTTAGACACTGAGTGCCCAAACTACATCCAAAACCCACATATTTTTCGCAAAGTGCCGATGCGACAATTTAAAAAGTAACTTATTACTCCCTTCTCTGTCACTTGTATAGGTCCTGGGCTGCCTGGGACTGCAAGAGGCCTTGAGTCCTGTCTGGCGAACTCTGCGGTGGGGTGATGGCGCAGGTGCGCATAGAGAGGGCTCTGAGTGCCACCTCTGGCACCCGTGCCATGGGTTCGCCACCACTGCTATAGAGGATTTTAAAGCTCACCTAGGGCCAGATTGAGAACAAAAAGGAAAAAAAAGCATTTCAAACCCCAAAAGTGGTGTGAAATGTAATCATCCTTCACCGCCGCATATTATGCTGTACACTCAACTAAAGCTACTGCGTTGTACTCCTGCAGGGATCCAGGGACTTGTAGATTCTTTGATTTTGTACCTTTGATGCTACACACTTTCCGGGCAGTGCAGGGTGTACCAGATAATTGAAGACCGTTTGGACCCTGCGCATTCCTGAGACAAACTGCAGTTAGCCTTACTATTAATAAATCTGGCCCAATAACTCAGAGTATAAGCCTACAGTGGGAAACACATTGGTCACAGCCTCCCATCCCCAATGAAATGTTTAGCAGCCTCCTCACACTCATTAAAAGCCCTGCAGCCCCCCCCCCCCACTTATTCAAAGCCCTGCAGCATGGACAAGTCTCTAACCCAGGGGTCGGGAACCTATGGCTCGCGAGCCAGATGTGGCTCTTTTGATGGCTGCATCTGGCTCGCGGCCAGGGCCGCATCCAGGGATCGTGTTCAAAAAATGTACTCATTTAAAAAAGCCCCGAGTGTATAAATGCGCTTGGGGCTTCTCTCCTCCCTCAGTCCTGGCAGACACTTACGCTGGATGGATGGTCATGTGACCGGAGCCAGTAATTGTGTACATACCGTTGTTGCTCCGGTCACATGACCACGAGGATGCCGGGATTGAGCCTCGCGCTGCTGTAGCTGTCCCTCACCCTCTCCAGCAGCAGCAGCAGCGGCAGCAACCGACTGTGTGAGGAGAGGGGAGGGGCTGAAGCTCATGTCTGCCGGGATCCTGTTTAGAGAGCAGACACTGAGCTTCCTGTGCAGCTTCTGTACAGATCCCTGCACTGATATCCTGGGGGATTTGGGATCTATTCAGATGATGTAAGTGTGTAGAAGTAACTGTCAGTGTGTGACATGTATTGTACTGTGAGTGTGTGTGTGTGTGTGTGTGTGCAGTGTGTGACATGTATTGTGCTGTGTGTGTGTGCAGTGTTAGTGTGTCACATGTATTGTACTGTGTGTTTATGTGTGTGCAGTGTCAGTGTGTCACATGTATTGTACTGTGTGTTTATGTGTGTGCAGTATTAGGCCACATGCACATGAACACGGGTGAATTTTGCAGTGGGTTGATAACATCTGATAACAGTGGGGTGAATGGTACTTATCTCGCCGATGTCCATCGTAAGTGACTGTGTGGGTTGCAAAGTCTTTGCAAGTATGAGGAGGTTCTGCAGCAGCTGAGGCTTGTGCGTAACAGTGTTCCTCCCTGCTGTACTAAGCCACCACTGGACCAAAACAATGGTAATTCCCTGTAAAATAAAAACTAGATAATTTACACTGGAACTTGTGATGCTTGACAACTCTTTCAGGACTCTGGCTTCTTCTTTTTAATGGGAATAACTGGAATTGGCTTCTTCCCACCTGATGAGAGATGCCAGCTTTCAGGCGTGCGCAGAAGAAGGAAGAGTGCTGGACGAGATGTCATGCATTACAAGCGCAAATGCAATTACCATTGTTTTGTTCCAGTTGTGACTTAGTACAGTAGGGAGGAACACTACTTGCTGTACTAATGACCACTGGAGCAATTGTTCTGTCAGTGTCCCTTTAAACATATTGTACGGCTCTCGCAGGATTATATTTTAAAATATTTGGCGCTTATGGCTCTCTCAGCCAAAAAGGTTCCTGACCCCTGCTCTAACCACACTGCTACATAGGAACCAAGAGAGAGAAGAGGTGCTGCCGGGAGTGCCAGTGGTGAGTAATAAGTGTATATTTTTCTAAACTCTAATATATACAGTAAATAGATTTGCTGCCTATTTGTGATCCTGATGAGGCTGGAAACACACATAACATATTTTTTGGACTATAGGACAAACCTGTATTTCATTTACATTTTGTACAAACATTACCTATAATACCACTTTCTTACCTTCCAGCCATCCCAGATCTTGTGGGTTAGACCTGGATTTTGAGGTATATTTCGAATTGCAACTCTCCTCCGTATGCAGATGTTTGCTTGATTGTTGAGAGACCATTATATCTTATCTTCTTAGACTGTCTTATAACAGGTTCAGTGTCACAGGACTGGTGAGTGGATTTATGCCCCTATTGGTGCCATTAACTTATGCGGCTGCCAATAACCCCCAGCATGTTACTGAGCAGTGCTGGACCCACGAGATGTTCGGAGTAATAACAGTTTTTTAAAATATTTTACTGAACCATTTTCACCTTTTTTGTGTTTTTTTTTTTACATCAATGAAACATTCAAGAAATATCACTTGTTTTTTCTCAGAAATAATGTAATCTCCATTGATCAACATTTGATGGATTTTTTGTAAGGGGTGCATCATGCTACTAGAACAGTGTTTTACAAATTTATGTCAACATAAAACTTTTAGAAAACAGCAATAACTGTAATACTGAGAAAGATTATAACTACATATATTTTTATAACTACATAACTACAAGGTTCCCATTAGTAGGAAGTGTACAGATCTTTCCTTTGAACAACTTCAGCACATCTGCAGCCACAGGACATCACTAGTCTCTCAAATTGCTCTGGTGTGATTTTGGTCTACTCTTCCAGTCTTTTCCACAGTTCTATGACTGTTGTGGGTCACTTAATTTTTTTCAATATTTTTTGTTGAAATTAACTGCTTTATCTACTGTGACAGAAGGCATTGTCCTGCATGAAAATTGCTGGCTGGTTGAGTGAAGAATGTAAGTAGGGAACGGTTTGTTGTTGAAGAAGGTTCTAATACACATTTAGATTCACTCTGCCATTTAGCTGTATGAGAGGTTCGACTCCTGCTGCAGAAAACATTCCCCAAACCATGACACTTTCTTCACCACTTTTCACTGACTTCTTTACACACGAGCAAAATGTTTCCCATTAGATCCAAATAAATTAAACCTGATTTCATCACTAAAATGGACTGTGGACCACTTCTCCTCTGTTCTCAAAACACCCTTAGCAAAGGTGAAACTGGTCTTTTGATTCTTTCTGCTAATGTGAGGTTTAGTCATTGCATAGTGGGCTTTCAGTCCAAATGCCCTTAAACTTTATGACACTGTATGATGAGACAGATCATTAACCTTTTCATTGCTGGACTGGCGATCAATCGTTGAGACGATTACCAATGGATAATCTTTGCATTATCCTGTCCTCTCATGCATTTTTCTTTTGAGAGCAACCAACCTTCTGGGGGAACTTGAATACGTTTTTGATGTTACTATGCCTGTTAGGGGCACCGATTTGGCCTTAATCTGGACAACCTGCTGCCGGAGGGTTTCAGTCACTTTGAAAGAGCACACCATGATTGCAAAGTAAGTGCAAACTGGAAAGTTAGGCAGTTAACTAGAAAGTTAGGCAGTTAATTAGGGAAATTGGCACCTGGTGCCACCAACACATTGGAGATTTTTGTCTGGTTCACCAGTGCATCAGTGTCTCTCACTTTCTCCTAGCTTTATCTTGAATAACTAATGAAATCACTAGAAGGCCCCACTATCAACTAACACCTCCCTAGTCCTGTTGACAAGCTTTCTTTAACATTTCCTCCATTTTTTAGATAAAGGATCATAAAAATCTCATGTGCTTGTATGACCAATATGTTAGTTATGGACAGTTATGGAGTTATGATCCATCCCAGCCCAAGGCAAAATACATATTTGGAATCAGGATAGCCAGGGTAATCTATATATATGTCTCAATCTAGCATCCTAGGACACAGAGATATTAATAGGTATCAATGGGAGCATAGTAAATGGGTCATGTTTGGTCTCAATGTAATCCAGGGATTCATCCGGTTCCAATGACACCAGAACCCTGACCCTTTGACTTCCCATTGAGATGCTAAAACTCCAAGGTCCTGGATCTGATACAAGGAGGAGAGTTCCTAGAGCCCTCCTATGAGTGTGAAAGGATGTGTTTGCACCTAATATAATCAGGGAACCCCTTGTGTCCATGGTTCTTCCCTGGCAGCTATTTTACCATCTAGGGCAGGAGAAATCATTGAATGCGTGCATTCATCTGCATTGACCAGCACAAGCTAACTAACTCAGTGATGGCTTATACTTGTAGTCCTACACTTGTATTTGTACTCCGCTAAACTGTGTATATATCTATTGTGCGTACTGTTTGCCTATTGTGCCCTTCAGGCGACTAAATATAAAATTTACCCTGCATTGTTCTTTTATATTGATCTACGAAACCTCCATGGCTGTGTTTCAGTTATACACATACCACCAGAGGGGTTGACTTCTAACCTGCTATAGTCCCGGACCGGGCTTATATCAAACGAGAAGGTGGTGGCCGCCTATTGTGCTGATAAGGTTCTGTTTCACTAAGGATAGTGAAAGGGGTCTTTCAGCCCTTCAGGGTTGTGAGCGAGCTTTGTGCCATACCAAAGCTGTATGGACAACTCACTTCCTGCGCTTCCCAGAACCCATGTGTTCAGGGAGAAGCGTCACATCAGGTATCTAAAGGTGTTCTCTAATTTTGATAAGTGTTTTTTTACAATTATCACATTTACATTTTTACTCTGTGCTTTAGAATCTATACAATTGCTGAAGTAATCTTAAAATACAGAAATTTTACTTATGTTAAAATATATACAGTATAGGACTACACAATGACCTTGACATTTAGAAAAGTGTGTGTTGTTCTCTCATTTTGATCTCCAGTGTAGATTAATTTTGATGGGTTAGTATGTCACATATCCTCCGGCTTATAATTTTATATAACGTGTAACCATAATTATCAGTTTCTGCTTTACTTCTGGTCTTCACCTGAAAGATGTAGGCAGTGCAATTATGAAACCCACGTTATGGAATTGGTGTCAGGCTTAGAGGTTGTGGATCCTCTGAACCACTGCGGGCGATGACACAAGCCACTACCTGGGACTGGAGTCTAAGTGGCATCCAGTTTTCACCAGAGCCCGCTGCAAAGCGGGTTGGACTTGCTGCGGCATGGTACCACCAGGTCGTTCCACAGACATACAGGAACGGCAGGCAATCTCGTAGTTGGGGACAGGCAGGAGGTCCGGACGGGCAGCACAGGATCGGAGTTGGAGACATAGCAACAGGTCAAGGCAGGCGGCAAAGGAGCGAAGTCAGAAACGGAACCAGGAAGCAAGGGGCACAGGTGAGCCTGCGACCCGCGATATGGGTTGCGGCACCACCCGTGACAATTGATACATGCAGAGCAAAGAAGCTCTTTTGTGCTGATCTGTTGCAAATTTGTTGCATCTGTGTCGTAAAGACAGAGATGCAATTCATTACTTCAGCACCTGCCTCTGCCGGAGTGACACTGGTGCTGCCCTGATGCAGGACCTTTATGCTGCCTGAAAATTGAAATAAATTTTAAAAATTAAAATAAATGCTGCCCCCCATCAGACAACATTAATAACAATTGATAACATCCTATCAAAGGGTCAACGGCTCACTATACATACTGACAATGCCTCACACACTAGTAGTCACTCAGTGACACAGATATTAGTGACATTTAGTACCTAACAGGATGCAATCGGCTCCATCAGGAAGAGGACCTCATTACAATTTCTTTCGGCCATCACTGCTGAATTCACAGTTAAATGTCTTCTGTTCCTTGCAACTCAATTCCACATGGTTCCCCTAAAAAAACCACAGTTCCTTACAGTATAATGGATCATGCTTCTAAATATATATGATCCTCACAACCCAACTCAACACACTATTTCCCACATAAAATATCCTTTATAGAGTCCCCCCCAAAAATTATAAAAATTACAGCAAAATATGACTTCTTAACGCCTTATTATAAAATGTAACCTTTAAAAGAAGAGGAGATTTAAAAAAAGATTCCAATACAAGTGTGGATAAAGGACATCTCCCACCAGGATGAAGGATGGTAAAACAAGCACACTTACATGCAGTGTGTGCACCCTCTGGAAGGATCCACTCTTATTTTAGCTTCTTTAGCCCTTATTTTTTTTTTAAAAAGGTTTTAAAAATTATGCAAATGACATCTATGACGTCTATAGATTACAGAGCCCCTCAAGATCATTTGCATGATTTTTAAAAACTTTTTTTTTTTGTAAAACCAAGAAGCTAAAAGAAGAGCAAATCATGCCAGAGGAGGTACACACCAGAATGTAAGAGTGCTTGGATTACAATCCTTCATTCTGGTGGTAGATGTGAAATATGTGAACTTATTAGGAAGAGTAACTCATATTACCATTGAGAAAATAATAGTAGCAATGTTACACTGTTGCAGACTGCACTCTAGCTATATGTATTAATATTATGAAATTCTCCCAAATGATCACCGAACATTGATATCAACATCTACCAGTAGATGGCATTGTCATCCGCAAGATCCTGTCATGATCTGCTTTTCTGTGTTGTATTACTATTTCAACTCCATATTGAGTGTATGTTCAGATCATGGCAGGTTATTGTTCTAAGGTGGATTTCACTGGTAGTTATTAGTTGCTGGACATAGACCACTATTATGACTACCTTAATGTTCAACATTTATCACTCTCTATCTTTCCATATCTTTAAAAATACTCTTAAAAAAGTACAATATACAGGTATCCTTTTCAGTCCTAACTGCAATATAGGAACTGATCTGATAATTGCACAAGTTAAAATCACTCAAACAAGTCCTCCCAAGATGTTTTGCCACAATGGTGGTGTCATCAGGCTGAAATTGGGGCTACCATAAAAAATGTGGGCTACCAGTTTTCGAAACAAAATTGTAAGTCATTTCTGTACAGCACCGTGCTAATTTATATACACACTTGTTTAATTTACATACAGTTCCCCTAATTTATTTAAAATGGCCCCCATATTTATACTCCCAAATTAAATTATATACACAGTACTCCATATAAGACTAAAAACAGTGTAAACAGCCCCCTCTTCCAATAGATATCATATATAGTCACCTACCCAGTAGATAGTAAATACAGCCCCAAACTCAGTAGATGGTATATACAGCCCCCTCCCAGTAGATATTATATATAGCTTCCTCCCAGTAGATATTATGTACAGCCCTCACCCAGTAGATATAATATATAGACCCCAACCCAGTAGATATTATATACAGCTCCAACTAAGTAGATATTATATATGGCTCCAACCCAGTAGATATTATATAGAGTCCGCCTCACAGGTAGATGTTTTATACAGCAATAAGCCCCCCCCCCCCAAATAAACATAATACTTACCTTTAAGCTTCAGCCCTAGCGCTCCACCGCCGTTGTTGTCTCGTCATTTTCTCCCGTTATTGTGTCTGCCATCATTAACTGCACAATGTAGCGGCAATGAAGACAGCAGAGATGCTTTTTAAAAAAATACTTTAAAATGGAAAGATAGGACCACAGTTTGGGCTTTTGTGTATATGCTCTCTATGGTACTGTGTGTATGTGTGTACATGCTGTATGTATGTAAATATTGTGTGTATATACTGTGTGTGATTGTAACTCACATTGTGTGAGTAAACAAATATGTAAGGGGTATTTTTTTAAGGGGTTAGTGGGCCCCTTTCAGAAGTCTGCTATGGGGCCCTGCCTCTCCTCGTTATGCTCCTGACTCACCGTTTGAATTGCATAGTGTTGAATAACAGAGCAGCAGTAATTGAATGAGTATTGAAACTTATTGCTGTACTTGCTATACAGGGTTTAACAAAAAGGTCAGGAAAATGCAATAACTTGTGAATCAATGGAATCAAAAATCTAAAAATATACATGTCAAATACTTTTCAAAAGTCTATCCAGTGATACCATACCCATATGTGGGTGGTGCGGTGCAACTTTAAAATCTTAAATGGGAACACCCAGAAAAAATTACTTTGATTTGACCTAGATCTTTTTTGTTTTCGTAACAGATGGCGCTGTAATTGCCATAAATCAAAATGTGTATCCAAAAAAGTATCCAGTTTTACTAAATTTGAGCACTTAATATAGACCATTTGATATTTGAGAACTATTTGAGAACTTGTAGTCAGAGGGGAGGATACTTAAGTTAATCAATCCTCCAATGTGTAAGAGCCCAAGGGGCTCATATTAAAGCAGGCCCCCGAAGAAAACAGAAAACAACTATCATCCACATTGGTTCTGTGGCTTACACTGAATGCAAAAGATTGAAACAATGTACCCTATATAATAAAGTGTAAGCTGAGTTTTTCAGCACAAATTTTGGCTTATACTCGGGTATATAAAAAAAATAAACTGTGTACTCACCTTTCTGATGCCCCCCTCCCCTTCCCTGGCAGGTCCTCCTTTTGCCACCAGGTCTGTGCGGATGACATCATAGTCTGTGCGACGCCAGTGCACACGAACTTGTCACTACCGACAGGGCTGGATCAAGAAGAGGAATGGGGAGGGGGCCATTGGAAAGGTAAGTACAGAGTTTATTATTTTTATGTGCAGGGCAGGGGGCTGGCAGGCTATATACTGGGGGCAGGCGGCTGGATGGCTATATACTGGAGGGTAGGGGGGCAGAGTTATATACTGGGGGGAGTCTGTGACCAATGCATTTCCCACCCTAGGCTTATACTTGAGTTAATCGATTTTCCAAGTTTTTTGTGCTAAAATTTTGAGTGCAATAGGCTTTTTTTTCTCCCAATAATAAAATTGGGCTGCTTTTGGTGAATGTAAATATTACATCAGTGTTTTTCAAAACGCCAAAGAAACATTAAAGGAATTATTCGAGACTTTACAAAAAAACAAAGGTGGCCAGGAGGGGTCTGCTTAAAAAAAATAAATATGTACTTACCTCCCGGCGCCCTCCGGGTGCCCCACGCTGCTATCGGTTCGGGCTGTGCCCTATGTAAATAAACAGGGCCGCAGAAGGTGCGCTGCATTCATCTTCCGGCTGGCCACGACCACCTGTCTCTATTCACAGCATTGTATATGCGGCATGGATGGGTGTTGGGTCCGGCCAGAAGCTGAATGTAGCGCTAAGTCCACGGCTATGTTTGTTTACATGGGACATGGGCCGGAGCGAAAGCAGCGCGGGACACCTGGAAGGTGCCAGGAGGTAAGTACATGTTTATTTTTTTAAGCAGCCCCCTCCCAGTCACCTTTGCTTTTTTATAAAGTCTCAGACAACCCCTTTAAGTTACCACTAGATGTCAGCTTTGAATACGTTTCCAAATGGGCACAAAAATACTGGCTCTGTTTGTAATATTCTTTTCATGAAGGTACAGTACCATAGTAGGTTATAATAGAGAAATGTAATCCAAAACATCCTATGAATTAATTTAGAAATTTCGGTAATAGTCAGTTTGTAAATGTACACTTACATGCAATGTAGATATTGGTGCAGGGACTAGTGTAAGTATGAGGAAGTTGCTTTATGAATCTGGCTCCTGTTGTCCTTTAGCTGTTTGATCTAGATTGGTCCCACTTATCCCATTTAATCAATTAGTAAAAGAAATATACAGCATTGTTTAAAATTTTGGCATCCATTAACTCTTTAACGACCTGGCCCTTTTTTTAGTTTTTTCACTTCCATTTTTCACTCACCACCTTCAAAAGTCTATTACGGTACTTTTTTATTTTTCCATATAAAGAGCTCTGTGATGGCTTATTTTCTCCGTAATAAATTTCACTTCATAGTGATGGTATTTAATATTCCATGCCATGTACAGGGAAGCAGGAAAAAAATTCCAAATGCAGTGAAAATGGTGAAAAAAAGCATTTGCACTGTTTTCTTGTGGGCTTGGATTTTACGTATTTCACTTTATTCTTTGAGTCGGTACGATTATGGGGATACCAAATTTGTATAGGTTTTATAATGTTTTCATACATTTACAAAAATTAAAACCTCCTGTACAAAAATATATTTTTTTTATTTTGTCATATTCTGGCGCTAATAACTTTTTCATACTTTGGTGTACGGAGCTGTGGGTGGTGTCATTTTTTGGGACTTTTGATGGCCTTTTCATTGTTATCATTTTTAGGACTAAGTGACCTTTTCATCACTTTTTATTGATTTTTTAAAATATTTTTTAAAATGGCAAAAAAGTGCAATTTCCGACTTTGGGCGCCATTTTCCGTTACGGGGTTAAACGCAGTGCAAAAACGTTATTATATTTTGATAGATCTGGCATTTATGGACGTGGCGATACATAATATGTTTATGATTTTCACTGTTTATTAATATTTATATCAGTTCTAGGGAAAGGAGGGTGATTAGAATTTTTAGGTTTTTTATTATAATTTTTTTAAAAACTTTTTTTATTTTTACTTTTAATATTTTTCAGACTACCTAGGGCAGTGATGGCGAACCTTTTAGAGATCGAGTGCCCAAACTACAACAAAGACCCGCTTATTTATCGCAAAGTGCCAACACAGAAATTTAATTTGTGATTTATACTCCCTTCTCTGTCACAGTTTTCATTGATACCAGCCCCCTGAGGACTCCAATAAAGCAGAAAATAGTCCCAGGTAGAGCTGTCACTTTAAAATAGCTCTGTGCACAGCAAGTCCTGGACTGTCTGGGACTGCAGGAAGATACCTGGAGTCATCTCTGGTGATGCCCTGAGTGCCCACAGAAAGGGCTCAGAGTGCCACCTCTGGCACCAGTGCCATAGGTTAGCCATCACTAACCTAGGGTACTTAGGGAGTTTCAGTTCTTCAACATAAACTGCCCACATTTTCTCTAGTTTAAGCACATAAAATCATAATATTTGTTTTATTGGAAGTATTCTTCAAGAATGTTACCTACAGATATTAACTCCTTAGGGACGTAGCCAGTTTAAAACTTAAGACTCAGACCCATTTTTTGTATTCTGACATGCGTTGCTTCATATGGTTTTAACTTTTGAGCACTGTTACTTATTAAAGCAATTCTGAGATAGTTTTTTCCTCACATGTTGTACTTCATTTTAGCGGTGAATTTTGGCTGATAAGTTTAGCATTTATTTATAAAAAACAAATCAAATATCCGTTTTCTTTATTTTCAGAATTTACTATTTTGGGGATAATTACTGTTTTTAATGAAATTTTAAATATATAACATTACCCCGTCCCCCCTATATATGAACCCATTTTCAAATCTAAAAGAAAAATCTTTTAGGAAGATTGTTAACCCCTTGAGATCTTCATAGTAATTAAATCAACATGGAGGTAAAATTTTGAATGCTCCAACTTTGTTGGTTATAGGTTCATTTAGTCCTAAAATTTACACATTTCCAAATGGATAAAAGAATAAACCCATCTTAAAACTTGTTCTGCAATTTCTCCCAAGTACAGAGACCCCCCACATGTGGCCATTACTTGTTTTACGGGCGCACAGTGATGCGCAGAAGGGAAGGAGCGCCCTGCAGCTGGCAGTATTTTAGTCTCCTCATTGGCCCAGTTTGTAGGCTATAAAGTTTTAGCTTTTTTTTCGTTATTGGGATCATGTGAGATGAGATGCTTTTTCCAGTGTTACCATTTTGGGGTTGGCATCCCCTGTTGCTGAAAATGTATGAACTTTTCTTTGAGGGCAGAAGTAGAAAAGCATCAATTCTGTACTGGATTTTTTCCTTTTTTTTGGTGTTCAACGTATAGCCTAATAATCCTGTTATCTTTATACTATGGGTCAATACGATTTCAGGGATACCATACTTAAATATTTTTTCTTACATTTAACTAAATTTGCCAAATAAAACCCTAATGTGGGAAAAAATATATCATTTTTGCATTGCCATCTTCTAAGTTGCATAACGTTTTTACTTTTTTTGCAGGACATGTTGTACTTCTGCAGTACATGTTTTTATATCACTTTTTATTGCATTTTTTGTGGGATGCAATAGGTAAAAATCATAATTTTTTGTGGGTTTCTAATGTTTTTTTTTCGTGGGGGAGAGACACCTGACAGGCAGAGCGTTAAAGGGATTAAGAAGGAACCTTCATTGCTTATTACTATAAATGTAACTTGCCCGGGTGATATGATGGACACAGGCAGGGGCATAACTTGGAGAGGCAGTGCCGCATAGCAGACTTCTCCCTACACCCACAAAAAATATAGACATTTCTATACTTTCACATTTATACACAAATACGCACATTTATGCACTGATAAGCTATACAATGTGCAACAATCATATGTATATTATAATGCACATCCTCCATTCTTTAGTGTGTCAGGTTGGATGCCAGGGCCCCCTGACACTGTGGACCCCATAAGGGCTGATATAACATAGTGGCCAGATCTATTATTATGCTGCACCAGTTTTCTGTCTGACTTTGGAGCTTGCACATGTATTTAAGAAGTGTTTAAAACAGTTTTGTGTTGAAGTTTTGTAGTTTTGTGTTTAACTAGACAGGAAAAGGTTTATCTAAAGTGGCGTGTCAGTGAGTGTTATTCTGGGGGCCCTGACATCAGACCTGACACTAAAGAGGAGGATGTGCATCATTATATACATATTATGCTGCACATTATACATAATGGGGCTTATTTACTAAGGGTTCGCAGACACACTTTCTTCGTTTTTTCCAACGTTTTCAGCATTTGCGCCACTGGGACAGGTATTTAACTGGGGATTGTGTCGCACATGATGCTATTGTGGCGTGGCTGCGCTGGCTTTCATTCAATAGAAATGGGGGGGCTGGCCGTTGGGCGATCCGACTGAATCGGATTGAGTGCGGGATTTAACATTCAAATTATGTCGTAAAATCAAGCACTTACATGCACCAGGAAGAAGAAGGTGAACTCCAGTGGACCTGAGCAGGGAACCGACACATGCAGGATATCGGATGCACGATCTTAGTGAATCGCGGCACAGTGCATTTCGTGGACAATGCACTTTCAGGGAACTCCTCCGTACGGGTAAGTATATGTGCCCCAATATGTATATAACAGTGCACATTTTCACAGTACACTGCAAGGATTGGCAGCTTAGAGGGGAGGGCATAAATACAGGTCTAGGGACTGCCATCTACTTCCCTCATGTGGTCAGCAGCTACTGGAACAGATTTGTGTAACTGTATGTGTGATTATACAAATATGGGGGCCCCAGCTCTGCCTCTCCTAGTTATGCCCCTAACATAATTGTGTAACATGATGTATGTTAAAGGTGCACACTTCCAGAGCAGTGCAGGGTGCACCAGATAAGAGACTACACAGAGGAAAGGTATAATGGAAACACCAGCACCTGTTCTGATTATTTGAACACACCTGTGTTCAGCTCAAAATAACTGATGCAAATAACAGAAGAAATAACAAAATGGAACCATAGAGAAATTGTCATAGAATATAGCTACAATTATGAGGAAAGGAAAGGTATATCTTTACATTTTGTTAATGTACATTAGAAAATGGTTTAACTATAATGGTTGCAATGGTCACAGTTGTGGCCAGGCCCATACACCAGTGTGGCTTGCAAGCAACTGTACAAAACTTTTATGTCTCACAATTTAAAGGGATTGGCCACTTTACCTCATGTTTTTGTAATGTGTGTATGTAAGTGTATGGGGCAGAATATTAGGTACTTTACCAATATATATATATTGGTTTTTTTAAAGTGAAGTCCCCTGGTTCAAAAATATCTTTTACCTCATCAGTTGCTATTCCTGTCCATAAAATGGCAGTACATGGAGTGCCATGTTTATAAGTTTTATGGCACAACCTACCGAACATTTACCCTGTGGCTATAGAAAATAAGCTACTGCATGCCCTGGGTTCAATTCATTCAGACTCCATTTAGTTATCATTGGGTTAAACTGGAATAGATACAACATTACAGTGTTTTCTCCAATACTGAGGTGCTCTATCTTGCCTGCTATTATGTAAGTATTTACTGTGCATAAAACTGCTATATCTAAGCTGTCATTATATAGTCATCCATCTTACATAGAGCCACTGTATTAAGGATGCCATTATATAGGAATCTTTGTACCTTGTTAGCCTGTTGAAAAAAATCCTTTTGCTTTTAATCGTGCAAATAAAATAACGTTCTTGTTATTGTGATATCTTTTCATGGGTAACTGAAAAAGAAGATGTTGCAAGCAAGTTTTCTGAATTGCTTAGGTCCTTTCATCTGGCATGATATGACAAAGTATCTGAAGTAACAGAGGCACAAAGGATCAGAGAAGTGATGCAAAAAAAAAAAAACAACTAAGAAACTAATTAGATGACTTAGGCAGTGTGAAAGGTTTATTGCCTCCAAGTTAATAGTATTAGCGTATATGATTACTCAACTATCTCAGGTATGTGAGATTTTAGATGTTGTATCAAGTCATGAAACCTTTTGATAAACTGAGTCATGTATTGAGGTTGTCAAAGAGGGTAGTAAACTTGAATTCCCAATTTGTTCTTTCATTTCATTTTGCCAGTTTTAATATTCAAGACAGTACACTCTCTCTGACTTGTTAACCACCTCAAAAAAGTTTCTAGGGCAGACTTCAACCTTGATAGAAAGGCAGCCAGAAGACAGCACTGTGTATAGTACAAACAATTAAAAGATTGTTCAAGTCCCCTTTCCCATGTTTAAAATAAAAATGAACATTCTAAGCAGTAGACGGGTCAGTTTTACCATGCTTTGAATGCCATAAAAACAAAACCCCAAAAAGTATTCTTATATTGCTATATTGTTTTATTTCGACCCACAAAGAATTTATCTCCCTTTATATTATAAGGTAATTTCAATTCTGCCATAAATTGTACGTCTCCTAAAAAAAAAATCATGCCCTTATACCGTTATGCTGTATAAATGAAGTTAAAAAGTTTTGATTTATTGACAGCTATAAAAAAATGCTGCATTTTTAACTATACATTACACAAATAACCATTTTATAATGTTAGTAATCTTCCCCAATGTTTTATCATTGACAAATTGAGAATATATTTGTAGGTTTTACTGACAAATATCTACAAAATTGGAATATGTGAAGCAGCCAAACAAATTCAGTTGCATTAAGTCATCATGATTTTGGCATTATCAGAGACTATTCATCCTTATATGATTTTGAATGCGGTAGACATGAAAAGAAAAGCTAAACCATTTTAGAATATGATGAGATGCATTTTATAAATGAAACTTCAGTTCTTGGTTCCAATGCGAATACATATACAGGTGTACTATTAAATGCAGTAACATCGTCCTGCAGTTGGGTTACCATTTTTAAAGGGAACATAAGAGTGATGGATGCATTTTCTAACAGGTGCTTTAAGGCTTACAAAAAGATTACCAGATCTTGGGCTTATCCTTGAAAGGGTATCTGATTCCTCAAAGATTACAAAAATTTATGAGCACTTATTGCAACTAGTGAACTAGTGATCATAACATAAATGTATAATGTAAAATAGATTACCAATACAATGAAATTAATTGTACTTGCTAGGGCTTGAGATGGCCAGCCTATAATAGAAGAGCCACCATCAGATTTCTGTGGTGTAGAGAAAATGCATTTTATCTTCTAAATCACAAAGATAATATGGACTATCCAAGGTGACATGGATTCAATAAAATGTCGATCAATGAAGACAATTAGAATTAAGTGCATTCACAAATACTGTGTGCTATAGAGGGTGGGGGTTTGGAGCAGCTGACGGCTCTAAAGGCTTTAAGAATGACAGCTGGAGCAGATGAGCATCACTACTTTAAAAGCTCTATTATAATATGGGGGATGGGTGTAATTAGAAAAGATGGAAAGGGCTATAAAAAACATTTGCAAAATATGTATATTTTTTGCATTCTAAGCCTCACACCTTTGGAAGGCAGGAAATGGATAATTCGAGGTTGATTATTGTATGTGTGGTTGATTATCATTTTGGGGATTTGATTCATAGATGTGTCTAAATTTTGATGCACCAAATGCACTATATGCATTATAAATGCACTAAACACATTAGTTTAATGACCCTATTGTTGAATTCTAAACCAAACTATTTCTCACTGAGCCACACACACTTGACTAGATACATTTGAAAGTGTTGAGCATGCTGTAAACTTCTGTTCCTTAACAACACTAACTCACAAAAAAAATAAATTAAAACAAGTTGGGTAATATGCAATAATTAAGATTTAGGTGCACAATAAGTCAGAATTTAGTTACTACCAATAGTAAATATGGTCCATTATATTTCCATTAACTGCAGGCCTTTTTTGGCACATCATTTCGTATGTTTATAGAAACCCTATGGAAATATCCATATGTCAAAAAAAGAAGGTCTTACAAAGTAACCAAAACTGGCAAATGCAAGAGCAGACAATAATAAACAAAGGAATAAGGTTAAATAAATAGTGAGCATAAAGAACTGGTCATTTGGTTATTGGGTTGTGGATACTATTTAAACTTTTAAACCTAGACTATTTTTGTTAAAGATGTATTGTGAAATTAGCATTTTTCATTAGCATAACAAACATTTTTTTTTAAATGAAATGACTTGTGCAAAAACTAGATTTGTTTTAAAGGCTTGCAAAATCATGGTATGGTACAGCTCTGTGTGCTATGTTCACATTCAGCATACAGCCGTGCTGACTGTGCCGTCCATCATTCACTCCTTATTGGCAGCTGTCTTTACAAGATTTAAGAACTTAGCATGCTTGCAAAGCCCTGCGCTATCTGCAACACAGATCAATAATTTCCTTTATGATGTTAATAACACAGGCCAGGAGATGCAGTAGAGGTATCTGGACTGCTCCCTGCATATTTTGTTGGTCACAATATTCCTCAATTGCAGGAATACTGTACTGTAAAGTAAGGAATCCCAAGTTAGTGTGCTTTTGTATTAGTTCTATCCTTTTGGTTTTGTTCCCTTGACTCTCTAGGGATGGAAATATACCCCTGGCAAAGAAATTGCACTGATATCTAAAGATCAACTTGCATACCTAAATTCTCAAATCTACATAAAATATGTAAACATCATGTGAAGAACTCTTGGACACTTTATAAGCAGTTTATCTTTATCTAATGTATCTTACCTATGTAGGGTTGATCCTGGGCCTCGATCGGTTTCCCTTCCTGGCCCTCTTTTAGTATAGTGATTCAGGGTTTAGCCCACATATAGGCACCTGGACTTTGCTTCATACTCAATGGCCGACTGACACGCGTATGTGTTACAGGAGCCGTGCTGAATGACGTACTTTGGAACCTTTCTGAGTGCACTCTGGAAGCAGGAACATGGAGGGGTAAGTTTAAAGGACATCTGCCACCAGGATGAAAGATTATAAACCAATCTATCAGCACACTGATATACTGGTGTATGCCCCCTCTGGCAGGATCCACTCTTCTCTAAGATTCATATCAGGCTGATTTGGGACCCTAAGTCAGCAACAGGTTGTGGACATGTGGTTTAGTGTTCCATATCACCTCTGTTTCATATGTGATGATGCATAGAGGTACATAGATATATAGTACTACTATGACTGACCAGTATGAAAGGACCTTCCCTTTCACATCACCAGTGTGCCCTGTCAGTGGTATTTCTTGCCTTATAAATGGAGTTTGGACCATAAGTTGTGTTGTCAGGTGGATACACAGTTGATAGTCCTACTGAATAGACTGTTAGAATTTGTATTATAACTAGAAAAAAGCAGCTCAGAAAAACGAGTGTCCATCATTACTTTAAGAAACATCTCTACAATAACTGTTAAGAGGAGACTGTGTGCAGCAGGTCTTCATGGCAAAATAGCTGCAAGGAAACCACTGCTTAGGAAAGACAACAAGCAGCAGAGACTTGTTTGGGCTAAAGAACACAAGGAAAGGACATTAGACCAGTGCAAATCTGTAATTTTGTTTGATGAGTCCAAATTTGAGATCTTTGGTTCCAACCACCATGCCTTTGTGCAACGCAGAAGAGATGAATGAATGGACTCTACATGCCTTGTTCCGACCGTGAAGTATTATTGTATTTGTGATCCAGTCAAGTGGCGGACTCAGGGTGGAATTAACAAATAGATGTATTACAAATCTAAAAACACAAAGCGTTTCGGGGTTAGGAAAACCCCTTTATCAAGTGAACAAAGACTGAAAGAGATAATGGCAGGTAGATAGTACAAAGTGGGGGCTAGAGATGAATAAAACAACAATTAACAGTTGACACTTAGTTGATGTTTGCGATTATGTGATTCATAACAAATACAAGATACATAATACATTAAAAGTATGTGAAGTATGGATGAGTATGTGAAGTATGGAGGAGAACATGTGATGGTCTGGGGGTGCTTTTCTGGTGACACTAATAGGGATTTATTCAAAATTAAAGGTATACTGAACCAGCGTGGTTTTCACAGCATCTTGCAATGGCATGCTATTCCATCTGGTTCGCGTTTAGTTGGACCATCATTTATTTTTCAACCGGACAATGACCCCAAACACACATCCAGACTGTGTAAGGGCTATTTAACCAAGAAGGAGAGTGATGGGGTGCTATGCCAGATAACCTGGCTTCCACAGTCACCAGACTTGAACCCAATCGAGATGGTTTGGGGTGAGATGGACCGCAGAGTGAAGGCAGAAGGGCCAAAAAGTCATAAGCATCTATGGGAACTACTTCAAGACTGTTGGAAAACCTTTTCTGATGACCTCATCAAGAGAATGAGAAGAAAATGCCAAAGAGTGTGCAAAGCATTAGTCAAAGCAAAAAGTGGCTAATGAAGAACCTAATACATAAGACATCTTTTTAGTTGTTTTACACTTTTTTTTGTTAAGTATATAATTCCACAGTTAATTCATAGTTTTGATGCCTTCATTGTGAATCTACAATTTTTTATAGTCAGGAAAATACAGAAAACTCTTTGAATGTGAACGTGTATCCAAACTTTTTGTCTGTACTGTATATCTGTGTATATGCTTTATATGTGTGCACATGTGTGCAAGAGTAAGGAATTGTATGTGTATGTATATAAATTTGTGTATACTTATGAGTGTATGGTGAATATGTGTGATTGTAACTCGCATATGTGAGTTTATAAATATGTATATTTTTTAAGTAGGAGGGGGGGCTCCATTCAGAAGCCTGCTATGGGGCCCAGCCTCTCTAGTTACGCCACTGCCCTAACCTTTGCTGTGAACAAAGTGTATAACCCTATGACTCACTCTGTAAAATAGTATCACAGCCCAATCTCCTCTAATGAAGCAGAACCACCAATGTACCTTGTTTAATTATTTCTATGCATCCATAGACAACAGCACATTGATGTCTGACTATTGAGCATGTGCTGTCCCTCGCACAAAATCATCTAGATGCTTAGGAAAAATATCTGGCAAAAACCCATTAAAGTGATCAATCAGGAACCCATGGCACATCTTAATATCACAATATTCAACGAGATTGAAAGGAACAGACACTCTATTAGGCTTTAAAAGGATAAATATAAGAGTTTTTTTTTAACGTAAAGGGGCAAGATGGAGAGAAGATAGTAAACAACATGACTAGGAGAGGAAAAGGTAAGAAATTGAACTTTCCTATTTCTAATTGTTAAAAAGGTATATCCAGGCTTATCAACAGCAGAGCATCCGTTTTAAAATCCAGGACTGATTCTGGTAGATCTTGCATTCAAGATTATGTTCTGCACACCTCTTATGTCCCACATCCATTTCCTTTAATTTAACTAATAATTGTTTGAAGTCATGCACCCACTCCTTCTCAAACCTAGATCCCAGTTGAATCAACATACCCCATGAAAAGATTTTAGGGTTTCCCATTTGCAAGAATCAGTGAAATGCTTTAACCAAGCAAAAGTCAGAACCATTTCTGCAGGTGCTTTATATTGTCCTCCTGAAAAGTAAATCAATAAGTCACCGCGTCCACTCCCCAGTTTACATTAACATAATGACCCTAAGTGGCTTTATTATGCTTCTTTTTATGCTATTCTTAAATATACTTAAGATAACAAAATAAGACATTATCTTATTCACTGCTGTTAACAAAAATGCAGTATTTCACAGATAAAATTTATGCCCGTCTCTATCAGTCCTGGTGTTTACAATTTTGGTTGTCCCTGGATCCTCCCTTGAATTTTCTGACTTTGGTTAGAGTCTTCTGTTAAATAGCTTCTCTTGTCTGCATGCTGCAGTGCTCTCTGCCTCCTGCATTACAAGACCAGCTTAGATACAGGCACTTCTTTTTGGCATTGTGCGAAGACTTACTCTGCAAGTTATGAACAAGAAAAGGTCTTTATATGAGGGAAAGGGGAGGAGGAAGCATAGCAGGGCTGACTGTGTGTATTATAGCTGAAATTGCAGTGCTAGAGTATGTCATTGTGTCTTAAATCCACCTTGTCTCTCTTTTCTATAGGTCAATTATAAGTAGAATGTTCATAAGCTAAATGAAAGTGTAGATAATCCCTGTACCCTAATAATCTAAGCACTTTGTCAGAACACAGCATCTCATGGCACAGAGGAATCACGAAGTGTCTGCTTAGAGAGTCCCCATCCACACTGTGGAATTTTACACTGACCACCACTGAGTTATAGGAGCTAAAACAACAGTAAAATTTGTGAAAATTGTATGGGGGTTAAAATCAATAGTTCATAGCATAGTCGTCTACTACATGATGACAGAGGAATTTGAAGGTATGTGTGTAAAACCACTATAGAGGTATGCTGTGATACAAATTTCATAACTAAGAACAGTATTTTTACATTGCTATTAGAGATGAGCGAACACTAAAATGCTCGGGTACTCGTTATTCGAGACGAACTTTTCCCGATGCTCGAGTGCTCGTCTCGAATAACGAACCCCATTGAAGTCAATGGGAGACTCGAGATTTTTCAAGGGGACAAGGCTCTGCACAGGGAAGCTTGGCAAACACCGGGTAACTCAGAAAAGGATGGAAACACCACGGGTAATGGACAGGAAACAGCAGTGGGCAGCATGCAGGATGCTCTGAGGTGCTGTAACAAGCACCATATGCCAAAATTATGGGCAAACAGCATGGCCATGACAGAGTGACAGAATGAAGTCGGATAGCATCTAAAACATGCACAATAATTAGACCCTGACAATATAGGGGACGGCATGCAAGGCAGCGGCAGCGGCTTGAGAGATGTCATGCGACATACCCTAAATGGACTCAGGCTTCAAACCAATGGGTTGGCAGAGAGGAACCAAAGGAGTGTGAGCAAGAAGTGCTCAAATAATCGGTGAAGATAAAAGTTTGCCAGTATTTTGTGGATTACCAGCAGGGTGGCGACAAAGTTAACATGGAAAGAACCACCCTGAAACAAACCCAAAACATTCTGCTGACACAGCTCGTTGATTAAGGTCTTCGATGCAGCACTTGTTTAGGAGGCATCTTGCGTGAAACTAGATAGATTATAGGTGCTGCAGTTTAAACTAGTTAGTGGATCTTGGCATGGAGCTGGCGCTCCCCGTGCCACGGCGAGCTTTCGCCAATCCAATCGCAACCCCTGTCTCTCGGCTACTCCCAAAACAGCATTCTAAGAACCTTTGTATAAGATCAAGTGTAGTAGCGTTCTTATAATAGTTAGGATATGCCGGGTGAGGGGAATGATAAACAGATGCGCAAGAAGAGCATGAGAGCGCATGGAGCTGGCGCTCCGCTGCCAGGCGAGCTTTCGCAAATCCAAGCCCCTGTCTCTAGGCTACTCCCAAAACAGCACTTTTGTAAAGATCAAGGGTAGTAGCGTTCTTATAAGTTAGGATTATGGATAGGGTGGGGGGTGAGGGGAATGTAAACCAGAGCGCAAGAAGCGTTGAAATAAATCCCAAATGGTTAAAAGTTTGCAAGTATATTTTGTGGATTACACAGCCAGCGAGGGTGGCGACAAAGTTAACAACTTTGAGTGGAATCATGAAAACAACCCAAATTTCTGCCTGACACACCTCGTTTGAATAAGGGACGATGTATGGAGGCAGCTATATGGACGACTTGGGAGTAGGGAATGGAGACAACGTTGTGGAGGCTGCTATGGAGACAATTAATTTGGTCATTTGGATGTGCCTGTATGTGGCAGTCCCAAACATTTTTCAACCAGAGGAGCAGTAGGTGGCCCTCCAGTTAAAAGGGATAGATGAGGGCTGTATGTGGCAGTCCCAAAAATTGTAAAACCAGAGGAGCAGGTAGTGGCTGGCCCTCCAGTAAATGAATAGATGAGTGCCTGTATGTGGCAGTCCCAAAAATTGTTCAAACAGGAGAGCAGGTAGGTGGCCCTGCAGTAAAATGGAATAGATTGAGTGACTGTATTGTGGGCAGTCCCAAAAATGTTTCAAACCAGAGGAGCAGGTAGGTGGCCCCCAGTAAAATGGGATAGATTGAGTGCCTGTATGTGGCAGTCCCAAAAATGTTTCAAACACAGAGAGCAGGTAGGTGGCCCTCCAGTAAAATGGGATAGATTGAGTGCCTGGATGTGGCAGTCCCAAAAATGTTTCAAACCAGAGAGAGCAGGTAGGTGGCCCTCCAGTAAAATGGAATAGATTGATGCTGTATGTGGCAGTCCAAAATTCTTAACCAGAGGAGCAGGTAGGTGGCCCTTCCAGTTAAAATGGGATAGATTGAGTGCTGTATGGGGCAGTCCCAAAAATGTTTCAAACCAGAGGAGCAGGTAGGTGCGCCTCCAGTAAAATGGGATAGAGTGAGTGCCCTGTAGTTGCTGCAGTCCCAAAAATTTCAAACAGAGGAGCAGGTAGGTGGCCCTCCAGTAAATGGAATAGATTGAGGCCTGTATGTGGCAGTCCCAAAATTCTTTAAACCAGAGGAGCAGGTAGGTGGCCCTCCGAGTAAAATGGGATAGATTGAGTGCCTGTATGTGGCGAGTCCCAAAAATGTTTCCAACCAGAGGAGCAGGTAGGTGGCCCCAGTTAAAAGGGAATAGATTGAGTGCCTGTATGTGGCAGTCCCAAAAATTCTTCAAACCAGAGGAGCAGGTAGGGTGCCCTCCAGTTAATGAAATAGATGAGTGCCTGTATGTGGCAGCCCAAAAATTGTTCAAAACAGAGGACCGGGTAGGTGGCCCCTCCAGAAAAATGGAATAGATTGAGTGCTGTAGTGGCACTCACAAAAATTGTTCAAACAGAGGACCGGGTAGGTGGCCCAGAAAAAATTAAATGCATGAAGTATGCAAGAGCCGTGGGCCCTGTCAAAAAAATAGCATTTCCTCTGCTTTTTAGTACAAAGAGGAGGGAACAGGAGGGGAAAATGAGAGGAGGAGGAGGAGTGGATCAATTTTCAGGTTGAGCTTCCTTCACCTGGTGGAGATTGGAAATTCTGAGAAATCCAGCTTTATTCATTTAATAAGCGTCAGCCTGTCGAGCGCTGTCAGTCGACAGGCGTGTACGCTTATCGGTGATTTTGCCACCAGCTGCAACTGAAACCCGCTCGGACAAGACGCTAGCGGCAGGGCAGGCAGAACCTCAAGGCGTACAGCGCAGTTGTGCCACATGTCCAGCTTTGAAACCCAGTAGTTTGTAGGGAGCTGTGTGATCATTTAGAGACGATGGTATGGTCAGCTACGTACTCCCTCACCATCTTTCTGTAAAGATCAGCCCTACTCTGCCAGAGACGGGGGACAGGTGACAGTGTCTTGCTGGGGTGAACATAAAGCTGGCAAAAGCATTGTAAAGCGTACCCTTGCCAGTGCTGGACAAGCTGCCTGCTCGCCTACTCTCCCCTCGCTACTTGTCCGCAAACTACGCACTCTGCCCGCTAGCGCTGTCAGAAGGAAATACTGTTTCAGCTTGTGCACCAGGGCCTGCTGGTATTCATGCATTCTCACACTCCTTTCCTCTGCTAGGGATGAGAGTGGCAAGATTTTGCTTGTACCTGGGTCCAGGAGAGTGAACACCCAGTAATCGTGCTGGATAAATTCTTTGAACGCGAGGGTCACGGGATAGGCAGCCTAGCATGAAATCTGCCATATGCGCCAGAGTACCAACGCGTAAGAATTCACTCCCCTCACGGCCTGACTGTCCATTTCCTCCTCCTCCAACTCCTCCAACTCTCTTCTTCTGCCCATACACCGCTGAACAGTGAAGGACTCAACAATGGTCCCCTCTTGTGTCTCGCCAACATTCTCCTCTCTTTCCTCCTCATCCTCCTCCACCTCCACCTCCCTCCGATATGCTGCTGAGAACAGACCTCAGGGTGTTTGGCTATCACAAGGGAATATCTTCCCCCGTCTCTTGTGACGAGCGCAAAGCTTCGACTTCATGCTGACCAAGATGTTTTTCAACAGCCAAGCAGCGGGGATGGTGAGGCTGATGATGGCGGCATCGCCACTGACCATCTGTGTGTGACTCCTCAAAGTTACTCAGCACCTGACAGAATAGACATCCACGTCCACTCCTCATTGTAGACTTGAGGAAGCTGACTGACACTGACTACCAGTTTCTGTGGAAGTTGACATTGGCAGTCTACAATGCTCTGCGCTGCTGGTAAACTCTGGATAACATGGTCAGTGTTGAATTCCACCTCGTGGGCACGTCGCACAACAGTCGGTGAGCGGGCAGTTGGAGGCGGCGCTGCGTGCCCTGAGAGTGGCAGCTCGGGCTGGACTTCCTGAAATGCGCACAGATTGCGGCGCACCTTCGTGAGCAAATCAGACAGATTGGGGTATGTCTTGAGAGGAAAGCTGCACTATCAGATTTAACACATGGGCAGGCATGGCACATGTGTCAGTCTGCCGATTGTCAGAGCCGCCACCAGGTTACGGCCGTGTCCACAAACCATTCCCGGCTGAGGTTCAGCGGTGCCAGCCACAGATCAGTCTGCGCGTGATGCCCTGTAATAGCTCTTGGCGGTGTGCCTTTGTCGCTAGGCTCAGCAGTTTGAGCACCGCTGCTGTCGCTTAGCGACGGCACTGCTGCTGTGCCTAGAGCTACCGACTGATGGCGCCGTGCCCAGGATGGTAGTTCGGAGGAGGAGGGTGGAGAGGGTGGGGGGGAGGAGGCATAGTAGGCCTGAAAACACTGGACCGAGGTAAGGCCCCGCGAATCTCGGCGTCGGCAGTATAGCGCCCCCAGGGTCAGTCTCGGTCCAGCCTCCACCAAGTTAACCCAATGTGCGTAGCGATATATGTGGCCCTGCTCGGCCGGCAGCACTCGTCCACGTGTCCGTGGTTCTAGGTGGACCTTGTGATAACGGCTTGTTGTCAGGGCAGGATGATGTTGTCTGACACGTGTGTGGTGCGGGCTGGGACGGCACATCGGGAAAGTATAGTGGCGGCTGGGGAGCCCGAGATACGAGGGGCGGCCGCCGCCATGAGGTGCGACCGGAAAGCCACTCGGTCTCTACTAGAATATAGGCAGCATCTCAGCTGACTAAGCAATCTGGAGTATAGGCGCATTAAGGGGTGGCGTGCGGGTGGGTTGCCTATATTTGCGTTTCCGCTCCAGCGTCTGGGGTATGGAGAGTATGAACGCTGGTGGGGATGCTGTGGGGGATCGTGGAGGCGACGATGGGGTTTTTGGGCCAGGGTCCTGGGCAGGGGCTGACTAGCAGCTGACACAGGGGAAGGAGCAGTGGTGTGCACGGCGGAGTGGGAACGGCTTGTTGCCACTGAGTGGGGTGCTTAGCATTCATATGCCTGGCATAATGGTGGTAGTTAAGTAGTAGTGGTGGAACCCCTGCTGAGCCTGGTTTGGCAAATGTTCACACCACAGTCCGTTGGTCATACCGGTGTTTCCTTAAAGAACCTCCACACTTCTGAAGATCTAGCCTCGCGCAGAGCCTCACCACGGAGCTTCACTAGGTTGACAGTGGCGCTGATGCACCAGCTCTGGCCCTGCCCTCCGCGTTGGCCCCACCACTGCCTCTTCCAACCTGTTAGGTCGAGGAACTCTCCTCCGTCTCAGAAGCACTGTGTTCCCCGGCCTCTCAACCCGCTGGGTCTGTCACCTCATACATCCTACGATCCCTCAGTAGTCTCCCCCCTCGGACTTCCTGCCTGACAACAACTTCCCCACTGTCTGACAACCGTGTCTCCTCATCGTCGACACCTCTTTACCATCCCACGTCACGAAGTCATCATCACCCACAACGTGACTGGGAAACCTGGCTGGACAGGAAATGACGACTTTCCCGAGGCAAGGTTGTCGTCAGGCTAAAATCAACAGTAGCACCGGACAAGTGGTTGTGACTGGGGAAGGGTCAGAAACAGTTCTCAGAGTATGCCGGTTCAAATGGCAAATTCTGGGAGGGGGGAGACGGGGGGGAGGAGGCTGAGGTGCAGGAGCTGGAGGAGTGGGGATTTCGGTGACATGGGGGACTGCGTGGAAGACTGACTGGTGGTGGACAAATTGCTCGAAGCATTGTCAGCAATCCACGACATCACTGTTCGCACTGTTCTGGCCTCAACAGTGTCTACCACGAGTCCCAGTAATTCAGACATGAACCTAGGGAGTGTAGCTCGCGGCGTTCCCTGCTCCCTATCAGCAGGTGGTGTTCACCCCGCCCAGGACCACGGCCTGACCCTGCAGTAGTTGGACGCCCCACGTCCCGCCCTCGTCCTCTACCCACACCCGGGGTTAAACATTTTAAAATGAGATTATAACTTTTTTTTTTTTTTACTTTTTTTTTTTTTTTGTGGTTTTTTTGTGTTTTTTGTTTTTTTTTTGTGTTTTGTTTTTTTTGAGTTTTTTTTAACCAAACAATCCTATCCTATTGCTATGGCTATTTTCTAGCCAAGTATCAAAGGAAGCACACTACTATGCCAGATGAGATGACACTGAGTTATGCCTAATAGAAATCCAACCCCTAGAATTTTGCCACTTCAGCCTTTGCTATGGATATGTGCGCCACTAAGCGCAAGAACACAGGGTCGCAAAGTCTCACTACAAATTGCTCAGATTGGCAAGTACATGCACTGCAGAAACTACAGCCACCAGCAGATCAACCAGAAATCCAATATATAGAACGCTACTGTAGGCTTCAAGAAGCTATTTGTTATCTCCTATGGCTATTTTCTAGCCAAGTATCAAAGGAAGCACACTACTATGCCAGAGGATGACACTGAGTTTTTGCTAATAGAAATCCAAACCCCTACTGAATTTTTGCCCACTTCATGCTTTGATGGAATGTGCGCCACTAAGCGAAACACGCGGTCGCAAGTCTCACTACAAATTGCTCAGAATTGGAAGTACATGCACTGCAGAAACTACAGCCACCAGCCGATCAACCAGAAATCAAATATATAGAACGCTACTGTAGGCTTCAAGAAGCCTATTGTATTCTCCTATGGCTATTTTCTAGCCAAGTATCAAAGGAAGCACACTACTATGCCAATGAGATGACACTGAGTTATTGCCTAATAGAAATCCAACCCCTACTGAATTTTGCCACTTCAGCCTTTGCTATGGATATGTGCGCCACTAAGCGCAAGAACACAGCGGTCGCAAGTTCACTACAAATTGCTCAGAATTGGCAAGTACATGCACTGCAGAAATACAGCCACCAGCAGATCAACCAGAAATCAATATATAGAACGCTACTGTAGGCTTCAGAAGCATTTGTATTCTCCTATGGCTATTTCTAGCAAGTATCAAAGGAGCACACTACTATGCCAGATGAGATGACACTGAGTTATTGCCTAATAGAAAATCCAACCCCTACTGAATTTTGCCACTTCCGCCTTTGCTTGGATATGTGCGCCACTAAGCGCAGAAACACAGCGGTCGCAAGTCTCACTCAAATTGCTCAGAATTGGCAGTACATGCACTGCAGAAACTACAGCCACCAGCAGATCAACCAGAAATCAAATATATAGAACGTACGTAGGCTTCAAGAAGCTATTTGTATTCTCCTATGGCTATTTTCTAGCCAAGTATCAAAGGAAGCACACTACTATGCCAGAGTGAGATGACCTGAGTTATTGCCTAATAGAAATCAACCCCTACTGAATTTTCCCACTTCAGCCTTTGCTAGGATATGTGCGCACTAAGCGCAGCAGAACACAGCGGTCGAAGTCTCACTACAAATTGCTCAGAATTGGCAAGTACAGCACGCAGAAACTACAGCCACCAGCACGATAACCAGAAATCAAATATATAGAACGCTACGTAGGTTCAAGAAGCTATTTGTATTCTCCTATGGCTATTTCTAGCCAAGTATCAAAGGAAGCACACTACTATGCCAGATGAGATGACACTGAGTTATTGCCTAATAGAAATCCAACCCCCTACTGAATTTTCCACTTCAGCCTTTGCTATGGATATGTGCGCCACTAAGCGCAGAACACAGCGGTCGCAAGTCTCACTACAATTGCTCAGAATTGGCAAGTACATGCATGCAGAGAAACTACAGCCACAGCAGATCAACCAGAAATCAAATATATAGAACGCTACTGTAGGCTTCAAGAAGCTATTTGTATTCTCCTATGGCTATTTTCTAGCCAAGTATCAAAGGAAGCACCTACTATGCCAGTGAGATGACATGAGTTATTGCCTAATAGAAATCCAACCCTACTGAATTTTCCCACTTCAGCCTTTGCTATGGATATGTGCGCCACATAAGCGCAGAACACAGCGGTCGCAAGTCTCACTACAAATTGCTCAGAATTGGCAAGTACATGCACTGCAGAAACTACAGCCACCAGCAGATCAACCAGAAATCAAATATATAGAACGCTACTGTAGGCTTCAAGAAGCTATTTGTATTCTCCTATGCTATTTTCTACCAAGTATCAAAGGAAGCACACTACTATGCCAGTGAGATGACACTGAGTTATTGCCTAATAGAAATCCAACCCCTACTGAATTTTCCACTTCAGCCTTTGCTATGGATATGTGCGCCACTAGCGCAGAACCCAGCGGTCGCAAGTCTCACTACAAATTGCTCAGAATTGGCAAGTACATGCAATGCAGAAACTACAGCCACCAGAGATCACACAGAAATCAATATATAGAACGCTACTGTAGGCTTCAAGAAGCTTTGTATTCTCCTAGGCTATTTTCTAGCCAAGTATCAAAGGAAGACACTACTTGCCAGATGAGTGACACTGAGTTATTGCCTAATAGAAATCCAACCCCTAATGAATTTTCCCACTTCGGTCTTTGCTATGGATATGGTGCCACTAAGAGCTAAACACAACGGTAGCAAGTCCCCCTGCTAATTCCTCACAAAATGGTAAAAGATGCAAATTAAAAAAAAAAAGTAGAACGTTGTAGCCCTAAGAAGGGCTGTTGGGTTCTTTGAGAATACATCCGCCTACCTAGTAAGCTAATAGAACACCCTAACGCTTTCCCTGACCAGCAGCAGCTCTCTCCCTAGCGGCATCCAGAGACAGAATGATCCGAGCAGCGCGGCCAGCGGCTAGTCTATCCCAGGGTCACTGATCTGGCCAGCCCAACCACTGCTATCGAGTGTAAGGGTACCACGTCATGCTGGTGGGAGTGCAGAGTCCTCCTGGCTTGTGATGGCTCTGTTTCTGGCCGCCAAAAAGCAAAACGGCGGGAGCTGCCATTTTCTCGAGCGGGCAAAGTATTCGTCCGAGCAACGAGCAGTTTCGAGTACCCTAATGCTCGACCGAGCATCAAGCTCGGACGAGCATGTTCGCTCATCTCTAATTGCTATATTCAGCTAGAACAAACCTACCAAGTAAATAAAATACTTTTGTAACATTTATACATTTATACATTTGGTATACATTTACCAAATATTATCTTGGAAACTGAATTTCTATATATTTTGGTTGCTTCTATTATTTATCATTGCTATAATAAAGATCAGTACAAATAACGTAAATACAGACACTATTTATCTCTTGGAGGTATATTTCATGTTCTCTGCATTGACTGTCTCATCTTGACTGTGAGATGTTGCTTATTTCTTTGTCTCCAGACAGGAAAACCAGACAAAGTCATTTATCAATACTGCTCCAATCTGTCTGATTTTATTAGATATTGCATGTTAGAAGCACAGTCTAAAAGTGATGTTATTTCTTCAGCACGTAAGCCAGTTAATATTAAAATAAAATCATTAGAAATAAGAACTAAAAATTACTGTGTCTTATAAGGTCATGTAACACAGAAAATTAGGTTGTTAAAGGAATTTAAATATTATTTTTTTTCAGTATTCAGTCTGTTTGATGATATTTTGTAAAATAGATATATACATTTTTTTAATGTTGCATGATTTTGTTTCACTCTCGCATACCGTAGTTAAGATTTTTAATTCTTTATCTATGATTGGAATTAAATTGGTGGCTTACATTTTTATTAAAGGAAATGATTCGTCAAATTTCTCTAAAATGAAACTATCACTTCTTTTCTCTGTTTTTAATTTTTGACTGTAGATTTTTTTTAAATTTTGCTGCCATTTTGCCTGAGTTGAAGTAAAACATTAAAGGATATACTTTACAGCAGCATCATGGCCATATGCCATTTTCTGCTGACTCATTGGGGGTCATTTACTAAGGGCCCGATTCACGTTTTCCCGACGTGTTACCCGAATATTTCCGATTTGCACCGTTTTTTCCTGAATTGCCCCAGGATTTTGGCGCACGCGATTGGATTGTGGCGCATCGGCGGGGGCATGGCCGAACGAAAACCCGGCGGATTCGGAAAAACCTCTGCATTAAAAAAAAAAAAAGTGTTGCTCGACGCGCGCTTACCTTCACCCAGGATAGCTTGGTGAACTTCAGTGCATTCCGATGGTCTTCAGCCCAGCAGCGACACCTGGTGGACGTCGGAGGAGCTGCCTTAGTGAATCCCGTCTGGACCCGAATCCACCGCAGAGAACGCGCCGCTGGATCGCGAATGGACCGGGTAAGTAAATCTGCCCCATTGAGGTTTATGAAGAGCTTTCTAGGCATGCTCTTTGCAGATAGGAGGTATAAAAACATTGATGTTATCTATTGTCAGTAGTGGACTTAATAATGGTGTTTTCTATAAAGCAGTTTTCTTCTATTGCATTCCCGTCAGTCAGAATTCTAGTAATGAGAAACTTAAGGGTGCAATTTATCACAACTGGGTGCATTGTGTGTCAGTCGTGATGATCCCCCACCGGCATACAATGCTTCCTATATACTAAGAGGCTTTGCCTGGATCCTAGCTATGCCAACTCTTGTCTGGTGTAGAATTCTGCTATAGCCAGAAAACTGTTGTAAAATCCATGATATATTGCCACCTTATGCCCTATCCCATGGATAAAATAATTGAACCCTTATCAACCAAGAGTTTATTTACTCATAATACAGGCAGTCCCCGGGTTACATACAAGATAGGGTCTGTAGGTTTGTTCTTAAGTTGAATTTGTATCTAAGTCGGAACTGTATATTTTATCATTGTAATCCCAGCCAGAACTTTTTTGGTCTCTGTGACAATTGGATTTTAAATATATTGGGTTGTCATAAGAATCAGGATTAACAATAAAGCTTCATTACAGATACATGTGATAACTGTTACAGCTGTTTATTGTAGCCTAGGACTAAAGTACAATAAATTAACAATATCCAGAGGTCCATTTGTAACTAGGGGTCGTATGTAAGTCGAGTGTTCTTATGTAGGGGACCGCCTGTATAACATTGTCTTAGTAAAATGTAATATTCGGGGGTGGACAACTTATTCAAACCACATTATTCCTCATTAGTCTTTTGATAAACTGTGTTTAAGAAAACAGGTCAGTTATATTGTTTCCCTTTCTTTATGACAAAAATATGAAACAATTCCATGATTGTCATTTACCCTGTATCTGTTTATTTACTTCCAAAAAACAAATAAGGTTTTGCATTGATGGTGCCAGGCGTGCTGTCAATCCATGTCTTGTCAAAGTCTAGTTTGCAGCCTTAGTGATGCTTTTCCCATCAAAACTCGTCTTTTATTGACCTGATTTTGTAAACGCGAAAATGCAATACTCAAACAGTGCATTAACTAAACTGTTGCTATTGAGATGGAAGCATGTAGCTTGTTAGTAATACATACATTTTTTTTGTTAAAATCTGACCATTTATAGAAGTTAACATTTGTGAGAACGAACCAATTAATATGGAATCAATGAATGCATGAACAAATATGGCGGGTTTTGAGTTTTCCTGCAATATGTCAGCAAAAGATGTATATTTCAACATATTTGATTCCTTTATTGCTGTAACATTGATGTCTGCCAGTTGATTCCCCTTTTGCTAGATAGAATAGCTATCACTAGAGATGAGCGAGCACTAAAATGCTTGGGTGCTCGTTATTCGAGACAAACTTTTCCCGATGCTCGAGTGCTTGTCTCGAATAACGAGCCCCATTGAAGTCAATGGGAGACTCGAGCATTTAAGGCTACTGAGGGCGGCATCGCCACGACCATCTGTGTTGACTCCTCAAGGTTACTCGCACAGTGACAATATCAACATCCACGTCCACTCCTCATGTAGACTTGAGGAAGCTGACTGACTGACTACCAGTTCTGGTGGAAGTTACATCTGCAGTCTACAATCGCTCTGCGCTGTGGTAAACTCTGGATAACATGGTCAGTGTTGAATTCCACCTCGTGGGCACGTCGCACAACATTCGGTGAGCGGGCAGTTGGAGGCGGCGCTGCGCTGCCCTGAGAGTGGCAGCATCTGGCTGGACTTCCTGAAATGCGCACAGATGCGGCGCACCTTCGTGAGCAAATCAGACAGATTGGGGTATGTTTGAGGAAACCGCTGCACTATCAGATTTAACACATGCAGGCATGGCACATGTGTCAGTCTGCCGAGTTGCAGAGCCGCCACCAGGTTACGGCCGTTGTCACACACAACCATTCCCGGCTTGAGGTTCAGCGGTGCCAGCCACAGATCAGTCTGCGCCGTGATGCCCTGTAATAGCTCTTGGGCGTGTGCCTTTTGTCGCCTAGGCTCAGCAGTTTGAGCACCGCTGCTGTCGCTTACGACGGCACTGCTGCGGTGCCTAGAGCTACCGACTGATGGCGCCGTGCCACGGATTGGTAGTTCGGAGGGGGAGGTGGAGGAGGGTGGGAGGAGGAGGAGGCATAGTAGGCCTGAAACACCTGGACCGAGGAAGGCCCCGCATCCTCGGCGTTCAGGCCGTATTGAGCAGCCCCGGTCAGTCTCGGTCCCAGCCTCCACCAAGTTAACCCAATGTGCACGTCAGCGATATATGGTGGCCCTGCCCGGCAGCACTCGTCCACGTGTCCGTGTCAGGTGGACCTTGTCAGAAACGGCGTTGGTCGGGCAGGATGATGTTGTCTGACACGTGCTGGTGCCGGGCTGGACGCACATCGGGAAAGTCTGGCGGCTGGGGACCGAAACCAGGGGCGGCCGCCGCCATGAGGTTGCGAAGGCCTCGGTCTCTACTAGCCTATAGGGCACTCTCCATGGCTAAGCAATCTGGAGATGTGCACCATTAAGGGCTTGGGCGTGCGGGTGGGTTGCACTTATTTGCGTTTCCGCTCCAGCGTCTGGGGTTATGGAGAGCTGAACGCTGTGGGATGCTGTGGAGGATCGTGGAGGCGACGATGGGGTTTTTGGGCCAGGGTCCTGGCAGGGGGCTGACTAGCAGCTGCACAGGGGAAGGGCCGTGGTGTGCACGGCGGAGGTGAACGGCTTGTTGCCACTGAGTGGGGTGCTTAAGCATTCATATGCCTGCGCATACTGGTGGTAGTTAAGCTAGTAGTGGTGGAACCCCTGCTGAGCCTGGTTTGGCAAATGTTGCACACCACAGTCCGTTGGTCATCCGGTGTTTCCTTAAAGAACCTCCACACTTCTGAAGATCTAGCCCTCGCCGCAGAGCCCTCACCACGGAGCTTCACTAGTTACAGTGGCGCTGATGCACCCAGCTCTGGCCCGCCCTGCCTCTCCGTCTGGCCCCACCACTGCCTCTTCCAACCTGTTCAGGTCGAGGACTCTCCTCCGTCTCAGAAGCACTGTGTTCACCCGGCCCTCAACCCAGCTTGGGTCTGTCACCTCATCATCCTCCGATCCCTCAGTCTGCTCCCCCTCGGACTTCCTGCCCTGACAACAACTTCCCCACTGTCTGACAACCGTGTCTCCTCATCGTCGACACTCTTTACACACTTCCACTACGTCAAGAAGGTCATCATCACCCAGCAGACTGTGACGGTGTGAAAACCTGGGCATCGGAAAATTGCTCAGCAGCAACCGGACAAGTGGTTTGTGACTGTGGGAAGGGTCCAGAAAACAGTTCCTCAGAGTATGCCGGTTCAAATGGCAAATTTCACTGGGAGGGGGGCAGACTGGGGGGGAGGAGCTGAGGTGCAGGAGCTGAGAGGAGTGGGGATTTCGTGACATGGGGGACTGCGTGGAAGGACTGACTGGTGGTGGACAAATTGCTCGAAGCATTGTCAGCAATCCACGACATCACCTGTTTGCAACTGTTCTGGCCTCAACAGTGCTCTACCACGAGTCCCAGTAACTTCAGACATGAACCCTGGGGAGTTAGCTCTGCGGCGTTCCCCTGCTCCCTCAGCAGGTGGTTGTCTCACCCGCCCAGGACCACGGCCTTGACCCCTGCAGTAGTTGGACGCCCACGTCCCCGCCCTCGTCCTCTACCCTAGCCCTGGGGTTAAACATTTTTAATAGAGTTATAACTTTTTTTTTTTTTTTACTTTTTTTTTTTTTTGGTTGTGTTTTTTTTTGTGTTTTTTGTTTTTTTTTGTGTTTTTTGTTTTTTTTTTTGAGTTTTTAAAACCAAACAATCCTATCCTATTGCATGGCTATTTTCTAGCCAAGTATCAAAGGAAGCACACTACTATGCCAGATGAGATGACACTGAGTTATGCCTAATAGAAATCCAACCCCTACTGAATTTGTGCCACTTCAGCCTTGCTATGGATATGTGCGCACTAAGCGCAGAACACAGCGGTCGCAAGTCTCACTACAAATGCTCAGAATTGGCAAGTACATGCACTGCAGAAACTACAGCCACCAGCAGATTCAACCAGAAATCAAATATATAGAACGCTACTGTAGGCTTCAAGAAGCTATTTGTATTCTCCTATGGCTATTTTCTAGCCAAGTATCAAAGGAAGCACACTACTATGCCAGATAGATGACACTGAGTTATTGCCTAATAGAAATCCACCCCTACTGAATTTTGCCACTTCAGCCTTTGCTATGGATATGTGCGCCACTAAGCGAGAACACAGCGGTCGCAAGTCTCACTACAAATTGCTCAGAATGGCAAGTACATGCACTGCAGAAACTACAGCCACCAGCAGATCAACCAGAAATCAAATATATGACCGCTACTGTAGGCTTCAAGAAGCTATTGTGTTCTCCTAGGGCTATTTTCTATCCAAGTATCAAAGGAACGCACACTACTATGCCAGATGAGATGACACTGAGTTATTGCCTAATAGAAATCCAACCCCCTACTGAATTTTGCCACTTCAGCCTTTGCTATGGATTGTGCGCCACTAAGCGCAGAACACAGCGGTCGCAAGTCTCACTACAAATTGCTCAGAATTGGCAAGTACATGCACTGCAGAAACACAGCACCAGCAGATCAACCAGAAATCAATATATAGAACGCTACTGTAGGCTTCAAGAAGCTATTTGTATTCTCCTATGGCATTTTCTAGCCAAGTATCAAAGGAAGCACATACTATGCCAGATGAGATGACACTGAGTTATTGCCTAATAGAAATCCAACCCCTACTGAATTTTGCCACTTCACCTTTGCTATGGATATGTGCGCCACTAAGCGCAGAACACAAGCGGTCGCAAGTCTCACTACAAATTGCTCAGATTGGCAAGTAAATGCACTGCAGAAACTACAGCCCCAGCAGATCAACCAGAAATCAAATATATAGAACGCTACTGTGGCTTCAAGAAGCTATTTGTATTCTCCTATGGCTATTTTCTAGCCAAGTATCAAAGGAAGCACACTACTATGCCAGATGAGATGACACTGAGTTATTGCCTAATAGAAATCCAACCCCTACTGAATTTTCCCACTTCAGCCTTTGCTATGATATGTGCGCCACTAAGCGCAGAACACAGCGGTCGCAAGTCTCACTACAAATTGCTCAGAATTGGCAAGTACAGCACTGCAGAAACTACAGCCACGCCAGATCAAACCAGAAATCAAATATATAGAACGCTACTGTAGGCTTCAAGAAGCTATTTGTATTCTCCTATGGCTATTTTTAGCAATATCAAAGGAAGCACACTACTATGCCAGATGAGATGACACTGAGTTATTGCCTAATAGAAATCCAACCCCTACTGAATTTTCCCACTTCAGCCTTTGCTATGGATATGTGCGCCACTAGCGCAGAACACAGCGGTCGCAAGTCTCACTACACAATTGCTCAGAATTGGCAAGTACATGCACTGCAGAAACTACAGCCACCAGCAATCAACCAGAAATCAAATATATAGAACGCACTGTAGGCTTCAAGAAGTATTTGTATTCTCCTATGGCATTTTCTAGCCAAGTATCAAAGGAACACACTACTATGCCAGATGAGATGACACTGAGTTATTGCCTAATAGAAATCCAACCCTACTGAATTTTCCCACTTCACGCTTTGTCTATGGATATTGTGCGCCACTAAGCGCAGACACAGCGGTCGCAAGTCTCACTACAAATTGCTCAGAATTGGCAAGTACATGCACTGCAGAAACTACAGCCACCAGCAGATCAACCAGAAATCAAATATATAGAACGCTACTGTTAGGCTTCAAAGCTATTTGTATTCTCCTATGGCTATTTTCTAGCCAATTATCAAAGGAAGCACACTACTATGCCAGATGAGATGACACTGAGTTTTGCCTAATAGAAATCCAACCCCACTGAATTTTCCCCTTCAGCCTTTGCTATGGATATGTGCGCCACTAAGCGCAGAACACAGCGGTCGCAAGTCTCACTACAAATTGCTCAGAATTGGCAAGTACATGCACTGCAGAAACTACAGCCACCAGCAGATCAACCAGAAATCAAATATATAGAACGCTACTGTAGGCTTCAAGAAGCTATTTGTTTCTCCTATGGCTATTTCTCAGCCAAGTATCAAAGGAAGCACACTACTATGCCAGATGAGATGACACTGAGTTATTGCCTATAGAAATCCAACCCCTACTGAATTTTCCCACTTCGGTCTTTGCTATGGATTGTGTTCCACTAAGAGCTAAACACAACGGTAGCAAGTCCCCCTGCTAATTCCCTCACAAAATGGTAAAGATGCAAATTAAAATAAAAAAGTAGAACGTTATTGTAGCCCTAGAAGGCTTGGGTTCTTGAGAATCACTCCTGCCTACAGTAAGCTAATAGAACACCCTAACGCTTTCCCTGACCAGCAGCAGCTCTCTCCCTAGCGGCATCCCAGAGACAGAATGATCCGAGCAGCGCGGCCAGCGGCTAGTCTATCCCAGGGTCACCTGATCTGGCCAGCCCAACCACTGACTATCGACTGTAAGGGTACCACGTCATGCTGGGTGGAGTGCAGAGTCTCCTGGCTTGTGATTGGCTCTGTTTCTGGCCGCCAAAAAGCAAAAACGGCGGGAGCTGCCATTTTCTCGAGCGGGCAAAGTATTCGTCGGCAACGAGCAGTTTCGAGTACCTAATGCTCGACCGAGCATCAAGCTCGACGAGCATGGTTCGCTCATCTCTAATTGCTATATTCAGCTAGAACAAACCTACCAAGTAAATAAATACTTTTGAACATTTTACATTTATACATTTGGTATACATTTACCAATATTATCTTGGAAACTGAATTTCTATATATTTTGGTTGCTTCTTATTTATCATTGCTATAATAAGATCAGTACAATAATAAATACAGACACTATTTATCCATTGGGTATGTTGTAGGGAGCTGTGTGATCATTTAGGACGATGCTATGGTCAGCTATGTACTCCCTCACCATCTTTCTGTAAAGATCAGCCCTACTCTGCCGAGACTGGGGACAGGTGGCAAAGGCCTTGTAAAGCGTACCCCTGCCAGTGCTGGACAAGCTGCCTGCTCGCCTACTCTCCCTCACTACTTGTCCCGCAGAAGTACGCCCTCTGCCGCTAGCGCTGTCAGAAGGGAAATGCAGCTTGTGCACCAGGGCCTGATGGTATTCATGCATTCTCACAATCCTTTCCTCTCCATGGAAAGATTTTGCTTGTACCGTGGGTCCAGGAGAGTGAATACCTAGTAATCAATGCTGGAATAAATTCTTTGAACGCGAGGGTCACGGGATAGGCAGCCTAGCATGAAATCTGCCTTATGCGCCAGAATTCACTCCCCTCACTGGCCTGACTGTCCATTTCCATCTCCTCCAACTTCTCTTCTTCTGCCCATACACGCTGAACAGTGAAGGACTGAGCAATGCCCCCCTCTTCTGTCTCGCCAACATTCTCCTCCTCATCCTCCTCCACCTCCTCCGATATGCGCTGAGAAACAGACCTGAGGGTGCTTTGGCTATCAACAAGGGAATCTTCTTCCCCCGTCTCTTGTGACGAGTGCAAAGCTTCCGACTTCATGCTGACCAGAGAGTTTTTCAACAGGCCAAGCAGCGGGATGGTGAGGCTGGGAGAAGAAGGAGGCATAGTAGGCCTGAGAGACCTGGACCGAGGTAGGCCGCACACCACAGTCCGTTGGTCATCCGGTGTTTCTTTAAAGAACCTCCAGACTTCCAAAAATCTAGCCCTCGCCACGGGAGCTTCACTACGTGAAACATTTGGCGCTGAT